>NW_012193298.1:84829-138851 GCF_000504015.1 Erythranthe guttata | reverse complement strand
ATATATATATATATATATATATATATATATATATATATATATATTTAATTTTTTTTTAAATAAAAAAAATTATTTTTTATTTATTTTATTTATTTTTTTTTTTTAATTTTTTTTTAATTTTCAAAACAATATGTTTACAGTACTGAAAATAACTACATGTAACTACCTATAGTAATTCATAGTTATGTTCGTTTTTTCCCCATATTTTTAGTCGATCAATTGTATACACACACGAATACTGACTTGTACAAAATAAATTCATAAAACCCCAACAAAAATTTACAAATTTAAATATTTTTATTATAAATCACATCAGAACCAATAAAATACAAAACGAAAATACATAAATATACGCATATATAACTACATGTAACTACATGTTACTATAGTAATGTATAGTAATGTATACAGTCTGTTGAACAGATCTGATGTAACTTAAAAAAACAAAAATTTGACACCTTCAAGGAAAGGATCAATGGCCTTCATTAAGCTGCAATTGAAAAATCAAAACAAAAAGAAATTACTTTAGTGCAAATCAACAAATTTGAATAAAAACATCAAAACACTCAAAAATCACCAAACATTATTAAGAGATCGAGAGATAGAGATAGAGGTTATTGCTGGGAAATGCAAAAAAAATATAGAAATAAATCTGAAAAGATAAAAATAAACGAAATTACCATCAAAATATAGATCCCGACGAGAGGAATCCAACGGTGGATGACCCGTCAAATTTCGACGGGTGGAACACAAAATAAAGCTCCGGCAAGACCACCGTCTTCGAATGAAAAAAAATTGCAGAAACAGATCCGCGCTCGAAACTGAATGAAATCACCACCAAAAGAAAGAGCTCGACGAGAGGAATCCAACGGTAGTTAAACCATCGAATTCCGACCACCGGAGAGAGAGTTATGGCTCCGGGAAGCAATTTCGCCGGTGAGAGGTTTGCAGGGGCGGGATTTTGAATCTGGGAGAAGAAGAGAGAGACCGTGAGTGGCTAGGGTTAAAACTGATTTTAGAAGGGTATTATAGGTACTTCAGGGTAGCCCGGGGGGTATGTCAAAATATTTTCGAAATGAGGGGGGTTTCACCTAGAGTGTAATCCACTTGGTAGTTAGTTCTATATAATTTGGAAATGAGGGGGTCTACAAAATAATCCCTTTATAAATATACTCCTATGTTTTTAATATGTTACATATTTCCCCCCAGTTCTCATAACCTCATTCAGAGGACATGTAATTTTCCCGTATCTGTTTCCCCATGTCACAGTTTCTGTGTCGTGCTACAAAGCTTATTATACAAACACTTCAAAAATTAATTTTAAAACGTAACAACTTATCAGCTCTTAAAACAACTCATCAGATGTAAGAATTTATCAATTATTTGAAGTTAGCTTAATCAAATAGGTTATAGCCTTATAGGTACTTTCTTAAAAGATCTTATAAGTCATCGAAATACTTTTTTTTTTAAAAGATCTTTCTAGAAATAATACCAAACACTTTGAAAAGAAATAACAAATAAAATGCAAAAGGAAGGAATACATATAAATAAACAAATAAATAAATTAGTTATCTAAGTTGTCATGTTTCAGTTTTACATAAAATAACGATGCAAAATTTGTATTTCTTATCGAACTTCACCCTTTGTTTAATGATGTAGTTAGCAAACTCGTCGAAAATTATTTATATGGACACTTAAATACTACAAACGTTATCCTAACTTATTTTGTAAATTCATCTTCTCACATAGTCAAAATCCTATCAAAGCTAAGATGTCGAATTTATAACTTTTAAGCGTCCATATAAGTAAAGTCCGTTTTAAGTTTATTTGTCATGTCTTAAAACTAAAAGTTCTTGCAACATAGCCCAAAAAAATACTATATTTGCAAAGTTATTGCTAGCAGAATTGAAATATAACAGGGCTAGAGGACTAAATCCATAAATAGGCCAATATAGAGGACCAAAACTACAATTTACCAAAAAATAAATAGAATTTTCTAATCATTCAAACAAAGGAAGAGAGAACATTTTATATAGCAATAATAATAATAATAACAAGTCTAAAGGGAGAGAATCAATCAGCTACAAAAGAAACTAATCTCACTTTAATTTGTCTAATCTTGAAAAATAGCACTGTACAACAAAAACACTCTTCCCCTATTCCTTTTGCTATCCACTACCTACTCCTCACAGTGATCCAATCTTCCGACGCCTCGAAAACGTTTTCCGATTCATATTTCGGCATCAACTTCTTCACTGTGAAAGAAATCATCTTATCCACAACAAACTCGTCGTCGTCGGACGAATAACTACCGTCCGATTCGTAACTCGCGAAATCTACAACGCTAGTCGGCGAAAACGAAACCCCCTTCCGCGAATTACTCACAAAACTCGCCTTTCTCGTAACGAATGGATGGCAGAGCAATTCCTCGCTCGTCCATCTCTTTCGAGGGTCCCGCTGCAAGCACTTTGACAGAAAATCCAACCCCTCCGACGAAAAATGCCTCGGAAATTCGGGAATCTCGTTTCCTTTCGCAATCTTTAAAAGTGCAGCCATTGGATTCGCTGCGTCGCCGCCCCACGGTGGCCTCCCTGTAGCCATCTCGATAATCGTGCATCCTAAAGACCAAATATCCGCGGCGAAATCCAGCCCTTCGTTTCTCACTACTTCAGGAGCCATCCAAAGAGGAGTCCCTCCTATCCCAATTACGCAAGACTTTCTCGATTTTTTATCGCACAATCTCTTCGCGCATCCAAAATCGGCGACTTTTATAGCTCCTAACGAATCCACGAGCACGTTTTTGCACTTGATGTCGGAGTGCACAATCCCGTTTTTGTGCAAGTACTTCAAGCCTTGAAGAATTTCTCTAGTGTACAAACGAATCAGTCTCTCGTCTAACGACCCTCCAAATTTCTGTGACAGATCGGATAAGCTACCTCCCGCCATGTACTCGAAAAATAGGTTGTAGTTCGTCTCGCCATTTCTGGTAAAAGAGACATCTTTTCCTACGCATTTAACTATGTACCGAGAATCGAGATTCTCGAGAATTTCGGCCTCGTTTTTCAGCGACATGATCCCGGCTTCCGTTTTCGCTGATTTAGCAACGAAAAGTGCTCCGGTAGAAGTATCTACAGCCAAATGAACAGTGCCGAACGAACCCGACCCTATTACACTGCCCTTTAGCCAATCAGCCATTTTCTCTTCTCTTGGTCCTTTTCCCAAACACCTTGCGTGCATGAAATCGTTCGATCACTCTCCGAATAATCGGCAAAACCCGATCGGTGGCCCGAAATTCGGAGTGTTTCGAGATGCAGACAGATGCTGGGATTTATTGAAATCCCACCAAGTTGCATAATGCAACAACAACGGCAAAATCAATAGAAGAACGCCAAAAGGAATAGAAGAACAGGATACAAATTCACAAATATGCAATCTGCATATAATACGAATTCAAAAGTGGGAAAATTACAGGGCACAAATTTGATCATGAAAATTACTCTCCCTTTACAGTAAATCTAAAAAAAAAATTGGGGGAATTTGGAAAATTTGGAAAGAGCGGCTTCCATAAGGTGGAAAACCGCTCCTCGTGAACGAAGCTTCCTGTGTGTACCAGAAGGGAATCAAATGGTGGTTCTTTCAGAGTGAATTAAGAGAGATGAGAGAGAAACCTATTGAGAATATATATATATTGTGTAATGTATGTATATGCGACGGTTGGTGATCCAAGAATGTTGGAATTTCTTGCGATCTGATTGGGTGATGAACCCATGGAAAATGAATTGAATGGTTAACTGCCAGTTTTTTCATGTAGGTTTAGTGTGGTAATTACAATTTTTGTCCCTATACTTTATTACTATAATGATTGATTTTAGTCCCCAAATTGCCCAACCTGTAAAACTAGTCCTAGCGAAATGAGTTTTTTAGTCCCGTAAGTTTGCTAGTTGGGAGTTTTAGTCCTTCATATTTTAAACTCGGAATTTTAGTCCTGTAAGTTTCAAAAGTTGAGAACTTTGGTCCTATGACCTGCTATAACAGTTCGACAATGGTTGGTGAATGAGTTGGCATTTAATTATATAAAAAAATATAGATTAAAAACAATCTAGATGATGTGGGCCATGTGGCTGGTGAGTTGGACGATTTTGGAGGAAAATAAAATATACCATCAAATTATTATTTTATTTGAGAATGAAATAAACATTTTTGTAGTAATTATTTTTTTAATTAATATTTCGTAGTTTTCGAAAAATAGTAAAACTATATTTTATTACTCGTTACGTGTATTTCTTACTTTTAAGATATTTTATGTTTGGAGGCTCTAGAATGTTTTTTTGGTACATTTAATTTAATAGAATTTTGAATATATTTATTATTATATTTGTTAATTCGTAAATGTGTTTTTGGTTTTTTATACTAATTATGACTATGTATATATCATTTAACTTTACAACAAGTTTTAATATAAGGTTTTTTTCTCGTATTTTTGTTGAATTTGATTGTTGGTTCAATTTCATTGTGATCACTAAGTATAGATTTGTAGTGAAATGTTCAAATAAATATGAATGTAATTACTATCTTTACCAAATAAAAACTAAGAAATATTAATTAAACATTAGTTATGCTTATTTTCTTCATAAAAAATATAATGGTATATTTTAATCAATTTGAGGTTTTTTATTGTAAAAATATAATAAAAACAAATATATAAATATTTCATATTATTTTGATGTCTTTGACATGGAGGATCAAACTTCTCTCCAAAACTATTCAACTCATTAACCACATCACTTAATTTATTTTTAATCTATTTATTTGTATAAATTAAATGACAACTCATTCAACAATCATCATATTACTTGCTATAGCAGGTCACATGACCAAAATTCCCAATTTTTATAACTTACGGGACTAAAATTCTAATTTTGAAACATAGTGGACTAAAACTCCTAACTAGCAAACTTACGGGACTAAAAAACTCATTTTGCCAATTAGTCCCTAATTTCACTACTTTTAGATTTTTTTTGGTTCGACCGTCAAGCCTAGGGGTGGTAAACGAGCCGAGCCGACTCGTGAGCTCGACGAGTCGGCTCGTAAAAAGCTCGAACTCGGACTCGAGGTTTTCGAGCTCGAGCTCGAGCTCGCGAGCTCGAGCTTTCTGACGAGCCGAGCTCGAGCCGGATTTTAGTTGTTCATCGGCTCGCGAGCCGGCTCGCGAGCCGGATTTATTATTTTTTTTTTATTTTTTTTTATTTTTTTTATTTTTTATATGTTATTTTTATTTAAATAATGTATAATAATATAAAATATTATAGAAATAAATACAAATATTAAAAAATATATAATCACAATTTAGTTTTTATTATTGTATTTTTTTAAAATAATTTTTAATATTAAAATAATAATTAAAAAATATTTAAAAAAAAAAAAAGGAGAATTGGGCTCGAGCTCGAGCTCGACAAAATTAACACGAGCTCGAGCTCGAGCCAAAAAAAAGAAGAACTCGACGAGCTCGAGCTCGAGCCAGCCAAAAGAGGCGAGCTCGGCTCGAGCTCGGCTCGTTCACACCCCTAGTCAAGCCTACAGGTTAAATTGGACGGAATTGCCATGTGCGGCGCAAATGACGTCCATTTGGTTGTTAGATGTCGAGTTGGAGTATACCCACCATGTACTTGGCAGATGTAATATCAGGTGGAGTGACACATCATTCTCCCCTCCCATATTTCTATTCGAAAATCCCTAATTCCCCAAACTTTCAGTAAACTTGTAAATCCTGCCCCTAAATTCCCTTTACGAATCCTCCAATTGAGGTGAAATTTCGGCAATGGCTGAATCATCGAACCCTAGTTTTTGCAAGTCTTCGAACGTTTGTGGAGTTGAAACATCAGAATCGCACAACAATCTTCGATTTTGGTAAATTTTGTCAAAGTTATAATCTTTGCAGTTTACACATCGATTTTGGTAATTTGTCTAGATATAGCTTTGATTTCACCTGAAGTTGTGTGATGTAGCATAAAATACGAGTATAAGACCTAATTATAGCTACCAGGCTCATCTTCAACAAGCTCTGAAGCTCATTCAACCCCACCAGCCACTTGTAAATGTGGATTCTAGTTGCCAGTGATTACATTATGGATATCAGGCAATCCAGAGAGAAGATACCATGTATGTCCAATTATGGGAGTAAACTGTTGTCGACAAAGCTGATTTGATGGGCTAATATAATGTCAGCTTTCAAAGGCTGAAATCAAGCACTTTTGCTATTAGAAATAAAAGTTTATGTGTACTCATTTTCACTAAAATTTAAAGGCGGCGACTATATACAATCACAATATTACTTAGGGGAAGACCAAATCTAATTTTTCACCAAATGAATTACTAAAAGCTATTATACCCTTACTAAAATACAAAATCCACAATTACAAAATTCCACAACTTCCTTTGTGCAAGACTACACAAGCAAAACCCATTTCATTTTCCTCATAAACCCATTTCACACAAATTCTTCAAAAAAAACAAAAATTCTTCATCTTCTCCAAAAATCCTCAACACACAAAACTATCAAATCTTACTAAAACATGCAAATGATAACATTATGGAGTCACGAGACATCAATATCGAGAATTCTATAGAAAAAATAGAAAACAAACTGTGAATGAATGTATTTTTATAGTTAGGTGATTGATTTTTAAGTTTTCAAAACGAAAATTCGCACAATCAAAATTCGACATTGACATGTCGAATTTTTACAAAATTTGACATTTAGATGTTGATTTTTAGCAAAATATCGACATCAACACTAGATGTCGATTTTTGTGACAAAAATCGGCATCTACATGTCGAATTTTGTGACAAAATTCGGCATTTACATGTCAATTTTTCGCCAAAAAATCAATATCTAGATTTTTGCCAAAAATCGACATTTAAATGTCGATTTTTCACCAAAAAATCAACATGTACGGGTTGAATTTTCTTCTTCTTCTTCTTCTTCTTCTTCTTCCTCCACCTCCTCCACCTCTTCTTCTTCATGCTCTTCTTCTTCTCCTCCTCCTCTTTCTCCTCCTTCCTCTTTCCTCCTTCCTCCATATTCTTCTTCTTTTCCTTTTCAAGCACCCGCGGTTGGGCGGCGGCAATTCTTCTGCGGTGGATGGCCGGCGAAAGTTCTTCGGCAGCGGATGGACGGCGAAAATTCTTCTCGTCTTGTGTTCTTCTCTTCTCCCCCTGCATTCCTCTCTCTCGTTTTTTAATTTCTCCTTTATTTTTATTTTATTTTCTTTTCTATTTTCTTTTTTTTTTCTTTTTGGTTTTGCAATAGTAATTATGTCTAATTTGAATGAATAGTATCAAAATCAATATTGGGGTTATATTTGTAATTTCAGTCTTGCTCTTAGTAAATTTATTTATATTTTGGTCTTGCATCAAATAAGATCTTGCACTTAGTAATTTTAGTCTTGCATATATTCGTGGCCAAATTTAAATTACCATTCAACATATTTAGAAACCAAAACCTATTTTCGTTTGTCTAACTTTTAACTATTGCATATGTAATTGGATAGTTATTGTTATTTGGATCTAATTCAACTGCACTCAATAACTGATTCCCATACTCACCCTTCAGAAAACAACCATCAACCCCAACTGTTTGGCCTACAACCATTTCTAAACCCAATTTTACATGCATAAAAGCATACGAATATGTTCTCACCTGTCAATTGTATTCTCACAGTAAAACCTGTATTAGTTCTCTCTAATTTCTTACAATAATTCCATATCTTGTTGAATATTGCTCTAAAGTTCCCTCAATTAATTTCAATATTTTTATTCTTTCCCCATAAGCTTGTGATTTAGTCGCATTAGCTTTAAAACTGGTACAAATTTCATTCATAAATTCAGTTGTACCTAACTCTGGATTTTCTTTCATTTATTTCACGAAAGTCTTTACAATCCAACCTGATTTAATACTTGTGTTGTTGTAATTCCAAGAGCATTTACTATTTATTCACTGCATTTTGGCCAAATAAAGCTTGTCATACCGAAATGAAACGAAACAGAAACCTAAGATTTCTTTTTTAATTGTAAAGACTGTCGTGAAATATTAGGAGCTCGTGATTTTCGTAACCGCCTTGGTCCTTTCCGGAACGGCGTGCTTCCCCAACTCAATCAAAACATGAATTAAGCTACATACAAAAATAGGCTAAACAAACAATGAGAGGGAAAAGAAAAAAAAAAAGAAAAAAAAAA
Source organism: Erythranthe guttata (assembly GCF_000504015.1). The sequence continues at coordinate 130,616 of NW_012193298.1, read as the reverse complement.
AAGAAAATTTGAAATAGATTAAGCAAATGGTTGTTGATTTACAGAACAATCATTTTGGTTCAATCTCAAGAAGAACCTGCTTAAAAATAAATGCAGGATTTCTATATAAATTTATATATATAAATATGTTTGTCACACACACTTGTGCAAAAGAATGATAACTCAACTCAATCATATTGTACATGTGCTGGAGTTGTAGTAGTAGTATTTTCAGCCAACCATCTTCTTACACGTGTAATCAAATATAACCTGGAAAACACTCCTCGAATCAGCTTCATCGGACTGCCTTAGCAGATGAGCCACCCTCGAAAAACCAATGTGTTGTCTGACCACAGATTCTTCCTTAATCTGCGTCTTTCTTTCCTCGTTTTTCGGGACCTTTTTCTGCGTTAGTGCCCATTGCATCGCCCATATCGCTAGTGGACGCATGTAAGCAAGCGATCGATAACGACCTTCGAAATCCCAACCCTCTGGTGTCTGAAAGGAGTATCTGTGAAACAAGATATTTTATCTTGGCTGTTAAATATTCGGAAAATGCAAATAATACGAAAAAGAAGCGATAAAGAAAAGAACGTACCCGTGACCTTCTTCAGACCAAGCTACTTCACTGACACCAACGGCGGTTTTAAATGCCGTTTCAACCATATTTTCATGAATCATGCCTGCAGCAACTGCATATGTAATCCCACTCCATATTTCCCTCGACTGCATCGAACACAGATCAGGTTCGCCACTTGGCAGCATCCCATTGGCTGCCCCCATTCTCCCGTTCTTTACCTTCAACACATTGAAGTTGTAAACCTTTTCAAGCGCTTTTCGTGCTTTATCTTCATCTACAATCGGTGAAAGACCACAAGCTCGAGCATACCTACAAATTTTTATTTTTATTTTCATTTAATACGTGAAACGTCAAATATCAAAGAAGTTTTCTATCTTCCTCCAGTACATGCTAATAGAAACACACCAATATAGTTCGTTTTTCGAAGTATGAAAATTAAATCAAGAAACGTGTGCATAAGATGTTGACAGCATATAAAATCAAGAAATGTACGCTCTACTAAAAGTAAAGACGTGTTATTAGACCATAAGGCCAGTTTGCCAGGATTTGTGTTTCTTTTTCACCTCAAGTAATGGCGGAATAGGGGTTTATTGCATTTAGCACCCCTGTGTTCACTCTAATTGTCAATAAACTCCCCTTATTATAAATATTAGCAAAATCTCCCATATGGTTCAGTTATATCAGCAAACTACCCCTAAAAAGCATCATTTAGGGGGGTTGTGTGGTTTTTTTGCTAATATGTATAACATGAGAAGTTTCTTAGCAATTCAGTATAACAAAGGCATACCAAACGCACTAAACTCGGCGCAATAGGTTAAACGAATAAATTTCTACTCATAGAACTAAAAAAAGAAATCTACTTTCGATAACAACGTACCATTGTCCAGCCAATTGATCAGCCTGAATAGACGAGCTCGTACTACTCCCACTATCATCATAATCAAAATATTCTCCATTCCACAACTTCTCATAAACCTTCTTCGCTTTCTCAAACCTAAACCAAAAATACTCCTCCGAACCCTTATCACCAACAACACCAGCAAGAGCCGAAGAAGCCTGCAAAGCCGCCACCCACAGCCCGCCACAGTAAGCACTCACCCCCGATACAGACCAAGTATCGTACGTCTGATCAGGAAACCCCTCGTTTTCAATCATGCCATCTCCATCTTTATCAAACTGCTCCATATACGCCATTGCAATGTATACAGACGGCCACACAGCTCGAGCAAACTCTTCATCGCCAGTCGCAACAAAATCTCGATAAACTTGCAGCACGAATTTCGGGTTCAAATCTTTCCATCTGTCAGTATTGTGGAGGCTGTAGAAATTCACCTCGAACCACGGGTCCCGCATTCCGATATCGTGCGGGACCGCCCCGAGGACTTTCCTCTGTACGGAAGTTCCGTCTTGTAAGAGATTCATCTTGCTGGGGTCGTGCATCATTACAGCAGCGGCGAAGTCTCTCTGTATGCTGAGCTCGATTTTGGGGAAGAGCATCGTTAGGGCGAAGGATGCATAGAAGTGGACGTCGTACGTGTTGCACATGTGGTACTCGATTCCCTCGAGGTACAGGAACTGCCCCACGTTTTCTTCTCCTTTCTGGAGCAGGTTTGTACCAAGGGCTGACGACATCGATACTGGAGTGTGGATCTCGTTGAGTAGTGACGTCATTCTGTCGAGGATGTTGATTGCTGTGTCGTTTTGGTCGGAGGGTGTGGGGGTGGCGGCGGCGGTGGTAAAAGTGGAATTTGACCGGTCGAGGGAGAATCTTCTTTTGCCGATAGTACGTAAACCATGCAATGGTGGAGATCCATCTGAAAAAAAATATATAATAATAAAATATAAATTAAATTAGATCAGCTTAACTCTATAAATCTTTGAACATAGATTCCATTTATCGAATACCTGTCCAAATTGTCCCCCCTGCATTAAGATAGTAAAGCTCGTTGAAAAGAGTTGATGGATACCTGCAGTAGACCAAGAAAAAATGTTAGGTTTATTGCATGGCATATTTACTCTAATTGCTAAAAGAAACTCCCCATTTTATTTTAATTAGCAAAAGCCCCTACAATTTAATTATTCTAGCAAACTACCCCGAAAAACTCACCGTTTAGGTGGGCTCTGTGCTAAAAAAAAATCACCGTAGGGGGGATTTTTGCTAATAAAAATAACACGGGGAGTTTTTTAGCAACTTAAAATAACAGATTTAGAAATCCAAAATAACATGGATTCTTTTTACAAGTCACTCAAAATATGTTTAACCCTTCAAATCTTGCTGCAAGTTCAATATAATAAAAGAAATACTTACCATTCAGGAAGACTCTTGTCCTCGAGAATAGGTCTTTGCCATGCTTCTATTTCTGACTCCCATTGGTGATGCTCTTTATTTTTTGTTAATAAAAACGAAAAAGATATAAAAGAAAAAGGGAAATTAATCTGAAGTTTTTTCAAAAATGTTTACAATAATACAATTTAACATGATATATTGAGAGATTACCAACAATAGCATCATGAGCAATCTGGGATGCCACGTTACTTTGAGTCCCGTAGAATTTTGTGTAACGCCTGATTAAACAATTTAACTCACTAATCCAATGTGCGGAGAAAAAAAGGAAAATATATTGATGAAGTGTACACGAAATAAAGGAATGGAATGGTAACTAGCCTGAGATAAGTTCTTCCACCCTGAAAGTTGATTTCGGGGCAAGCCCATGACAAAGAAAACGTAACAGTTTGTACAGTTTGTGGTGGAATAGTGAGAGAAGCTGCAATGGCTGCCCCAATGAGTGAACCAGGTTCTGAAGGCAACGACATTTCTTCGGAATTTAGGTGGTCAAACGATCCCCGCTGATTACAACAGAAAAGGGTTATTCTGTCAAGAATGATGGATCTCCTTATAGTTATAGATCCATAATTCATGAAGAAACTAATTCATAAATTCGAAGTTCAAATTATTCTTGCAAGATAAGTTAACAACCATAAAATCCACAATTTGATTTAAAAAAAAGACAGTGGCAGCTGCCTTTTTAGTTTCAACTAAGAAATCGACAGACTCTTTTTCCACAATTCTTACAACTCTTGATAAGAATGAAATGCCTCGAAATTTTCAAAACAGTAACAAAAGTTACAGAAGCCAATACTCAAATAATTATCGTTTCTTTATTCTTTCTTATACTCAAATAATTAACATAAGTCACCTGCAAAGTAAATTTAGATTGAAGTGACAACGGATAAACGTACCTCTTTAATTTCATGCCACATGTCTCTAGCTGTGATACCTTTTGAGTTTCCAGATATCACAAAACCAGGGCACTGAGAGACATGAACTACATCCGTTTCTTCTGCTGCAATTGCAAAAGCTACCGAAGGCTTTCCGTTTGCAGTCCTATATCAGTTTACAAGGACTCAAAAAGAACATCCACGGAAGAAGCTATACATATATATATATATATATATATATATATATATATATATATATATATATATACTGAATCATTTCGCATTTATGACAAGCCAGGCACTTACATATGGTGCAAGAGAACTCCACTAGTGTTCTCCGTCCTGTAAGAACATATCAGATTAACAAGTCATTAGAAACTACTAACACATACCTAATATAACTGAAAATAAGTATTGCATATTTTTACCTAAATTTCGAATTGAAATGGTGACCGGAGAGTCCCGAATCCCCACCAACAGAATTCTAGCAGCATTACAAGGACTGTAAGAAACGTATTTCGAAAATCCATAAAAAAAAATTAACAAAGGAAAAACTTACAGCCCAACTAAATAGCAAGGTCGCATCCGCTTCCGTCTTTCCCAAATTCGACAACTGATATTAAAAATATCAGAATTATTATTTGCCAATTAAATTATTATGGAATACAATTCTTTTCATTTTTTCTCTGTTTAAAAATGAATTTTCGTGTTTGTAGCTCGATCGTGATTTGGATTGAGATCCAATCCAACAATTCATTACAACTATTGATTGCAATTATTTTATTTTTTTTCCTTCGCCTTCATTCATCAAATAGGATCTACTACTCGTATTTGCTATTTCCTTGTACTGGTTCTAGGAAGTCAAAACACATCCTCAAATCACACAGCAGAGGCTTAAAATGGAGTTCGGATAAGTTTTTCATACCGTAAAAGTAAATACAGCCACAGGGTAGCTGCTTTCCTTGTAGTTGTTGGGGATAACGGGAGAAAGTTGACGACACACTATTTTTAGAGCTGGATCGGGTTCACCTTCATTCAATAGAAAATGTGATTTTGTGAGATTAAAAAAAAAAAAAACATGATCGTGGGAAATAAAGAACCAAGAAAATGTTATAAGATTACATAATAATTACCATCGTAAACGGTCCAGGCCCTCGGATACAATGCATGGTAAGTAGAGTTTTGGCCACCCAAATTCCAGTCCCATGATCCTATCCCAGAAACTGAGCTGTCACTGTTTATCCACATTATTTAGAAGCGCCGAATACCGATTTTCAAAACTAAGTTTACACGGAGAATTGAATGTACAATGTGCTTACCTCAAAATTTCTGGGCTCTTTGGGCATAGGACACTAGAAAACTTTTCACCATTCGGTCGAGAAACAAATACCTGGAAAAAAAAAATAGTAACGGGCTAAGAAATACATCACCATCGACAAACTAATATATGCCAGAGCAGAGTGCTATAATCAAATAACATATTATACATGAGGTAAAATATGCATTAGATCACAATGCGATGGGTCTTGTATTAAATTTCATTTAGCATAATACAAACCTCTAAAACTTACAGAAAATTGGTTTGCCAAGACTGGTACATCTTCACAGATCCTAGGAAATAGTTGCCAACGCATGAATTCACCTTTGCAACTTCTTCCAATGCTTCCGGCACTGAAAATCAACATCAGAATATAAAAACTATTTGGGATAAATTTAAGGTATTTATGCCTAACCCGATTGAAAATTATTTCAGCCATCTTTTAATTCATGGAAGACGGATAATTAAAAATTCTAATGGGTCTTAACAGAGACACAAGAACAGACTAGTCATAAACAGCCTATTATTGAAACGAGTTATTCTCTCGTAGGAGTTTGTTAGAATGTATCATTGAATGGAAAATAATGCTAATATTTGTTTGGACAATTGCTAAGTAAATATAAAGTGTTCGAACAAAAAGAAACGAGAGAGTTAAGGTAGGTATTATACCCTATTCCACCAATAGGAACCCCATGGCAAGATGACGTATGGCGCTTCGTGAAAGGATCAACAAATACATCCTGCATGAACAAAGTAAATCACATTCTTTGAAACTGATACCAACCTATTCGGTTTTCATTTTCCATAGTGGAGGAAAAAAAATAATTACGCTGCTTGCGGATTTATTTTTCTCCTCTCGAAGATGTCGCCACAGTCTATAACCTATAGGGGCCTGCAGAGATCAAAACCGAGATATTACAGGAGATAGATATAGTGGAACATTAAGCATGGATAATAGTTGACAAAAGTTCAAAAGAATACCATACTGATGATCTCTTTTATACTTAAACTGAATGAAGAGAGAGCACTCTCCTCGGTAGTAAGTTTTCTTTTCCAAGTCAGAGATGGTGGTGTCCCAGGATCAACTTTGACCTGGAAAAAATACGATGGATGTATAAGAAACTAAGATACTATTTAAAATAAAAAAATCGATTTGAAATAAATTACAGGTTATGTCAGCAAACATGACAATCTATGTCTTGAAAATCCCAAAAGAGTAAGTAAGACAGTCCACTAAAGCAAAAATCAAATGCAGATATTCTAGATAATGGAGTGCCACGATAAATTTCTTGTGGAAAAAATAAATATTATTCAGTTCAAAGGAGGATGGTTGTATCCAATACCGAAATCAAACAAAGAGGTCGATGAAATAGTTTCAATGCAACGTCGATCATGGTAAAGATGATGACAAGTGAAAATTCAGTTACAGGGTATTTCTGAAAGAGTGAAATATATCCTGCGTACAATCAAGAATGGAATAAATAACGAGTCGATCACTCCAACAGATAAACATAAAATATTCAATACAAAGCGAATACTACAGTTATTTGTTATGTACTTGGACGGTGTTACTACAAAGTGAATAATCATGAAAGCAACCAGATAGAAAGTTATCATCAACATAACGAAGGAGACACAAACTCGCACTAAGTTCCAGACGAACCTTGTCACCGTGCAAAGCCGGCTCCCCTTCTCCTCCATCAAAACCAGTCTCCGACATATTGCCTGCAAGTAAGGGCAGAAACAGACGGTTGAGTTTGAAACTAAATCAATATTAATTAACTAATCATGACAAGTTACCATTACACACACACACATATGTGTGTGCCCAAAAATATACTTAATCATCCTTATAGAAATGCTGAAGGCTTTAACTAAATCCCATATACCAGAACAGCAAAACAGTATCCCATATATATATATATATATATATATATATATATATATATATATATATATATATATATATATATATATATATATATATATATATATATATATATATTCAAAATTGTATAAACCCTTAAGTTAAAAAAAAAAAAAAAAAAAAAAAAAAAAACAGAATTTTGAAGGAGATAATAATAATAAATAAATAAATAAATAAGCAAATTGAGCACACAAAAAAAAAATCAAAATCAAACAAATCACCCATTGCAGAATTCAACTGAAAAAAAAATCGTTCACTCTAAAACAAAGGTTATTGATCATCAATGTGATCAGTGGAACTGATCGGAAAACTAACCGCCGGAGTAAAATTGCAGATGCTAATTTGCCGGAGATGGCAATCGGAGATTGGTGGGAGTTTGCGTATTTGTTTGGTTGTATTGGATTGGAGGTTTTAGAGGAGGAGGAATCAAACAACCATTGCAAGTCAACTTTTTCGCTCTGTTTTTGTGGGGAGGGGCCGAATTGAAAACCTCTACGCTGGATATTTTGCATTTTAGTCCCTTTACTTCTGATTTTATTACTTTTTCCACGATCCTTCAATTATTCTTTTTTCATTCTTAATTGGGTGGATAAGAACGTAATATATATATATTTAAGTTTTATTTTGTTTAAATTGGTTGGGCAAAGTTTTTAAAATGCTTCTAAATGTTTGAAAAATAAAATATTATAATATTTGGATGAAAAGGTTGTCTTTAAAAATTAAAGGGACCCCAATTATTTCAATTATAAAATTATTATTTCTTTTTTTATAAAGTAAAGAGATCCCACTTATTTTTTTTTTTTTTTAAAAAAAAAAGGTCATTGAGCTATTAATTAGATGTTGGTAATAGATTATTTATAAGTAAAATTGTTAAAACTAAATAATTTTGAGATGAAGTTATATTTTAAAGATAAGTACAATCTGAAAGAAAGTTGTATTTAGATGTTATAAGTTCTTTTAAAGGAAAATAATCAAGTATGTTTAAAGCTTACAAGTTCTTTTATGTATGTGTTAATTACGTATGATTAGAGATGGAAAAAATCCAATGCATTTCACCACCTCCATGGTTATTTATAGCTTTACTTTTCTTGGCATTATTAAGCTATACAGTAGAATCATAATAAATTAATATTCAAAAAATTAATAACACTGCTTAAAAACTAAAAAAATAAAAAAAAAATTGGTCCCGATTCGAGAACAATATGCTAAAGTAATAATTCGCTAATTAAATCTATAAATAATGAATATTTAGAAATTCTAATAGAGCCCATCTGATATATAAAATAATAATTCGTGCAAATAACTCTTCAAATAATACATCGTACAATATATTTATGCCAAGTTTATAAAGATATAGCAAAATATATTTTAATTTTCTTTTGTTTCTTGTTGAAGTTGGAACACACTAAACTCATTCCTCACTTTCGATTTTGTTTTGTCACAAATCAACTAGTAATAATTATAATTTCATAAGGTATTAACAAGTTTTTTTTTTTTTTTTTTTTTTTTGAGCAAGTATTAATAAGTTATCAATAAATGTATAAATCAATAATTACTAATTTATCCATAACTTGAAATTCCGCAAATTAATGAAATTTTATTGGTACAAATTGTATCGAGATTTAATTGTAACATTGAATACCAACCCTCATTAGGAGAGTTGGTACCTAACCTTTATTAATAGAGTAAAGGTCTAGGGTTCGAGTCCCCCCCTCCCCTACTCCTCCTTGTAATGGACTTGAATTTACTCAAAAAAAAAAAAAAAAAAAATTGTAACATTGAATGAATGATTTATAAAATTTGTTCTATCTTATAGTCTCACCTCTTAACCATGTTAATTCCCATTATGCCCTTTGCTATTCTCGTAAATAGTTGCACCATGATCAGAAATAAAGTGTGGTCCTTGAGATTTTCAATTTCAATTAGTAAAATCCTCATTTCGTACATTTAAAATATGGAAATTAAAATCCTAAAAATTCCCTATAACAATTTGCATTCAAGTAATAAATAGTTAAATTATGGGTTAAATACAAAAACACCCCTGTACTATGGACTTTGTATCATTTACTCCCCTGTACTATACATAAATACAAAAACCCCCATGTTATTATATTTTTTTCAAAATCTGACGAAAATACCCCTACTAAACCTATAAATATAAGGGTTTGTTTGAGCCATTTTACACAATATTTTTTAACATTTTCGGCCAATTTTACTTGGAAATTTTTATTTTTTTTATTTTTTCCTTCAAAACATTTAATTACTTAGATTTTTTTTTTAAATTTCTGAATAAAAATCTTTTTATTTTTGTCATTTTCAATTTCTTCATTTTTTTAAATGTCTTTCGGTAGTTCAAATTCTCAACAATAATAGGATTGTAAAGATGTTTGTAATCTTAGGATGTTTGAACTACCGGAAGACATTTAAATAACAAAAATAAAGAAACTCAAAATGACAAAAATAAAAGGTTTTATTTAGAAAATAAAAAAAAAATGTAAGCAATTAGATGTTTTGGAGAAAAAAATATAAATACCAAAATTTTCAACGTAAAATTGACTGAAAATGGTAAAATATATAGTGGGAAATGACTCAAACTATATATATATATATATATATATATATATATATATATATATATATATATATATATATATATATATATATATATATATATATATATATATATATATATGGGTATTTTCGTCATATTTTGGAAAAAATACTATATGAGGGGGGTTTTGTATTTATGTATAGCACAGGGAGGTAAATGACACAAAGTCCATAGCACGGGGGTGTTTTTGTATTTCACCCTTAAATTATTTATCACGCAAAAGACTTGTTCACTCCAATAATACACCCTCTCATGTTTGGCGCCCACATGTTTCAAAAGACAAACAAAAATGCACACTCATACAAAATATCTATAAAAAAAATAAAATATATAACGAACACATAACACACACCTCACAGTGCTGCCCAGGCAAGAAGAATTGAAAACACGGGAAAAGTATATATATATATATATATATATATATAGTCCTCTCGAGACAAGACATATTTTGACAAACATCAATGGCTCTCTCAAGAATTTTTTCACACCGAACAGAACCCGTACGCAACATCTAGAACTCACCGATAATTTATCTCTACACAAAAGCTTCTCTCGAGGGAAAACAATTTTGTTTATACCGTCACTGATAAGTGCCCAATAAGTGGGGCGAAATAATCCGAGCCATCAAAAAGGCAAGAACTCTACATCTGGCATTGTTCAAAGAGACAAAATAGCACAGCATAGAAATACAGTGCTCTTATTTACCGGCAGTATCATTTAACTACTTCCATTTGAGAAAAAAAAATTCGAGGTTGGTAACAATGACAAAATATATCTCCAACTACCAGAAAATTTTAATTACCCTCTTCGTAAAAATATATCTTCAAGCAGTAGCCTCCTTCAGATACGCAATTAGATCTGCACGCTCCTTAGGTTTCTTCAATCCAGGGAAGACCATCTTGGTTCCAGGAATATACTGCAAAAACATCGACAAGTTGCCCATTTTAAGAAATCTCGACATTTATTACCAGCAACGAGTGCCGTACGATAATTACAAACATTCCAGAAAGAAAACTCAAGTAAGCAGATCATAACACTGAAAAGAACCCAAAATAATACTATATATATTACGCACACTTGTATATTTACTTGCATATATGACACACGTGTATCCTACGTCAACAAGATTAATACAGATTCCAAGACGAAGGTCCATCACAAGTGATTCTTCTTCAGAAAGTCCAATTGGATAAGGCATACGAACAAGTTCCAAACATTACATAAGACAGAAATCTTAGATAAAGGGGAGCACAAATGACCCTCTAGCTACCACAACCGAGCATCGAATGATATGATACGAGCACATGCAAAACAAGTAAATGGATTTCATAAGATATCAAGTTTATTTAAATGAACTTTAACCCAATTGGATTTCAAATTGACTGTGTGACGATACCAGACATCAAGCTTAAAAACGGCAGTGCACATACTTTGCTGACAAAACAAACTAGAAAACAAATTCAACAGAACCATAGGAAATTGAGATCGATATAAGAATACAATATCCGTCACAAAAACCTCGAAGCAATACGTTCAACATGTTAAAATAATATATGTTGTTCACACATTACCATTGTTTCAGTTAATAACGAAATTTCACACACACACACACACACACACACACACACACACACACGCACGCACGCACGCACACGCACACACACACTAGTACCTTCTTAGGGTTAAGCAAGTAGTCGTAAAGTGTATTCTCTCCCCAGTTGACAGCCATGCTCTTGTTGGCAGCCGAGTACGAATAACCCGGGGTAGTACCAGATTGTCTTCCGAAAAGACCATTCAAGTTGGGACCTGAAATTAACAAGACATGAGAAAATTCTTACATGTTCGGATAGTGCTCAATACAAGGAAAAAATGGTGGAACAAAATTACGAATCACCTAAATAATTACATAGTTTCAAATAGAGAAAATAAAACACCACCAAATCAAATAAACACATCAATATACAATAGCCTAATGCCAAGAACAATTTTTTATTTTTATTTTTTATTATCACATCTAAAAACAGAGGCAAACTTAGATCTCAGACAAACATACAATTTACGGAAAAATCAAGCCAAGTCAATATCAGAATACCAATTCGATGAAAGGAAAAAATAAAATTTGTCGGTGATTCCAAAGCCGAAATCAAAGTGAATAAACGATAAAAAACGATCACGAGATCCACGCACACAAATTCCTCATGCGAAATGCAGCGAATATATCAAATTTAAATACCAATACATCGGCAAGAGAAGATCAATAAAATAAAAATAACTACAATTCCGATTGAACAATGAATAAGAAAGGAGGGGGGGAGAAGGAAAACCTTGTTTGTGGCCGGCGCCTTTGTCGACGGTGTGGCACTGAGCGCACTTAGTCCTGAAGATCTTGTCGCCGGATTTGACATCGCCGGGAGGAGCTTCATCGAACGAGGCCATCGACCCGATTCACTGTGGAATTTTGGATTTGGGGCACAAGGGTTTTCACGATGGAGGAGCGTATGAAATGAATGGGAATAATAATAATTGAATATTGAGAAAATAAAAAGGAGAGAAGAAGAAGAAGAAGCATCTAGAAGGGTCGTGGGATGGAGTCTACAAGAACAAGTGAAAGTACGATTCTACCCCTGTCGCTGGTCAATGGGTGGAAGATCCACATTGGTTGGGTTTATTGTTTTTCGAATTAATTAAAAGTTTAATTAATACCAAAATATATACTATGATAATGCTATAATAATAAGTTTAAGAAAATTATGATTAAACTAGAAATTATTCATGATTTATAAGGATTAAAGAAGCATAATAAATCTAAATAATTTATATATTAGTAATTTTGGTTGTGAGGTGAGGTCATTTGGGTGTCACATTTAATAGTTATTATAAGTTGTAACTTGCGAAATAACTCTTATAAATGAATTTTAGGGCTCTTACTGATTTTTTGTAATAAAGTTTTTTTTATTATTTATTTTTATTGTCCTTTACTCGTATACAATAACTTCGAGAGATGCAGGGCAATGTTTTTAATGGTTTTGGGAGTTAATTTCATTTTATTTGGGGGAATATATTTTGAGAGAATAATTTGTATATAATTTGAGATTAAACAAAATACATTGTAGCAGTTAAACTATATTTAAAGTTGTTTGAAAAAATACAACTATATTTAAAGTTGTTTGAAAAAATGCACCAATCATTCGAGAGGAGGCAGGACACATCAAGGTGGGTAGTTTATTCGGAGGTACGCCAGGAATAATAGGCTGATGACGCTGAATAAAGAAGTCGTTTGGAGAAGAGAGAAACTTTTGAAATTGTTTTATAATTTTATTATAAAAAACAACAAACACGAATCCATTTCTAAGACGAAAACAGAACCCACATTAAGTTTCTCTTCTATAATATTCGAACTAGTCTAGATTATGAACCCTACCAGTAACTTCTTTAAATTGGAAATTGCATTTGACGACACACAAATACCAGCAAAACTTAATATACAAATCTCACAATCACAAATTACCTAAAAATCCTTCCAATAACAACCAATTACAGAGATACAGATCAAGAGTGAGCCACCACAATAAAAACAAGGTGGATATAATCAACAAAACAAAACAAAACCAAAAATTAGCAAATCATTATACAAACACTTCTGTTTTTCGCCACAAAATGCCTTGCCTTTTCAATGCTGACTAGGATTAAAAAGGCTGAGTTCCACAAACGAACCAGACAAATTTCTCCCGAGATCGCTCCGATTAGAAATTAACGAAACAGTGTCGTTATCGTACTCATCAACGGTCACCCTCCTAGCTTCTACATCTCTTTGCAGATTCCTCAAAGATAAAGAATCTGCAATAGGAAGGTACACGAGCATGCAAATACCCACCCCGGTGCAACACAAAAGGGAAAGAAAAGCCAAGAATGATATGCTGTCAAATGCAAGTCCTTGTTGGTCGGTTAGGACCGACAAACCAAGCAGAAGAACCCTCAACGGTAAAAAACAAGAAACGCAAAAGATCAATCTGTACACCCTCTTCTGCAAACCCTTATTTATTACCAGGTGAAGAATTCGCCCACCGAGACAGAACAAGTAAGCGGTTAGTACGGTAGCGAAAATGCCAAGGAAGATGGTGCTCAATAAAGGATAACTGCAAAAGGCAATAATACCATCGCTCGTCTTTGAAGAAGAGATGAAATAAGAAGGTAGTTTCGGATTATGCTCCTTATACTTGGGTCCGATTAAAATAACCACAAGCTGAACGAACGAGCACTGGGAAGCAATAGAGAAGAACGAAGCCGATTGTTTTCACATTCCACTTCCGACTTAACGTACCGGATCTCTGCAGAGAAGCACGGAGAAGAAAAACGAGGGTGAGAAACATGCATGGCTCTGCGAATCCCAGGTTTGAAATGATGTAGCATTTGCAGATATTTTCCTGCCATTGCAAAGTGAGTGTATCCAAGAATCTGCCTTTGCATCTCAATAGATTCAGACGGATAATTTCACCGACACCCCACCATACGGCCAAGAAGATGTATGTGATTCTGATAATCAAAGGACCGCTGAAATAACTGTACTGAACAAGACCGTGCCCGCGGACCCTACTTCGGAAGTAAAATGAATATATAATACAAAACAAACCCAAAAGGAATAAGCCCGAAACGAGACAAATCGTCACCACACCAAGTGCATCACTGATAAATCCTGTCACACGCATTACCCAAAGCACAGGTTCCACTCATGCTCTTGGCCAGCATGGACACACAAGAAAAAATACTCTATCGAGTACCGTGATAGATTCCTCAGAAACAGCAACCATGCAACAAATTGCTCGACTTTTTAATGTCCTTATGAACTCAGATTTAAATCCACTTGTGAACAATAAGTATTTACTAGAAGTAATCTTTTATGAATGAGAACCAGCCTGCATCATCCAAAGAGGAAAATCGGTTGTCAAAGCAACTTCAAAAGAACAAGTCAAAAGTTATATATTACAACAGTAAATGTGAGCAATAATATTATATAGCATATGCATATGTCCTATGGTCATAAAAGTGTGTTTTCGTGACAAGAAATAGTGTCAAAGGTGAAATCGCTAAAATTCAAGTCGACAAGAAGAATGACAAACGACCAACATTTCTTTGATATAATGAATAAAAAGTTAATTTGCCATAAGCAAAGATAATTTTTTTTTTTAATAGAACTCGACAAAACTTGGAATGCGTAGTTTCATGATTATAAGATATCCATCGCAACATAAATCCTCGCAATCTAATCCTTTCCTACCAAACACATTAAATCTGACTTTTGACGATATCTTTGATGTGATTTTACTCAGTAGGCCACATGCACACACCACGTGGCAGAACAACTTAGTAGAAAATGAAAAGTGTCGCAAACAACATATTAGTAGTGCACGATAATTCACACAACTCTTCGTAGTTACTCTTTCCAGCAAACTGTTATGTGCAACATGTACGAACACCACAAGCAAGCGAATTTTTGTCGGGCAAATGAACAATCTTATTAGTCTAGACTAAAAACCCTATCAGTAACATGCAAAAAGTAATATGCAATTGACTATACATCTCACAATGACGAATGACTTACTTAAAACCTTCCAAGAGAATTTACACGACAAACGGTCCGATGATCAATCGGTGACCACACAACAAAATCTGATCTATTTCCTAGTATTTGCCCGGCTACATTCAGTGTTGTTTTTTGAAATTTGGTAGAAGTATCGACTCCTAAATTCGAAGTACTTTTCATAAATACAGCGGTGACCTATACAAAAACAACTAAAAATTGTAAAATAGTTAGTCATCTATTCTCGATTTCCCTCAAATTCACTGTCTAATGCATTTATGCTGTGTACACTGGTGCAAATACATCAACCTCCACCAAGTATTCCACATACGAGCACGCAATTTCATGAATCATGAATAATTAATCAGCAAAATCCAAAATTGAAAATGAAAAAATTCTAGCCTAATGAACAACTTCACAAACTCAATCGAAAACCTCCTAATCTGTAACATGCACGACAATTTCACAAAATAGGACAACAAATAAAAAAAATGTGATAGCGTAAATTGAAAGAAAAACACGCACAAGAGCGCTGAAAAAACAAAACAAGTTGACAAAAATCCAAGCTTTCATACCAAAATGCATAACTTCAAAACATCAGCTCCAATTCAATGCCAACAAACGAAAAATTAAAAACTCCAAAAGTAAGAAGGGTAGAGAGAGAGAGAGAGAGAGAGAGAGAGAGAGAGAGAGAGAGAGAGAGAGAGAGAGAGAGCTTACGACTTGCGAATTAGCGATCCGTCGAGGTATGAAGATAAATTTAAAAATCGGAGATAAATGCAAGAGAGAAAACCCTAGCCGGAGAGAAACCAAAACTCAAGCCAAAAGGAGAAAAAAAAGAAAACCGGAAGAATTTCTAGTGAGAGAAAGAGAGAGAGAAGAAAACAATGTAAGGTAGAGGGAAGTAGTCTTCAGAGAGTGTGTTTGTGGGACTTCTTTGCTGACAGCCTGTCGCCAGCCAATAAATCCAAATATCAGGATAAAAGTTTTATTTATTATTTAATAAATAAAAATAAAAAATATTATAACAAAAATTCAGCTTAATCTGTAATTTCGCTTTTTCCTTTTTTTTTTTTTCTTTTTTTTTTTTTTTTTTTTTCTTTTTTAACCTAGTTGTGTGATTGTGTCTATAATTTCTTGTGTGGGGTATATTACGTAATTAGTGGGGAGTTTGAGGGGTTTTTTTTTTAAATATTCCAGACAGGGGGCTTATACTGTTATACATACTGGCATGTGATGTGCACGAAGCGAGAGGCTCGGGTATGTCCGAGCCTAGCTGGCGTTTGGCTCGTGACGGGTTTTGCGGTGAATGTCTTCCTGGCTGAAGGTCTGGTATCCACGTATTTACGCACGATCGTGTGCCACTTGTTTATTAAAAAATAAAATTAAAATATTGCCTTCGTACATTTTTTGAGTAAATTCTAATTCATGTATTTTTTTTTTAAATTGCATGTTACACATACTTTTTTTGAAGTCTAATTTCGTCCGATGCTTTAAATCATCTCAGCATTGACTAATTAATTAATTAATTAATTAGATGAAAATTAAAAAAATAAAAGAAACATTGACTAATTATTAGATGAAAATAAAAAAAAAAATTCCTTTATAACTATGGTGTTTGCAAATGATTATTTAAAAGCAGAAGTTAGTGATTGTGATTTAGAGCCCGTTTGGCTAAGCTTATTTAAAACATCTTATAAGCTCCTACATCTGATAAGATGTTTTCGGAGCTGATAAGCTGTTAGATCTTATTTTAAAAATTATTTTTTAAGGTGTTTGGATATGTAGCTTATAAGTTACTTTTTGTTTTTATAAGTTGTTCAGGTGTTTGGAAATAAAAGGTCTGTTTATTGCTATAATGACAAAAAAGTACATGACGCCAGTATAATTCTTAAACTTATTTGACTCAAATACTTTTGTTCCTAAAATATTATTATAATATTTACAAATTATTTTTTCAAATAATAATAATAATATAAAATTATATAATAATATAAAATAAAAGTTGTAAAAGAAATATAATTTTTTTTTAGATGAAAGAAATATAATTTATTATGGAGATAATAAGAATATTCGTGTATTTTTATATACATATAAAATATAAATAAAGAATAATTTTTTTTACAATTATTATGATAATTACGATAATTATATTTAACTAATTATTAATCTTGATTACAAAAGAATACGTTGTTTTGATAAAATATAAATATTATTAGTATTCATGTAATATAATAAAGTATTTGAGGGTAATTTTGTATTTTAAGTGTTTTAGTAAAGAAGCAAATAAGATCTTAAAGAAAAAAGGTGGGGTAGAGGTACTTTTTTAAAAACATCTTATAAGCTCCCTAACAGCTTATTTTTGGAAACAATAAGATCTTTTGCAATTTTTTTACCAAACACCTTTTAACAACTTATAAGCTCCTAAACATCTTATAAGATGTTTTTAGGAGCTTATAAGCTTAGCCAAACAGGCTCTTAAGTTAGTTTTAAGTGCTTATTTTTAAAAGTTGGGAGTGTTTGCAAATATTAAAGAAAATGAACTTAAATAGAAAAAGTAGGGTTAGGGGTGCTTTTAAAAAAATAGCCTAAAGTAGATTATTTTAAGAGAAACAAAAGCAAAAGTTGATTTTGCAAACACCTGAAAATAGATTATGAGCAAAAAAAACCGCATAATCACTTTCAGAAAACATTTGCAAACACCACCTACATATGAATAGTTTGATGACACGTAGCTTTTGTTTGGACTAGAATATCTTATATATAAAAGAAAGAAACGTTGGGCAACCCTAAAAAACCTTAATGGTATTTCTGTAAATTATTTATTTTTAATATTTCTTCTCTACTAATTTCTAACTATAATTTTTAATAATTATCAAAATTAAAACTAACTTGTGAAGAATACTACATTATTGTGACTTATGTAATTATTTATTTTTAATATTTTTTCTGTAATAATTTTTTAACTATAATTTTCAACAATTATTGATCTCCTAATTTTCATCAATATATCTCAAATCTTAAGAGATAAAGCTAGAAATTCAATATGAACAATACTACATTATTAAATTTTACTATATTAGTTTACTATATTTTCTTATTATGTATTAAATTGATCTTTTTTTCACTATTTAAATAATATCCCGTGCATCGCACGGGGGAAAAATGCTAGTTATAAAAATATTCCTTACTTTTTTTTCATTTTTTTTGGAGAATTGAATTTAAACTCATAGGCATTACTTTTATTTTCATCAAACTATTTTTTTAATGAAAAGCATAAATATTGTAATATAATTTTGCTCTATTAATGTATATTAAATACTAATAAATTAAATTTTATTATTTTACATACAAAACAGCAAAAATACAAAAAAATAGAAAAATTGAATTTCCTATGTTATAAATAATATTTTTATTTTTTAAAGGGAACTAGTAATAGAAAATTATTAAAAAAATAACCAATGAAGCAATTTCCTTTCCCCTCTTTCTCAAAGCAAAAATCCAATTTAAAAAATAAAATAAAATGTCCAATTTACCCTTTTATAAAAAGAGGGGCAAATTGCACATCACCCCCTAAAAAATTCTAATTTTCGCACTTTACCCCCTCAAATTTTAAAAGGTGAATGTCCTCCTACAAACGTTATGCTTGTTGCATATTGCACCGATAGCAAATTTTGGATGAATCATTCATCGGAATTGAGGATTTTTGTTGCACGTTGCCCCGTTATATGTTATTTTTGTTGCACGTTACACCTTAAAAATATTATCCTTTTGCATATTGTCCCTTTCAGATGTTGTTTTTGTTGCACAATGCCCACAAAAAATTGGCATCTGGGGCAAAGTCCAACCAAAATAATATTTTGAAGGGGAATTATCCAGTTTTTGAATTTCTAGGGGGGGAAATATGAAAATGAGAAATTTGTAGGGGTTGAAGTGCAATTTGTCCTAAAAAGAGAGAAGAATAAAGAGATTGAGAAGAGGATTCAAATCAAACACTCGAAATGAATTATGCGAGTAACCAAACACCACCTCTTTCTTTCATTTCCCCGCCATCTCATTCCAAGGCTTCACTTCTCAACCTCCGCAGAATCGCCGCCGCCGCCGCCGCCGCTGCTCACCAAGAAAGCATGCATCGACCTGTTGAAGAGCTGCAAATCGGTACATTCTCTCAAGCAAATCCAAGCCCACCTCTTCACCCATGGGCTCCACCAAAACATCGACGTTCTGCACAAGCTCATGGTCTTCGCTGCAGGCGCAAACTTAGCCCACGCCGAGAAAATATTCGCTCGGATTGATCGCCCGACTTTGTTCATCTACAATGTGATGATCAAGGCTCATGCGATTTCCGTTTCCGGTAATTGCAGCAGAGCCCTCTCCCTGTTTGATGAAATGCGCGTGAGGGGTTTGTGCCCCGATAATTACACGTACCCTTTTGTGTTTAAGGCCGTCAGCCGGTTGAGGGTGGTTCTTGAAGGGGAAAAGATTCACGGGTTTGCGTTGAAAAGTGGGGTTTTGTGTGATTGTTATGTTTGCAATTCGGTTCTTGATATGTATGGGGCGTTGGGCTGTGTGGAGAGCTTGTCTAAAGTGTTCGACGAAATGCCCGAAAGAGAATCGATTTCGTGGACCCTCCTGATTTCCGGGTTTTTGAAGAGTAAGAGGTTTGAAGATGCTATTGGTGTTTATCGGAGGATGAGACGAGAGGCAAATGTGCAACCCGATGAGGCTACAGTTGTCAGCACTTTATCGGCTTGTACAGCGTTAAAGAGTTTGGATCTCGGCCGTGAAATTCACGAGTACGTGAATATGCAGTTGGGGTTTACAGTGATCATCGGAAATGCTCTGCTGGATATGTATGCCAAGTGTGGGTGCTTAGATATTGCTAGGGGAATATTCGATGCTATGCAAGAAAAGAACGTTATTTGTTGGACTAGTATGGTATCGGCGTACGTTCGATCCGGTCTTTTGGATGAGGCTAGGGCATTGTTTGAGAGAAGTCCCGCGAGAGATCTTGTTCTATGGACAACCATGATTAATGGATACGTACAGTTCAACAAAGTTGACGAGGCGTTGACCTTGTTTAGGTACATGCAAATGGATGGAGTTAAGCCAGACAAGTATACTCTCGTTTCCTTACTCACTGGATGCGCCCAATTGGGAGCACTCGAGCAAGGCGAATGGATCCACTCTTACTTGGAGGAAAACGGAATACCCGTCGATGCTGTGGTCGGTACTGCACTTATAGAGATGTACGCAAAATGTGGTTGCGTAGATAAATCATTGCGTATTTTTAACCAATTGAAGTATAAAGATACAGCATCATGGACTTCAATAATATGCGGCTCTCGCTATGAACGGAAATACATCCACGGCTCTGCAATTGTTTCCGAAATGACACGAGCCGGGATAAAACCAGACGATATCACCTTTATCGGCGTTTTAAGTGCTTGTAGTCACGGAGGGCTAGTAGAGGAAGGGCGTAGGCATTTCAATTCCATGGCTGAGTTTTATCGAATCGAGCCGAAGCTGGAGCATTATGGTTGTCTGATAGACCTTCTTGGTCGAGCCGGACTTTTGGATGAAGCCGAGGATGTAATAAATAAGGTTACGGATAAGGATAACGAGATTATTGTCCCACTTTACGGTGCTTTGCTGAGTGCATGCAGGAACTATGAAAATATCGGTATGGGTGAGCGTATTGCGAAACGGCTTTTGGAGATCGAGGCAAGCGATTCGAGCGGTCGTACGCTTTTGGCTAATATTTATGCAGCTGCGAACAGATGGGAAGATGTAAGAAAAGTTAGAAGGAAAATGACTATGTTCGGGACTAAGAAGTCGCCTGGGTGCAGTTTGCTTGAAATTGATAATGTCGGCTAATTCGTGGTCCGGATATCAACTCTGGTTGCAAGTAAGCGTTTAGTTTTAATTATGTTAGAGAGCATTCGGTCTCGTTTGTTAGATTACCTGTGTTGAATGAAGTGACTATTGGAATTTCTTGTGTTCGGTTTTTCTTGGACTCGGTTTTTTACAGAATGCGGCATAAGTATATAAAATATTTCATGAATCATATTTTCGTGTTATTATATATCTAAACATATATGATTTTTTTCACGGGGTTCGGGGCTACGTCCCTAAAATTTTTAGGAGTATTTATGTAAAACTACATAAAGCAAAGTATTTTCCACGCCCAACTTGGGCGAGTTTGTGAGGTTCGGGAGTTTTAGAGAGAGAAAGCAATATAATTTTGGATGAACGGTATTCGAAAAATTAGACCCGTAAAAATCATTTCAGTTTAATATATGGATACATTTATCGAATAAAATCCCAGATTACAGCAGCACGAAGTACGATATTGTGATAGAGGAAATGTTATTTCGAAAAGGAATTACGGTACTTGATTGATGGTCGGGTACACAAGAGACGCAGGCGGGGACCATCGGACCCGATAAGATGTGATAAAATACTCGATAAGTATTTATTAAATCCAAGATTGGAAATTAGCTTATTTCGAAATAAAACGATGAAAAACTCAAACAAGTCATCATTTTTTTGATGAGTTAAGTCGATGTTGGGCGAGTTAATGTTGTTTAGAAAAAGAAACGTTTTCTATTTTGATTCGTCGAAAATTTCGAAGAATTTCTGATCTATTTTAACGACTTTTAGCCGATAAAAATGTAAGTGTATTTTCGTACAAAACGAACAAACAAGAGACCTTTATCGAAACTAAAAACAAATTGTTGTCCTTACTACTAAATTTCCCCTAATAAACACATGTTCAAATTAAGAGCATTAAGAATTTGCTTTTATTCAAAACTAGCATTTTTTTCCCCGTGCGATGCACGGGATATTATTTCAAATGTGAAAAAAATAATCAATTTTATACATAATAAGAAAATATCGTATACTAACATAGTAAAATTTAATAATGTAGTATTATTCATATTTTATAACATTGGTTTTTTTAAATCTGACATATTAAGATTTATAATCCAAATATATAGATTAAGATTTAAAAATCGTATTTCTATTTTTATCTCTTAAGATTTGAGATATATTGATGAAAAATCGGAGATTGATGATTGTTAAAAATTATAGTTATAAATTAGGTTAGAAAAAATATTAAAAATAAATAATTACAAAAATATCATTAGGAATTTTTTGAGTTGCACATCGTTTCTTTCTTTTATATATAAGATTAGCAATATTTCCAAAATATTCTCTTTTTATTTTTAATTAGTTTATTTTTATAATGAATGAACCTCAAATACAAGTGCAGTAATTAAACATTAACTCATGTGCAATAGCTTGCAAACCATACGAAAGATGTAAATTACACTATTCATAACTCATTTATGACAAACTCAACTTAGAAAACGCAAAAAGCCAAAAACAGAATTTTCCTCTTGTTTCTATCGAGTTGGGACTCTAAAATTGGAAGTTCCCAATATGTTTATACAGTGCATATATATACATATAGATAAATATGCTTTTATTTATTTAAAATTCAAATTTTGTTGAAAAAAAAATCCAAAATTCAAAATCGTAGAGTTTGAACTCAATTAGTCACTAATTTCTAATTGCATTTTATCATCATACTACAAAAACATCTAATTGTTAAAAAAAAAACATCTATACAGATTCAATTCTATTTGAAAATACATCAAAAATTTGTATCATAATTAAAGAGTGATATTAATACCTATATTGTTTTTATAAGTATTTGGGCTCAAATATATTTTCTAATCAAAAGAATTAAACAAACATACAATTATTCAAAAATAAAAATTTTAAATCATTTTTTTCCCTATGTGGAGTTGGGATATGTTTTAAATAAGGTTAAATTATTGTAAACTTAAATTATAGGGTAAATGGCAAATAGGTCAATGACAAGGGCACTTAATTAAAAGAGGGACATCTAACTTTTTTGTCTTTCAAATAAATCCAGCAAATTCAAACTTATTTGCAAATAAGGAAAATCCTTTTATATATATACCAAAATTACCCCCAATTTATTGAAACCCTATTCAACTCCAATTTCATGATTTACACCCCAATTTAGTACAATTTCATCAATTAACCAATTTTAACCTAATTTCAATTTTGATCCCAATTTTGACCCGCCACCACCGGAGACCGCCGGTCGCCGCCGTTGACTTTTTTTTTTTTGAAAAACTTTTTTTTTTCCTGAAATTTTTTTCCGGCCGGTCAACTGCCGTTGACCGCCGGGTCTCCAGCGTTGACTTTTTTTTATAATTTTTTTTTTATAATATTTTTTTTCTTAAAAAAAATAATTTTAATTAATATTACTGTCTTGGCTGCTAAATTATTGTCTCCGGCAGTTATTTAATTGTCGGAGACAGTAATTTAACTGTTAATTGATTTATTTTTTATTCAATAATATTTTAATTAATATTACTGTATTCGTTGCTAAATATCAGAAGACATCTGCCTGGACTGGGCGGTTGCTTGTAAGGTTTGAAGCCTTGCTTGATCGGTAACTGGTGCTCGACCAGATTCCTATCAAGGCCAGGCATTTATGAATACTCCCAAGTAAAGCATTGTGAGCAAAAATGACTGCTATTGCAATCTAATCCGAGTATCCAAAAGAAACAATAGCACAAACCGAGTACGGTAAGAAATATTAGGAATGAATAGAGAAACCTGCGTACGACTTTGTTTTACTGCTCGAGGTGGTGATAGCTTTTATATATTGACTTAATTAGTTGCTTGCATAGTGCTCTTCCTATTCTGCTTTTGTCTCAGCATATCTTTCATCAGCAGAGGCTGTCGGAGACAGTAATTTAACTGTTAATTGACTTTTTAAAAAAAAATATTTTTAATTAATATTACTGTATTCGTTGCTAAATTACGGTCTCCAGCAGTTATTTAACTGTCGGAGACAGTAATTTAACTGTTAATTGACTTTTTTATTCTTAAAAAAATATTTTTAATTAATATTACTGTATTCGTTGCTAAATTACTATCTCCAGCATTTACTTAACTGTCGGAGACAGTAATTTAACTGTTAATTGGCTTTTTATTTTTTTTTTTAATTTTTTTTCTTAAAAAAGTTATTTTAATTAATATTACTGCCTTGGCTGCTAAATTACTGTCTCCAACAGTAATTTAACTGTCTTAGACAATAATATTAATAATATTACTGTTCGGGAAAATAATATTCATAATATTATTGTCCCAAACAGTAATATTACTGTCTGAGACAGTAATTTAGTAGTCAAGACAGTAAAATAATTAAAATATTTTTTTCTAAGAAAAAAAATTCAAAAAAAAAATAAAAAAAAAAATAACGCTGGAGACCGGCGGTCAATGGTGGTTGACCCGTCCGGAAAAAATTCAGGAAAAAAAAAGTTTTCAAAAAAAAAAAAAAAAGTCAACGTCGGAGACCGGCGGTCAATGCCGGAATCTGGCCGGAAAAAAACATTTCAGAAAAAAATTATTTTCTGAAAAAAAAAAAAATTGGGGGTTAATGTGATATATTTATTTAAATCCAGGGTCAATGTGTAATATTAAAGAAGTTAGAGCATAATGGGTGGAATTGATAAGAATTATATTATAGAGGGTATTTTAGATTGAAGACATGGGAATGAGTTTAATTGAGAGACTGTTTTTTTTTTTTTAGCAAAATGCATTTAAGTCCCATGTGATGGGCCTTTTTGCCATTCGCCCTAAATTATAATAACGATGTTATCATTCATCACACGTCATATTCGAACAAATATGTAAATTACGTTTTCTTGAGGACTAACGTGAAAATTCATTATAATCGAGGGGCAGAATAGCAATTAGTCATTAAGTATATATCTTCGCCCTTTCCATTTTCCCAACAGAAAGAGAAGAAAACCTTTTTTCGGTTCTTCACGAGCGAAAGATCATCAAACAGAAAGGAGAAAATGAGCACCGAATAGTAAGAAAATAAATCCCAGTTTTTTTCATTAATTTTTTTAATTAATATTTTCAGATTATCTAATCTTATTGTTTATTAATTAATTAATTAATTTTTTGTAGCGATTATTTGTTCAAGCTTCTTTTAATCGGCGATTCCTCTGTCGGCAAATCTTGTCTTCTTCTCAGATTCGCTGTATGTTGATTCTTAAATCGCATTTATTTATTTAATTAATTATTTATTTATTTAATTAATGCAATGGGCTTAGTGTAATTATTTATTTATTTATCGAATGGGTTTTCTTTGATCCTCAATTTCATTTATGGAAGTAATGTTAATTGATTGATGATTCTAGGATGATTCGTATGTGGACAGTTACATTAGCACAATCGGAGTTGATTTCGTAAGTTTTGTCGGAAACATTTCGTGTTTAATCTGTCGATTGTTGTCGGTTATGTTTTGTTCTTTTTTTATTGTGTTTATGGGATGATTTTTTTTGTTTTTTTTTTTTTTTTTTTTGCAGAAAATAAGGACGGTTGAATTAGATGGGAAGACAATCAAGCTGCAAATCGTAAGTTACGAATAATTCAGTTATCGAGTGCTTCACTATGTATAAATGCATTGCAGAGAATTATGCAATACCGACGAGTGTGTAGTATTGTAGTGTTTTTCGATTGATTGTGTTTTGATTTTTGTTTGTTTTGGGGTATTCGCGGGTACGATTCGTTAGTAATTTGATTAAATTGAAATGTTTTCATTTGTTGTTTTTCAACGAGTTTGAAGAAAGCTACGTTGCACGATGATTAAAGAGTTTTTATTATCTTAAATTTGCTTTAGCCAAAGTCGCATACGTTAGTTGATTAAATTGACGGATCACTAGTGTTGATGGTTGTCGCCGAGGAGTAAACGTAAAGAAAATTCTTGCAAATTTGATTATACTCTCTTAAAAAATGCGTGGTGTTTCCTATTTTTTTTTTATGATTGAGGAAACTATTGACTCTCGTACTATGACGGGAATAGGTAGAAATACAAATTATGCCATTTTTAATAATGCAATAGGGAATTATTAATTACGTAAGCCATGCAATTTCGATACCTTAAGCAAGATTAGGAGTTATTAGAGTTAACTTATTGTTGTTGTTTTATGTGTTTCAAGTGGGATACTGCGGGCCAGGAGCGGTTTCGGACTATCACTAGCAGTTACTACCGAGGAGCTCACGGAATCATTGTAAGAAAGATCTTGCTTTAGTTATTACCGTATTGCTATAATTTTTTGTTGCAAAGATTACATGTATGCATACCAATCTATTGGTTCGGAGAAGTTTTAGGGAATAATTCTCTGTCATTTTCCTTTTCGTCGGAGCCGTTACGCGTTTATTTTGAATTAGTACATGCTGATTAATGTACACGGTACCAGAAATGTTGTAGTGTAAATTTAACTTATTTACTAAGGCCTCGTTTGGTTGGGGAGATTAGCCACGATTAACTAAAATAATTGGACTTTAATTGATGTTTGGTATCCCCAATAACTTGTCGGGTCGACCCGCAAATATTATGTTATCATGGTTTATCTTACCTTCTAGGCATGTTTTTTATTGAATCATCGAAGATCCAATAATATAATTGGGTCTCGTTAGATTATCTAATCTTATCTGGCTAATCTTATCTTGGCAACCAAACGAGGCCTAAGCCTGTGCATTTCTCTTGGTTTATACCTTTTCTTTGGCCATTATCTCAAATCAGTTGCTTAGTTGCTCTACTTATGTTAGGTATTTTAACCCACCAAATTCATCTAGCATGCTTATGCTTCTCGTTTTTTTTAGCAATTAGCAATACAAGGAATTCCAAGAATCATGATCGAAGAGCCTTTTATTTCATTAAAATATTCCTTTTCACTGATATCACTTGATCGCAATTTACACTTTAATTGAGTGTTCTCACACATCGAAATTGTAATAGATTGTGTACGATGTTACCGAGATGGAGAGCTTCAACAATGTTAAGCAATGGCTTAATGAGATTGATAGGTACGCCAATAACAATGTTTGCAAGCTTTTGGTGGGGAACAAATGCGATTTAGTCGAGAGCAGAGTTGTCGACACACAAATGGGAAAGGTGAATAACTATTTCGCCCAGCAATTCATATTAGAATTCAATGTGATACTAAATCATTCTTTTTTGTTAATTTATCAATTTTTTGCATTCTGTATCAAATATGCAGGCATTAGCCGATGAGCTTGGGATTCCTTTTTTGGAGACGAGTGCGAAAGATGCTATTAATGTCGAGCAGGCTTTCTTGACTATGACTGGCGAGATTAAGAAAAAGTAACGTCACTTATCGACTTATCGTTACTTGCTTACGGCTATACTATTCTTTATTATGTTTCCGAAAATCTTAATTTTGTTAATCATTTTATTATTTGATGATATATCTAAACGAGTGTTGAATGCAGGATGGGAAACCAGCCAACGGCAAACAAGCCAGGCAGCACGGTCCAGATCAAGGGACAACCGATTGAGCAGAATAGCAACTGTTGTGGTTAATTGTCTGTGTGTGTGTGTGTGTGTGTGCGCGCGCGCGCGTGTTTAATTTAGAAGATTGTAAAAAGAGTAGCAAATGTTTACTACTTTGGATTTATTTGTTTGTAAACACTAAAAAAATGTTGCTAACTGTGTTCTTGAGAATGTGAAAAGACTATTTGTTAAGATTTATACCATCTTTTTTAAGACCGCTTGTTAAGGAAAATATGACAAAGGAAGTTGGAGAGTGATGAATCGATTTTTGTTTAAGTTGATTGAAACATCGAAGATTTTGACTTTTCAAAATACTATTTATATATTCAAACCATTTGAAAAATTTGATTCGAAGTTTTCGGAAAAAAACAGAAATCAAAATAGTAAAAAAAAAACAAAACTGAAGAATTTCGAAAAATTCCATACCAATTTCCACTTGGCTACACATAATGAATAATCAATATACTCAAATGAATAACATTCGATAACAAACCCTCAGCAAGTCTAAGAATGAAGAAACTCCAAAATGTCGAAAAGTACGAGAAGAGAATAAATACAAGCAATTCAAAACAATCAATATCCAAGACAAAAAGGAAGCCAAAAAAAGATAAGTAGGCGGTCGAGGGGCAATTTGGTAATTATGAAAAAAGAAAAAAAAAGGGAGAGAAATTCAGCAATTAAGACGTAGAGCAGCACGTCTTCTTTGCAATGGTATCTTGCGAAGAACCAACATCAAGTGTCTTCCCTTCTTTGACACTCGAAAGTGAAGGCTCGTCCGAAGAGAGAGACTTCTTACTAATAATCCGATATATTTCTGAAAGTGCGGACTGAAAAGCCTTCTCCACATTAGTTGCTTCCAAAGCAGAGGTTTCGATGAACGAGAGCCCCTCTCTTTCGGCAAAGCCTTGCGCATCTTCTGTTGCAACAGCTCTAAGATGCTCGAGATCGGTTTTATTGCCTATGAGCATAATAACAATGTTGGCATCTGCGTGGTCTCTCAGCTCTTTCAACCAACGAGTCACGTTGTCGAATGTAGTTGGTTTTGTGACGTCGTATACGAGAAGAGCTCCAAGGGCACCACGGTAATATGCGCTCGTTATTGCCCTGTATCTCTCTTGTCCAGCTGTGTCCCATATCTGAGCCTTCACAGTTCTCCCATCAACCTACAAGCTCGGGAAAAAAAAAATTATATAATTTTTTTTCTTTTTTCGAACATTAAACCAAAACAAGTCATGCAAAAATATCACTAAATAAAATAAAACTAAAGATCCAGAGATACTTAGGACTAAACGAGAGTTCATCACGGTTCTGTTATGGGCTATAGAGATACTTGCCCGAAATTTTGTATGCATTCTTACAACAAAATTAAAGGCTCGTAATCTTTATATTTGCACGAGAACCAAGTTTATGTGTGTTAAGTAGCATTGTGCTTTGCACGATACTCAATTATCCTTTCTTTCTTCTTTCATTTCCTTTCATGTTTCCTAAACCTAATGCTTCTATGAAGCAAAAAGAGATGCATTTGGCTCTAAATAAAACAAAACCTCATAATCCGACTTGTAGAATCCAAGTCCCCAAGATATGAGGCAGACTCAGTCCCTTGTCACAAAGAGACACGTTCACAGAAACGAGAAAGCTTCATTTGTTTTGGACATAGCTAATTTGATTAAGGAATAGGCTCTCATATTCATTGTTACCGGGGGTGAAAGTCGGATGGATCGGATCGGAATTAGCTATTTCGGAAAATTTCCAAAACTTTTCGGAAGTACAAAATCAATTCAACGATTCCAATTTCAAAATTTTCGGAATTTAACAATTTATTCCAATTCCCAAATTTCGGAATATCGGAATTTTTTTTCTGAAATCACACAAGTTTTAAAATTTCAAAACTTAGTGGAAATATTCTGAAAATTTCATAATTTTCCAAAAATAAGAACATCCACGTCGATGAAAGTAAAACTAATAACTAGTAAATTTTAAGTTCAAAAAAAATAATAATAATAAAAAAACCACATCATAATATCCAATAAAACTTCTAAGTTCTAACAGCAATTTAATATGTCAAAATCCTAAAATAAAACTCAAATCAAATTACTATATCAGAAACCAAAAAAGAAAACTTAAAATTACTATTATATAAGATATATAATTTATAGGTATTTTTTGGAAAAAAATCGGAATTTTTCGGGATTAATTTTAGCAATTAAATCGGATCAGAAATTCCATTTTTTTTTATTTTTTATTTTTTTTATACAATTCCAATCCAAAAAAATCGGAAGTTGGAGTGAAAAGAATTATTCCAAAATCGGAACTTTTCGGATCGGCAGAACTGGCGGAAATTGGAATTGCTATTCCAACCTGCACCCCTAATTGTTACTATTACTATTTTATCCTCATTCTTAATTGAAGGTTAAAAAAACAATCAGAAGAGAGCATCAACGAAGAAAAACGTAAACAAGCTCTTACGAGTTTGATTAATTACAAGAACTTGGAAATGCATATTCCCACATTTCTCAGATACGGCACAAAAACAATATCGGAGTTGCATCAGACGATTTAAATCTCAATAAACTAACACGATTATCCAGATTCAAACCGAGTAAATTTTAAATTTAAATTTATTGAAATATAACTGCATAATCACACACACTCATTCTGACATTGACAGATCTAGAGATCTAAATTACCACCACATAAATTATTCAAAAAACAATCATAAAATCAAAATTCACCGACTTTCTAACCCTAATCACAAAACAAATACTAATCAGATGACACGTGGCTCGAAGAACTCGCTGAATATCAAATTATCAATCACCATTTTCACCCTTTCATTTTGTTAACACACAATTTTGAATCAATTTAATACTAAGAATAGAAGGCGATTGAAGCGCGTGTAGAAGAAAACCTGAAGAGTGCGCGTGGCGAACTCGACGCCGATGGTGGATTTGGATTCCAAGCAGAACTCGTTCCGAGTGAATCGGGAAAGCAGGTTCGATTTTCCGACGCCGGAATCGCCGATTAACACTACCTTGAAGAGGTAATCGTACTCCTCGTCGGGCCTCCGAGCCATTAAATCACTGAGTTTAACTCGGAATCTTTTGCAACTGCGGAATCGGTTTCCTTCACTTTTCTAATTTTTCTTTTTCTTTTCTTTTCTCTTTCTTTCGGCAGACATGCCCATGGGGAAATGAGTTGTACTTAAATGCTTTAATGTTGTAAATATGTTCAATGACTGAAATACCCCTCGAGATTTTCATGGAAATTTTGACGAGATTTTGGAAAGGGAAATCTAGTAATATTTCCATTATTTTAGGAACTTTTAAATTTTGAAATTTCAAGTGGGACTAACTATTTGACTGAGTAACGGCCTAAATTTGCTGCAACAACAAAAAAAAAAAAAAAAAAAAAAACCAATTTTTCCCTTAAGGTAAGGGCAAAAATGTCAAGGACTAAGTTAAAATCAACTTATTTAATTGAGCGTAAATTACGAGAAACTTCGTGAGGTAAGATGTAATTATGAAAATCTCTCTTATGTTTGAGTTATTACGAAAATACTTCTGAGGTATGTTGCACGTCTTACACAGTCCCCATGTAGGGATGGCAATGGGTACGGGTTTGGCGGGTCTTGGACCCGGAACCGACCCGTTTGGGGTGGGTCTGGGTCAGCTAAATGGTTATGGGTCGGGTAATGGGTTTAAGTTTCTAGAACCGGATGATTCTGAGGCGGGTTACGGGTTTTATTGGAACCGACCCAGAACCGACCCGCATATATATATATATATATATATATATATATATATATATATATATATATATATATAAATTTCGGATTTCATTTATCAAACTATTAATTTTCATCTTGTCTATTCTCATTTACCTATTTTCACTGTTTTATTTTTCGACTCTCATTTCTCGTGAGTAATATTTATCACTTGTTGACCACCGCTAATTGTGTTGCATTTTGAATTTTACTTATTATTGAAGTTAAATATAATTACTTGTAATTTTATTGTCCATGTTATATAACTTGTAGAGATTTTTTAAAATATTGTATTTTAGCATTGAGATTATTTCGTAAAAATATACAAGCAAAATGTTTTGAAAGTTAAAAAATATTAAACTTTTTGTATGTTAATGGGTCTAGCGGGTCTGGCGGGTCAGAACCGTTTAGTTAGGGTTTGGGTTGGGGCGGATCTGGGTCTAAGCTAAAACGGGTTGGGGCGGGTCTTGGGTTTATATATTTTTCGTGGGTCGGATCTTGGGTTTAGGCAAACCCGGCCCAGAACCGACCCGTTGCCATCCCTATCCCCATGCGGTATTACATTTAATAGACTCTTTTTTATTTTGTGAAATATTCTTCTAAAAATGTAATTTTTGCCCTTTAACTATGCTACATGTAAGCAATTAATTACTTAGGGGATAACTTGTAGTATATTTAAAAGACATAGTTAATTTTAATTTTAAAACTAAATATATATGAAAAAAAATCAGGAGGTTTTCATAATATTGTATATATGAGAGGATTTTCGTAATTAGATATAACCTCAGGGGTTCTCGTAATTTATCTTTTTTTTTTCTTTCCAAATAACAGAGGGGTAAAACGGACAAAATACATTTTATGTGAATTTAAACAGTCAAACATTGGTCATAGGAGAATTTCGATAATTATACAAACATGAAGGGGATTTTCGTAATTAGTCTTTCCCTCAGGAGATTTCTCGTAATTTGCCCTTTAACTTATGCGCGTATAATTTTGCGACCATGCGCAATACATAAAAATAAATGAGATCACAAATTGTTGTGATTACACACTTCCATTACAGGCAGAACTTGATTTCATGGACTAACCAAACTCAAATAATTTCTTAATGAAATCTTCACAATCACAATAATCGGCAAAAATAATACACAAATTCTTTTAATTACACAAAAATTATTTGAGTTTGGTTCGTCGATAAAATAAACCAAAACTTGAATGCAAAATTTGTTCGAAGTTTCACACTTGTTTCTAGTCCAACTCGATTAAGAAAAAAAATAATTAAATATGTATGAGAAGTTGGTTCCTCGAGCTCGAAATGTATCTCACTTAGTTAAAACTCAATCAAATTCATTAATGTCCGAAATTTAATAAACATTTTTTTTATTCAATCAAATTTGAAAATTTATGCACTCAGCTCGACTCGATTTCATAAAACAAGTGATATATAGCAATTCACAAGTTCGTTGAAGGCTATTACGTTTACTAATCTCCAACCTTAGGGAACTTCATTAATTTTTCCACTTTGATGTACAATTTTTTTTAATACAATTGTAGATTAAATTAAATATAAAACCACTTTTAGAATTACTATAGA
The DNA here is from genome assembly GCF_000504015.1 of Erythranthe guttata. Next base: position 97,629 of record NW_012193298.1, on the reverse strand, counting down.
GTTTTAGAATATGCACCAAATTCCTAATTTGCATAACAAAGTAGTAGAATATATGTGATGAATTCAAGAACATTAATGTATAATTCTACTTAATTGATTCAAGGTTTAGTAGTATCGCAGTTTCTTTTATAGTGGTGTTTGGTGAGATTATAGGTTCAGATTATTTTGTATGCGTGTGTTGAAGGTCAACCTTTTTGTCGATTAATAAAGTTTTTGGAGTATAATGGTAAGTATTATGTCTGTCAACGAGTAACCCGAGTTTGTCCCCTTTAATGAAGATTTTTATCTTTGTTATAGACATTTTTCTCGTAAAAGGCAGTTTAGTTGGTGGAGCAAGAGATGCAGTGTCAAATGTACAACATTTTTAAGGTTACGTTTTTTGTCGAACTCGCACAAGCGCGAAATGTTTACCCCATAATAAATTATTTAAATGCCACAAATTGAAGTTTTCCTTGATGAGAGTATTGTCAAACCTTACTCCATCAACTATGCCATCCTTGTAGGCGTGGTTTCCTCCAGGAAATTAGATGTTACACCTGATTATTTACATTGGGTGGATTTGAACCGGCACATACACATGGATGTGTGTGATTATGTGTAGATCTACGGTTCAAATTCACCATATATAAATAATCAGGTGTAGCATCTAATTTCCTGTTACCTCTTTATACATAATTTTTTTTGATGAATTCTTTATACATAATTTGACTTAGAAAGGGAAATGCAATCTTTCAAAAACAAGAAAATAACAACTTTCTTTTCCAATATAAAAGGAAAACAAAAAAATCAAGAAGTTCACAATAATACAAAGCAGGGTACAGAAAGACTAATAAACCCAGGGCATCCATATGTAAGACAGCCCGTTACCCGTATATACTCACTCCTACTTAGCTTCTTCGAGAAATGGGTAATCGGTGTAACCAAGAACGGGATCCGGAACATAGAATGTGCTCCTATTATACTTGGTAAGAGGAGCATCAATCTCGAACCTTCTCACTAAATCCGGATTCGCCAAAAACGAGCGCCCATAAGAAATCAAATCCGCATAATTTTCAGAAATGGCACAATTGCCCTTACTCCTATCGTAACCACCAGCAGCAATAAAAGTGTTCTTGAAAGCCTTTCTCATGGGGAGTAGCTTATGAGGAACTTCATCTTCCGGCCCTTGATGCACCCTCGCACCAGTCACCCTCGGTTCGATCATGTGTAGGTAGACAAGGTTGTATTTGTTGAGTTCGTTGGCCATGTAAAGGCCTAGTTTATCGGGATCTGAGTCGATCGACTCCATGAATTCGGTGTATGGAGATAGTCTTATTCCAACTTTGTTAGATCCTATCTCGTTCGTCACCGCTTCCACTATTTCAAATGCAAATCGGCTTCGATTTTCCAAGCTTCCCCCATATTCATCGGTTCTGTCGTTGACTTGATCTTTGAGGAATTGTTCGATTAAGTAGCCGTTTGCTCCATGTATCTCAACTCCATCAAATCCTGAAAAACGCAAAAAATGTTAAAAAATTATGAGTTGCTAGTTTTAGTATGCTTGAGAATAATTATGTACAAACCTGCTTCAATGGCATTGCGAGCAGCGACCCTAAAATCATTGACGACACTACGGATTTCATCTTTGGATAGTCGTTTAGGTGGGGCCCAATCTACTCCGTCAAGGCCAGGTGTAATTCCCTTGTCCGTTGATGAGATTGGAGCTTGGCCATTGGGTTGGTAACCTGAATATTAAAGGCATTTATTATTCAATTTATGTAGAGCATTTGTGGACCGAACAAGAACTCAAAACATTTTTGAATATTTATATATGTATATATTTCGTCATGTATTTTTTTTTGGCTCTGTTAATTACTCGGATCTTAGGTTCGACCGATATGCTTTACATACACATCGACTGTACAACATAATCAATTTCAGTGTTACACGAGTTAAGTAAATATTACACATACCGTAAGTAGAGACACGGCCAACATGCCATATTTGCAGGAAAAACACGCCACCCTTTTCATGAACTGCATCCACAATCGGTTTCCATGCCTCCACCTGCTCCTTTGTCCAAATCCCGGGTGTGTCTCGGTACCTATAAATTTGATGGTAATAATTTTATATCAAGTTGCAATTTAGCTAGAACAAACACATAGTGCATTTGAACTTAACGATTTGGATTGGAGAAATGATTTCAAATAACTCCAACTGAGATAGGAATGTGATTCGATATTCATTGCAAATGAATCGATCAAAACAAAGCTAAACGGAAATATTACTACGGATTTGAAATACTTCCCTTCAAATGTTGTCACCCAAATACAACCAACGAGTGGGCTATACGAGTCGAAACTCTTGAAAATACAATTGTGATAATACGGAAAATAGAAGAAAGGTGTGAAATGAATAATACCCTTGTGCAGTATCGGATACACCAGTTGCTTCAGCGATGAGAAGACCGCCTTTGGTTGTTCGCTGACTGTAGTACACTGCCGCGTGAGGCTGCGGCACATTGTGGAAAGACCGGTTTCGAGTTAACGGTGCCAATACAATTCTGTTATTGTTCAAATATTTGAAAAAGAGATTGAAATAAAAATTAAAATATGCTTCAGAAACACAACAACAATGTACTAAAGATCCACACACTATTTCTTCATCTTCAAAGTTCATAGGTAGTAATTAATTATAAACCTAAAAATAAAAAATAAAAAATTGAAAAAAAATTAAAATTAAAATTAAAATTAAAATTAAAATTAAAATTAAAATTAAAATTATTAAAATATGCTTCAGAAACCAACAACAATGTACTAAAGATCCACACACTATTTCTTCATCTTCAAAGTTCATAGGTAATTAAATATAAACCTAAAAATTAAAAACAAAAAAAACTTCGGAAAAATCAATAATCACAGATTTAATTAATTAATACAGCAGCACAAATTTTCTCGATCGACCTGAATCATATACACTGTGACGCTCATTGATTAGCTTAGATCCAAAAAATTCACTCTCCGATTCAAATTTTTAATCGGCATCGCACACAATCACAAAATTACAAAAAAACCTAAAAAAAAAAGGGGAAAATTAATGCAGAAAACGAACCTGTGAGAGAGATCAAATTCGCCCATTTTGTAGGGAGTGAGCAGAGGAACGAGGTTTTGAGCTGCCATAACTATGAACAATCTGCGGCGACAAATGCTGTGAAGAGAGAGAGAATTGAAGAGTTGGCTGAAGAAAAAAAATCTTCTGTATGGATATTTTATAGGCTTACTGCTACGAATCAATATATATATATATATATATATATTTCTCTGTTCACCGACAGAATTTTCTGGCCACATATAAATGCAAATCCCTCAACGGCTACTGTTCATGATTGGCGTGTATGGTACGCGTCTCTTTCGAATTGCGATTTAACACGTTCTAGAGAGAGAAAGTAGAGAGAAAGAGTGTGCATTTATGGCCATACGTTACTGAACACGACACTCTTGCATCAATGTGCGTATCGGGTGACGTCGTTTTCATTTATTTTATTATTTGGGTTAACTTCACGTGTCTTTCACATCAGTGACACGTGTCCAAATAAAAGTTCCGAATATTTCGGTAACTAATACATTAATAGAAAAACAACTAGAGAACAAGTGTAACTTGTACACTAATAGAAAAATACTAACACAACAATAATAGAAAAACTAACAAGAATTAATTAGATATAAACTCATTTCTCTCTCTCTCTCTCTCTCCCTTTTTTATAGCTTTACTAAACATAATTAACTATGTTTAAAGGGTAACTCATTCTTCTCAATACAGTTGTGGCAATGTTTGGAATGATCTTGGTAGTTATTTTTATTTTATTTTGGAGATATATGTTTTGATAGAATTATTTAAAAATGAAAGTAATGTTTGTTTATGATTTGAGATTATATAAAATACACTGTAGCAATCAATCATATTTAAAATTATTTAAAAAATGTACAAAAGATCATGTGCGGGGGAGAGAGAACCTTTAGAAGTTCTTTTGGGAATTTTTTTTGATAAGGTAAAATAAACACGGCATTATTTTTGGGAAAGAATAAAAGTGAAAAGAAAAATGAACCAAACATTGCCTTAGCAATTGTTATGCAATCCTCATTAAATTAAAGACTCTAAATGAGTTTAACAAGGATAATTGGATAATACACTTGGTTATTTACACTGAATAGATTCCAATAATAAATTTACAATATATAATTACACATACATATGTATGTATGGTTAGTGACTAGTTATTTAGTCAAATTTATGATTGAAATCCAACCAATATAAATAACAAGTGTAACATCTAACTAATGCACGCAAAAGAAATTGGGGGGCTTAAGATATGTGTCACTAGTGACAAAACTTATTACAACTAAATGACAAGTTCAACTAAACTTTTGTTGCACGTTCTTTATAAAATTCATTCCAAAAATGCCATTTCATTCACAAATTCGAAATCTGCATTGAGTAAAATTCAAATTGCATTTATCGTTTTTTTAATCTGCATTTAATATTTTTATTTTTCCAACCAACATTTTTTAATTTTTTTTATACAAAACACGTTTGTCCTTTTCTTTTTTCTATCTATTTCTTTCTGTTTATTCATTTTAGTATTTTTTACACTATTAAAAAAAAATTATCTTCATAATCTTGAAGATTACGAAAAAATGTTTGTCATTTTTTAAAATTCAATTTACATATTTTTGAATATTTTTTTGTGATTTTATCTTGTTAATATTGTAGTAGACTATAGTATATTACGATGTACTATAGCATACTACAGTGTGTACTATAGTTTACTACGATGCATTGTTCCATACCATAGCAACAAAACAACTTTCAGCCGCTGCCAACAACTCACAACCGCCGTCAATCCCTAGCAACCATTAACTCGCAGCCGCCGCAACTTCTATCCACTAAACCCTAGCTGCCAACCAAAACTCTAACACCGTCAAAGAGCCCTAACTTGATGCAACCACCTCCCACCGTAGATCTAACCTTACACCACCGTTTCAAATTGTCATCTACCACCATAACCATCCACTCTATAACCACGACATCCGCTGCCTCTCTCAACCATCTTGAGCCATGAGTCGCCGCTGCCATTTGCAGATCTGTAGTTCTCCGACGCCGCCTCCCACTATAATCACCATAGCCACCATAACTGAGTGGTGCGCGAGAGAGAGTGATAGAGAGAGCGAGAGGGAGAGGGAGAGGCGAGACGAAGAGCGAGAGGGAAAGGCGCGACAAAGGGAAAAAGAGAAAACAAAAGAAAAATAAATTTGATTAGTTAAAGAAACGTGAGATATTATACTTAGGGTATAAGGGCAAACTAGGAATAAAATAAAAATTAGGAATGTGACCGGTATATTATTTCGAAATAGAAATTCAATTAAAAGATTGAATTTAAGGTTATCATTTATTTCAAATTAGGTTTCATTCAAGAAACTCTTAGCATAATACCCTAAGAAAATTAGAGACTCTCCTCTCCATATTACACTTATTTAATAAATTGTATAACTAATGCAAAAAAAATAAATAAATCATGCACACATATTAACAACACTACATATGCACATTAAAAGAGTATACACAAGAGCACATGGACACACACACACACACTACACATGCTATAGATTAATATAGCATGTGCACACACAAAACTATGTATGCACAATTAATCAAATAAAATAAAAATGCCCAAGAACCAGTGGCGGATCCAGGATTTTTGCCAAGGGGGTTCGAAATTGTAGAATAAAAAATTAAAATATCACTTTATAAAAATAGTGGACCAAAAATTTATAATTTACAAATTTTGGGTGAATTGTGGAAATATTTAAAGACCAAAAAGTTGAAAAATGTTGAGATTTTAAAAAAGTTCCATTATTGTGAGGGTGGGTTTCGAACCCATGACTTATTAATATAAAAACACATATCTTTACCACTTCAACCAACTACCTTTTCTGTTATTTCAGGTATAATAGTAATATTTACTGAAAACCAAGGGTGTGCAACTGCACACCCTAGACCATGGCTACATCCGCCACTGCCAAGAACACACATATGTGCACATGAACACATGCACCCATTACAAAACACATTGTGAATTTTAATGGCTTCAAAAAAGTATATTCTTTGTGTATATTCGTATTTATTTAATTAGTTCGGCACAATTATAAGTGTGTTACATGTTTTTTATGCTTGTTTTGTTAGATTCACAAGCTTATGATACTTACTATATGATGAGTTTAAATGTATATATATATAATAGTTTAAATAGAAATGAGTTGTATTCTAAATATCCATCTCATCTATGAATTTTAGGCCCCCGAATTCTCAGGAACTCGATAAACAATAAAACCTTTAAAAAAAAAATTAAATAAAAATAGGCAAACATCACCTATCTCCTTTTACAATGATCATTCCAGAAAAAAAGAACACACAAGAAGTTCATAATATCACAAAGCATAACAAATTCAACCTAAAACATATTATAATTACTTTTAATTAATTAGCTTCTTCAAGAAACGGATAATCGGTATAACCAAAAACGGGATCTCGAGACAAGAACGTCTTCTTATTGTACTCGTTAAGAGTAGCATCCAACTCGAACCTTCTCACTAAATCCGGATTAGCCAAAAACAAGTGCCCATACGCGACCAAATCCGCGTGATTTTCAGAAATGGCTAAATTACCCTTACTCCTATTGTAACCACCGGAAGCAATAAAAGTATTCTTGAAAGCCTTTCTAATGGGAAGTAGCTTATGAGGAACTTCATCTTCAATACCCGCACCACTAAGCACCGACGGTTCGATCATGTGAAGGTAGACAAGGTCGAATTTATTAAGTTCTTTGGCCAAGTAAAGGCCTAATGCATCGGGGTCCGAGTCAATCGACTCCATAAAATCGGTGTATGGAGATAGCTTAATCCCAACTCTACTAGAACCGATCTCGTTCGTCACTGCTTCAACTATTTCAAGTGCGAATCGGCACCGATTTTCCAAGCTCCCGCCGTATTCATCGGTCCTGTCGTTGACTTTATCTTTGAGAAACTGTTCGATTAAGTAGCCGTTTGCTCCATGTATCTCAACTCCATCAAATCCTAAATAATTACACACAAAATATTGCAAATATTGAGTTGATATATAGTTTTAGTATATGGTTGAGGAAATTTATGTACAGTTAAACCTCTATAAATTAATACAGCCGGGACTAGGGAAATTCTATTAATTTAGGGAATTATTAAATTATTGAGTTAATATATTTAATACATTTTCACCGAGTCGGGACCGAGATAAACTATTATTTAATCGAGGTTATTAATTTATCGAGTATTAATTTATTGAGGTTCTACTGTACTTATAAGGAGAAGGCATGCACAAAAAAATAAACCTGCTTCGATAGCATTGCGAGCGGCGACCCTAAAATCATTGACAATAGAAGGGATTTCATCGTTAGATAGTTGTCTAGGTGGGGCCCAATCTACTCCCTCAAGGCCGCGTGTAATTCCCTTGTCGGTTGATGAGATTGGAGCTTCCCCTTCGGGTTGAAAACCTGAAATATTGAAAGACATATTTATTTATTCGAATCCACACGAGACAACAAAGATTAAATCTTTAAGTGTTACATGAGTTGGTAAATATTTCGACATACCGTAAGTCGAAACACGGCCAACATGCCACAATTGCAAGAAAAATACGGCCCCTTTTTTATGAACTGCGTTGACAATTGGCTTCCATGCCTTCACTTGCTCCCTTGTCCAAATTCCAGGCGTTTCTCGGTACCTGTAAATTAAATTCGAACGTGTGCTAAAAAAAATTAAAGTATTAATAGTACGGGCATTTTTCTAGCGATTCGATATAACCAATGTACCGATCGAATGCAGTAAACTCAAAAATAATAGCTCATCAAAAGATATTTTAAACCTTATATTTGTATATGAGAAACATATATAAAAAATAGTGTTTGACCATCGTGTTACGTGTAGGTAATCGCTTGCCGTCATTTACATATTTTTTTCGTATTTAAATTTCGAACACCTATAATTAAAATCCTGGATTGCTTAGATAATCGCCGTACATCGATATATCCTAAATATTGATCCAATACAACTAGTTAATGATAGGAAAACAAAATTAACAAAGGTGTGAGACGACGAATATACCCTTGTGAAGTGTGAGATACACCGGTTGCTTCAGCAATGAGAAGACCACCTTTGGTTGCTCTCTGAGAGTAATACACCGCCGCGTGAGGCTGCGGGACGTTCTTGTACGACCGGTATCGGCTTAGTGGTGCCATTACTATTCTGTTGTACGCACGATTGTTCGAATATTTGAAAAAAAAAAAAGTATGCTTTAGAAACACAATGAACAATGTACTAAATATCCACCCACAAGTTTAAACATCAAGAGAACTTTTTATCAACATTGTTAATACCGACTAATTAGTGGAGCCTGGATTTTAAATATGTGGGGTCGAATGCACTAAAACTTTTATGAGAAGGGACCGATAATGCTAATTATACACAACTTTTTTTTTTTTTTTAAATCTTCACATAAAAAATAAGGATTCAAGATTTTCTTAGGGGGCCATGACCCCCTCTGGCCTTATGCTGGCTCTGCCACTGTATATTGTTTAGCCCAAGCAGTTAGATTATGATAAATAATCCCCCAAAAAAAAAAAAAAAAAAAAAAAAAAAGAAAAAAAAAAAAGAAAAAGAAAAAGAAAAAGAAGTAGAAATTGAACCTGTGGGAGAGATCAAATTCCCCCATGTTGTAGGGAGTGAGCAGAGGAATTGGATTTTGAGATGCCATAACTATAAAGAGAGGGAAAATTGAACTGTATGTTGAGTACTTAAGAATTATTAATTCGTGTATATATATAGGTAATTATTATATTATATTATATTACGAGTCATTTTCTGGCCTCGTGCATTCCTCAACAGTCAACGCTACACTCTCAATTAAAAAAAAAATAATAATAAAAAAAAAAAGAAAAAAAAAGAAGGAAAATCGAAATCGAAATCGCAGCGCCCGTCCAAGAGAAAAAACCTAATTTTTTTAATTGCTTTTTGACATGATATTTTATAAATATTTGTTTTTGCCCCCCAAATTTTATCTTAACAACTTTTTATTAATATGATTTTTTAATGAATAAGTCCCTGACCAGCTATCTTTATTATTCTAGATTCAGGGGTTGTATCTCTCTCGTCAATAAACCCATGTCTTCAATATGTATTATAAATAAAGAAGAATTAATGTATATGAGAAAATTACCCCCAACATTTTAAACTCAATTTTCTAATTGTAACCACAATTTAACTTCAATTTAATTAGTTTTGACAACAAAAATTCAATTTTGACTTTTTTTATTTTTTTGAACTTTTTTCTTTCAAAACTTATTTTTTGCCGCCGGTTTCCGACGTTGACTTTTTAATTTTTTTCTTCCCTAAAAAAATTATCCTTTTTTTTTACGCCCGCCGCTGAACGTTGACTTTAATTGTACTGTCATTAACAGTTATAATTATACTGCTGACAGTAATTGTACTGTCATTGACAGTAGTATATTTACGTAATTGTACTGTCGTTGTCCGTACAATTATTGTCAACCACACCAATATTATTATTTCTTTTGGTTTTTTTTTTTTTTTTTTTTTAATTTTTTTTTTAATTTTATTTTATTTTGTTTGATTTGTTACAAGTCAACGTAATTATATTACTGTCATTGACGTAAAATTACTGTAAACACAATAATATTACTGTCAATCACAACAATATTTTTTTTTTTGCCTTTTTGTTTTGTTTGATTTGTTGACCGATTAACGTAATTGTAATATTATTACTCTCAACCACATCAATATTCATTCTTTTGGTTTTTTTATTATGTTTGCGTTTGTTGAACGGTAAAATATTAATATTACTTTATTACACAATAATAGTGATTTTTGTTGTGTTAATATTATTGTGTTAGAGAATAATATAACAATATTACTGTGTTATCATTAATATTACTGTGTTAAACAGTAATATAGTTCATATAACGGTCAACAGTCGATAAACAATAAAACCTTTGGAAAAGATTAAATAAAAATAGGCAAACATCAACTATCTCCTTTTCATCATTCCAACAAACAAAGGAAAAAGAACACAAGAAGTTCATAATGTCACAAAGCATAACACATTCAAACTAACACATATTATTATTTATTAATCATAACTAATTAGCTTCTTCAAGAAAAGGATAATCGGTATAACCAAAAACGGGATCTTGAGAGAAGAACGTGGTCCTATTGTACTCGTTAAGAGTAGCATCCAACTCGTACCTTCTGACCAAATCTGGATTAGCCAAAAACAAGCGTCCAAACGCAACCAAATCCGCGTAATTTTCAGAAATGGCTAAATTACCCTTCCTCCTATTGTAACCACCGGCGGCGATAAAAGTATTATTGAAAGCCTTTCTAATGGGAAGTAGCTCATGAGGAACTTCATCACCACTAAATCTCGGTTCGATCATGTGAAGGTAGACAAGGTCGAATTTGTTAAGTTCTTTTGCCAAGTAAAGACCTAATGCATCGGGATCGGAGTCAATCGACTCCATAAATTCGGTGTATGGAGATAGTCTAATCCCAACTCTATTAGAACCGATCTCGTTCGTCACTGCTTCAACTACTTCAAGTGCGAATCGACACCGATTCTCCAAGCTCCCGCCGTATTCATCGGTCCTGTCGTTGACTTTATCTTTGAGAAACTGTTCGATTAAGTAGCCGTTTGCTCCGTGTATCTCAACTCCATCAAATCCTAAATAATAACGCACAAAATATTGAAAACAACGAGTTGCTAGTTTTAGTATGCTCGAGGAAATTTATTTACTTATAATTAAGGAGAAGGCATGCACAAATATTTAAACCTGCTTCAATAGCATTGCGAGCGGCAACCCTAAAATCATTGACAACACTACGGATTTCATCTTTGGATAGTCGTCTAGGTGGGGCCCAATCTACTCCGTCAAGGCCGGGTGTTATTCCCTTGTCCGTTGATGAGATCGGAGCTTGCCCATTGGGTTGAAAACCTAGAATATTAAAAGGCATATTTATTTATTCTAATCCACACGATCGCAACAAAGATTAAATTTTTAAGTGTACGTAACATGAGTTGGTAAATATTTCCACATACCGTAAGTCGAAACACGGCCAACATGCCACATTTGCAAGAAAAATACGGCACCTTTTTCATGAACTGCGTCGACAATTGGCTTCCATGCCTCCACTTGCTCCCTCGTCCAAATTCCAGGCGTATCTCGGTACCTATATATATAAATTAAATTGGAACGTAATAATTTATATGATATACATCAGTTAAAAGATGATTGCGATTAAAAAACACATTGCATTTTATACTGCACGATTTTGGATTCGAGAAAGGATTTCAAATGACTTCAAATGAGATAGGATATATTTGAAATTCCACCGCAACGGTTCAAAATTACTTGAAAAGAAAGCTAATGATTTGAATTCCATTGCCAATAAATCGATACATAAAACACAATGACGGACCGGATCCTAGTTGGAAATCCTCCCAAAATACGAAGTTCATAATTCTATCTTCGTCACTCTTAATAATCACACACGGCTCTCTGAATCAATGGCGATCGTGTGTTAAATGATAATTTGGTGTCGTACATTGAGAAATAGAGCATACACTTATATATTGTATATGAAAAACATACAACTTTATTTACATGTAAAAAAAAATTCTTGTTCGACCATCGTGGAGGTAATTGCTCGCCGTCATTGACATATTTTTTTCGTATTAAATTTCGAACAACCATAAATAAATTCCTGTATTGCTTATAGATAATCGCCGGACATCCTAAACATTGATACAATTACAAGTTAATGATAGAAAAACAGAATTAACAAAGGTGTGAAACGACGAATATACCCTTGTGAAGTGTCGGATACACCGGTTGCTTCAGCAATGAGAAGACCGCCTTTGGTTGCTCTCTGAGAGTAATACACCGCCGCGTGAGGCTGCGGCACGTTCTTGTACGACCGGCTTCGGGTCAATGGTGCCAATACTATTCTGTTGCACGAATGTTCGAATATTTGACAAAAAAGAAAAAGAAAAAAAGTATGCTTTAGAAACACAATGAATTAACAATGTATTAAATATCCACAGACTACTCTCCCCTCTTCAAAGTTTAAACATCAAGATATTTTTTATCAACATAGTTAATACCTATTCACTAGCGGAACCAGGATTTTAAATTGCGGGTAGTGGAGAAGCCAATGTAGGGTGGGGGGGTCATGCCCCCCTCAAATTTGAACTTTTTTTTTTTAACTACTATATGTGTAAGTGTAGTTTTTTTAGCTTTGCATTGTCCTCCTATAATAAATGGATCTAATAAGTAGGATAAAGAAGTTACGAAATATGACTTGGAACCCGGGCGCGAATCCACCCTTGGAAAGTGATGGCACTCAAGCCATCCTCAATTATAGAAATCTCCACTATATTACAAAAAAAAAAAAAACCAAGTTTTTATCTTCATATCTTCTGGTTTTGTTAAAAAAAAAACCTATAAAAAATTAACTCCACCATGTAGCAACATCTCAAATTCATCAGTGTTGGAACTAACAATTATTTTCATTAATTTTTTGAATGCATATTCGGGCCCCAGTGATGAATCCACTTCACCAAGTACGCACTAAACCTTTTCTGAGAGAGCCGATCATGCTAATTATACACAATTTTTTTCTGTTTTTAAATTTAAAATTAAAAAATAAGGATTAGAGTAT
>NW_012193298.1:50839-63403 GCF_000504015.1 Erythranthe guttata | reverse complement strand
TAATCGCATCAATTGGTATCAGAGCGAAGTTGCGATTAACACCAACGCTTCGTTAGCAAGGCAGAGATTATATCAAAGCTACGCTGGAGCAAAGTTGAGATTACATCAACACTTTGCGAAATTATGTCGTCCGAGAGAAAACGTTTAGAGCGATTGGAAAAATCCGTGGAGGAGATACGGATTGGTCTCCAAAAACTGCTCGAACAAAGTCAAGGACGGCGCCAACATAAGAGCCGAAGAGACCGCCACCGCCGACCAACAACACCACTACCGCCGCCGCCGAGCCTATCGCTGGAGGAAGAGGACGAGGATGATGATGACTTTTTCGAAGATCCACCGCCGCCGCCAATGCCAAGCCTACCGCAAAAGGAAGAGGAAGAGGACGACGGTGATTTTTTCAAAGAACCCCAATTTTTTGTGAGTTCGCCGGAAGAAGAAGAATCAGATTCAACTGATATAAAGTGGGACGAAGAGCCGAAAGAAGAAGAATCGGAGTTAACGGAGATAATTTGGGACGAAGATGAGGAATTAACCACAGATGAGAATGAAGAACTACAATGGATATTGGGAGATTTCCATGTTGTTGAAAGGAAAAAAGACGAACAAGAATTGGTGATTGTGAATGAACCGGAATCTGAAAAGGTAATTGAAGAGGCTTATTTATCGGGAAAAATATTGAGAATTTTTCCAAAAGCCTTGAGGAGTTCGTTCGATCAACCTAAACAATGTGGTAAAAATCTTGATCGTTCGTCATGTTTTTCGGATTCACTCGGGACGCAATTCGATGTAGTCAAACACAGGTGGAAGCGCAAAAGAGAGAGCTGCAATTATTGGAACCTTGAGGACAAGGTTCATTTCAAGAGGGGTGGTTTGATACGATATATTATTATTTAATATATCGTTAATTATTAGTTAGTCATTATTTAATTATTAATTAACTAGAATAGTTGTTTAGGGTTATAGATGGCCGTGAGTTAGTAGTGGTTAGGAGATTATTAGGTATTTAATTAGTTTAGGTAATTATCTTTGCTAGTTAGATTAGGATTCTAGGGTTTTATTCTCTTTAAATAGTCGTCTTGTGCTAGGGTTTTATTATGAAGAGAAAAATATTAAAGAATAGATCTTACGTTTCGTAGGAAATATTTATGATACTCGAGAGATCGCATCAATTAACTTTTAACTAAAATAACATAAATTATAATGTATTATATAAAAAATGCGATCACTAAAATTCTTTAAATTTAGGGATTACGTTAACTCTTCTTATAAATCGTATTCCATCGATATTAGTTATTTCAATTGTTATATCATCAAAATTCGGTCGTCCATATAAAGTTTAGTATAATATAATTACAATACTTAGTAATTCAGAACTAATTTTTTTTTAAGGACAATATTCATAATTCCCAGGTTCTATAAAACATGATATCGCAAAATTTTCATTTTTGCAGGTAGGTACCACGCCTATCATGTCAACATAATAATACTTGGGAAAGAAGTTCATAAATACAAATCAAAGGTACATACAAATATATTAATTACTCCTAAATCCTAATTAGGTTCTTCAAGAAATGGATAATCAGTGTAACCAACCACAGGGTCTGGAATGTAAAATGTACTCCTATTATACTTATTAAGAGGAGCATCAACTTCGAACCTTCTCACTAAATCCGGATTCGCCAAAAACGAGCGTCCATACGCAATCAAATCCGCATAATTTTTAGAAATGGCTAAATTGCCCTTACGCCTATCGTATCCGCCAGCAGCGATAAAAGTATTCTTGAAAGCCTTTCTCATGGGAAGTAGCTTATGAGGAACTTCATCTTCCGGCCCTTGAAGCACCACCGTACCGTACACTCTCGGTTCGATAACATGTAGGTAGCAAATGTCGAACTTATTAAGTGCGTTTGCCATGTAAAGGCCTAGTGCATCCGGATCCGAGTCGATTGACTCCGATAAATTCGTGTATGGAGATAGTCTAATCCCAACCCTATTTGAGCCGATCTCATTGGCCACTGCTTCCACTATTTCCAGTGCAAATCGGCACCGATTTTCCAAGCTCCCGCCATATTCATCGGTTCTATCATTTACGTAATCCTTGAGGAATTGTTCGATTAAGTAGCCATTTGCTCCATGTAACTCAACTCCATCAAATCCTACAAGTAAAAAAGGGGGAAAATAAAAACAATAAATTAAAATATAAAATTTGCTTATAGTGGGAGGAGACAAATTTCACTGTAGCAATGCACCAACATAATTTTGAAGATTTTTCAAATGTCGACTCTAAAAATGAAATTAAAAGCTTAACGAACTCGTATAATTCGAAAACAGAGCATATAACAAAACCTGCTTCGATAGCATTACGAGCAGCGATCCTGAAATCATTAACAACACCAGGAATTTCATCCTTTGTCAGTCGCCTAGGTGGGGCCCACTCTTGTCCATCAACGCCAGGGGATATTCCCGTGGCTGTTGATGAGATTGGAGTTTGGCCATTGGGTAGAAAACCTGATGGCCAAATAAAAAACAAGTTAAAACATCATTTTGGAAGCGAGTATGTATACACAATAAGATTTTGAAAATGAGGTTTTTTGCAAATAAATAAAAAATAAATAATATTGAATTGGGTTTAATTTGTAATACCATTAGTAATGGCACGGCCAACATGCCACAGTTGCAAGAAAAAGATGGAACCTTTTTCATGAACTGCATCTACAATTGGCTTCCATGCCTCTACCTGCTCCCTTGTCCAAATTCCCGGTGTATCTCGGTACCTATAAATGTGACCGTAGTAATTAATGTTGCTGGAGGTATTAAATATTAAATAATACATTTCAGATTTCACTAAAAACATAATTTTTTAGTCGAGCTGGTCATTCAACATGGCATCAGAGTCATACCAAATGAAAGATTCTGAGTTCGAATCTCACGTCTGCACTTTGATATACACTAGAAATCCAAATTGCAATATTAGGATAAAAAATGGCCCCGGTTCACTATTCATTTTTAGGCTACAGAATACCAGTTAAACCTCTTTAAATTAATACAGTCGGGACTAATAAAATTCTATTACTTTAGCGGAATATTAAATTACTGAACTAATAGTTTAATATGTTTTTACCGAGTTGGGACCGAAAGAATGTATTTTTTAAAACGAGATTATTAATTTATCAAGGTTCAACAACTGTAGTTAGAAACGACCCTCGTTCCATCGAAATGGAACCTAAACGTAGGTTATATACATGTCAAATTCTTAAAACTCGTTAAATAAAAATGCCAATAAAATAAATATACCCTTGTGCAATGTCGGATACACCGGTTGCTTCAGCGATGAGAAGTCCGCCTTTGGTTGCTCTTTGAGAGTAATACACGGCCGCGTGAGGCTGCGCGACGTTGTTGAAAGACCGGAATCGGGTCAGTGGTGCTAATACAATTCTGATGTTCAAAGAAAAAAAAAACATTCTTTAAAAAACAATAATATACTAAAGATCAAACTTCATATACAATTCACTTTAAATCAACAAGATGCATCTTTTAAAAGTTCAAACTTCGATACGGGCCGGGCTTAAATCTAATAAAGTCGAGGTTTTTTTTTTTTTTTTTCATTCGATACCTCTGTGTTTTAGTTTAATTGTTAAAAAAAAAAACTCTCTACAATAAATTAATGTTAGCAATAAAAAAATTAAAATAAAAAATAAGGGAAAACAAAACAGCAACAAAAAAGAAGAACCTGTGAGAGAGATCAAACTCTCCCATTTTGTATTGAGTGAGCAGAGGAATATTTTGAACTTCCATAACCCTGGTTCTATGGTAAATATGTTGTAAGGAGAGGATAATAAATATGTAGAATTGTTCACTCACACGAGTTTTGTACGATAAACTAACCGAGCCAGGATTTCAAGTTCGGGGGCAAAAGTTCTTTTTTTCTTTTTCTTTTTTTTTCTCTAGAGGGGCCGTTGATGCTATTTTACATGACATGATTAATTGTTTCTATAGATATTTATGAGCTTTTAGTACTAATCACCCCAGTGTAATCTCTAATTGCCACAGAAGTCCATGTTTAAAAACAATTAGCAAGAACCCCCAATAAAATTAGTCAAAGGCAATAATGCCCATCCAAGTTGATGGTGTCATACACTCGCGAAATAGGCCATTGGGGTTGTTTTTTTGACCTGAAAAGACTAAAATACCCTTTAATTTAAAATTTTGGAAAACAAGTCCCAAAATGATGTTTCCAAAATTTTCAATTCAATCCCCTTCAATTTCAGAAAAGCCCTCTTCTACTTCAAGTCAGGGACTTTTTTTTGCAAATCTTTTTATCAGGCAACGGGTCATCAACCCTTTAGTTTCGGTCGTGGATCCTCCATGACGAAAGGCAAAACTCCGGCGACTCTTTGACGGCGAAGAAAGAGGATTCAGATGATTGGTTTTTAAAGTACATTTCAACTCGTTCTTCTCTAGAAATTCGTCTTTTCATGAAGGTCAACAGACAATTTTGATGCAAGGACCGGTGTGCGTCACAAAACACGACGTAGGGAGGTTTTCGTTAATTTTTTTTAACAGATAGATTTTGGGACAATTAGAAATTACACAAGGGGTCTATGCTAACACTTAATATATTTCTATATAATTTAATAAGAATTTGAAAAATGTTCGGGGGACATGGCCCCTTTAGTCCTATACTGACTCCGCCATTGATATCAGATGAAACTCTTGTCATTTTCTCCCACCGACAAGCGATAGCAGCCACACACCTCAATATATGTAAGAACTTTTTTATTTTATTTTATGTGAATGAGTAATTATAATTAAAATAAAATATTTTAATAGAAGCGACAATTGTAAAATACCTTAAAATTAATTAATGTGCACATGTATATTGTACGCAGCCACACATGTCAACATTGACGTGCATGGATCAAGGTTATAGCTTTGTCTCATAGCGCGTGTGGTACTGTCAAGTGTCAACAACAAGAAGGGTATTATTGGGAAAATAAATATTTTAATATTGGACCCGTTCATCCTGATTGTTTTTTTTCTTTTCTTTTTTTAATTCTTAATTATTGTTTTAATTTTTTACTTTCAAAATATTCTACTTTGATAGCTTATGCGACTCAGGTGGTGTTTGCAAATGCTTTTTGAAAGTGATTATGCGGTTTTTTTTGCTCATAATCTGTTTTTAGGTGTTTGCAAAATCAACTTTTGCTTTTGCTTCTCTTAAAATAATCTGCTTTAAGCTATTTTTTAAAAGCACCCATAACCCTGCTTTTTCAATTTTAGTTCATTTTCCGAAATATTTGCAAACACCCCCAACTTTTAGAAATAAGCACTTAAAACTAACTTAAATCACAATCACTAACTTCTGCTTTTAAATAATCATTTGCAAACACCACCTCAGTTCATCCTGATTTTAAAATTTCTACTTTCTCCCAATTTATTTGGAACAAAATTATTATTATTAATTTTCTTATTTTTTTGCCGAAAATATTTATTATTCCATTATTTGAAGGGGGTGCTAAATCCTACACTAAGAGTTACTAAATCCCGCACATAAATAAAAAATATTATCTCTCTACCAAAAATATTATCTCTCTACTAAATATTTTCTCTAACTTCTCTTTAATTTTTTCTAGGGTTTTCCACACAAAAGTTACTAAATCCCGCACATAAAAAAAAAAATTTCTCTATACAAAAAAAATATTTTCTCTCTGTGCTCTATTTTTTCGACTTCTCTCCAACTTTTTTCTAGGGTTTTCCAAATACTAAGAAGTCGTCAAAAGTCGTTTTTTGTTACGTAATAATCATCAACTAATGAGTTCAATACCTTCTAACTGTTAGAGTAGGTGACCAATAAGCCAACTAAGTGTTGTGTTTCCTCACGCTACTCGTAAATAATCTATTTCAAATTAATGGTAAAATACCTTTTGGCATTCTATATCTGTAATCCCATGCAAGCGCATAGATATAGTCCTAACGAGTTAGTCTATTACTGTGAATTGGTCTAGTAGAATCGTGAGATAATTCAGCAAAGTAATGTAACTGTTAAACTTAGTTCCTAGTCGATGGGTTACGCCAATAATGAGGATATCGGCCTTTCCCTTTTGAGACTAGCACTTAGTGTATGTGTACTGCGTCTCATCAGTCATCGGTGTTGTGACATCGGCATACTTGAGTGGGTGCTCATATTAGATGAGTTCACTGAACTCCCTCGCCTAGAAATCTATAAGTGGTTCCCAATCATCGAGTAATAGGTTTCTATGATATAGTTGTGCACCATTAGTCCTTAAGACCCAGACATCACCGTGACTTCACTAGAGGACCGACTGTATCGTGACCTGTCCCTGAGTCCCACCGCGGACCGCTCCAAGGGCCAACGTTCGTGCAGTCCGAAATCTAGTGTGAAGTCTGTGCATTGTAGTAGGGGATTTGAGCGCTTGAGTAGTCATGGATGTCCTGTGTGTTCTGTCGGTTTGTAATCCATGGAATCTCCGGCCGGAGTTGATAGTGGGGTGATTAGGGAAATGTGTTTCTCTAAGTCACACACGAACGGATTATAACACCTAGAACGTTCGCACGGTTATTGAACTTAATAAGAGGTCTCGGTGGACCAATGCCTCTAGTTCAATCGGGACATTTGCTGCGAAGGGATCGTACTGTACGTTAACTATATCACAAGGTTCTTGCAGGCACTTCATTTGTATCTAGGGAATCATGATGCGTAGTTGCTAGACGCCAATCTTGATTCGTTGGGCACCGATTTGATCGGCGATTGAGTAAAATGAGTTTTACCCTAATCGGGACTCTTGGGAGGAGTTCGTATAAGAACAATGTGTTGTTCGAATCACAAAGAGTTGTGAGCCCACGGCTAGCTTACACCTGAATCATTGAGGGTCACACTTCTCGTGTAACATAGATCCTTGAAAAACAACAAGCATAGATTAATGTGTTAATCTTTGCGTAGTTGGATGTCAATATGATTGAATCTAAGATTCGTAATTGTGGATTACGAGTTGGAATAAACGGAGAGAAAGAGATATGCGGAAATTTAGTGAACTATCTAAATTGGGAAGTTTCCCGATTTAGCAGGTCCACTAAATTAGAAGTTTCCAATTTTGGAAATTGAAAATTTCAAAGAGGCACTCGTATCGACGAGGACTTTATGCTCGTCACAAATATAATTTTGTTATAATTTTGTGGACGATCGTTTGTAAGAAACGAGGCCGACGAGGGGGTGGGCTTAATGGATCAGTGGGTCAAGCCCAATGACTTAAGCCCATGAGGGTTATGAACCCTAGTATAAATACAACTCATATGATGAGTTGAGATAAGTTTTTACAGCCCCAAAAACCCTAGCCGCATGAAGCACGGCCGTCCTCCGCCTCACAGTTGCAGCCCCGCCGCTGCACCGCCGCACCGCCGTCGCGCCGCCGCTCTGCCGCCGCCGGTTTCTTCTCTTTTCTTCCTCGTCTTTATTCCCGTTGTTTTTCTAACTCTTCTGTATCTAGTGCTGCAGTTAGAGTGGGTCTAGTTGTACGAGGTGAAACCTAATTAGAGAGGAAGAACGCAACTCCACCACCGCCAGCCCCGCACGCGCCGTCGCCGTTGCCACGCGCCGCCGCCGCTGCACCTCATGTGCCGCCGTCGAGATCAGATCGGACCAGCTGCTGTTCGGTCGGTTCTTCGCAGCCTTGGAGTTGTTTAATAGCAGCTTGTACGTGTCTTAGTTTATAAATTTCGATTCGTCAAAATCTCACGCTTCAAGAGGTAAAATCGAAAACCCCTGCGAATTAATTCATAATTGGATTATGTGAATTAATTTGTGAGCATGACAATTATATGAATAATGTATGTTTTCGATTTCATGATGTCGTATGCAAGCATGCTCGTCTTTGTTTTTCGTTTTATTTAATTTCGATTAAAATATGAAAAATTACCATGTGTATGGCGGAAGCGTTAAGGTACGTTCAATTAATTGATTTATGCATGTGATCGAACATTGAGTTCGATTAAATTTTGTTTTCCGCTGCGTATACATGCATCGATCCCCAACACTAACGACAATCCACTTAAACCTGATGTAAGATTTTTTTTTTTTTTTTGCCAAGGCAGAGGGCAGACAACCTGGAAGACGAAACAGATAGCGCGCACATGTTGGGCGCGCAGTTCACTGTATTCGCGTCCAAGATGGGCGCCGTCTTTGATGCGTCCGCTTCTACTTTAGATGCGATCTGATGTTGTGTTTTTTTTTTTTTTTTTTTTTTGTTATATTTTTTTTTCAGGATAATAGGGAAGTTGATTATTCTGAATATTTTTTAGGAGTACAATTGTTTAATTCTAGAGCCGATTTAATACAGTGGGCGAGAGACACAGCTGAAAGCCATGGCATTAAGCTAAGTATAAGTCATACTTTTTGTGATAGAGTATACGTCACCTGTGATCGGTATGGAAAAAAGTATGTGAAACGGAAGAATAGAGGTGTAGAAAGTACAAAATGTACTGACACGAAAAAATGTAATTGTAATTTCCAGCTGAAGGGGGCTCTACAAGCAGAGGATAAATGAGAACTCTCTATAGTTTACGGGAAGCATAATCATCCTCCGACTTTGAAGCATGGTCTTTATAAACAACTCTCGCATAAGCAGTATGAAGTTACCGAGATGTTGACGAGAAGTCACGTGAAGCCTAAGAAGATTTTAAACTATCTTTGACGTGAAGATCCAAATATTACCTATTTTACTGTTAATTAGTAGAATTAATTTGAGATAGAATGATTACCTTGATTGTAAAATAAATTTCATAAGGTTTTCTTCAAGTTCGAATCTCGAATTATAATACTGTTTTTATGATGTTTTTGTGCAAGCATGAGGGTAAAAGAACTTGTTTGGGGGAGAGAAAAAGACCGACGTTTGAGATTTTAGAGAGAGAAAGAAATTTTATTATGTGCAGGATCTAGTAATTTCCATGTGGAATTTAGCATTTCAGTTATTTGAAAAGAGTTTTGGGCCTCATTAAATTATTGTGGGCCTCCACAAGGAAAAAGACTATCCCAAGGTAATAAGGAAACCATATTTAGAATATTATACAACAGCCCCAACTTGGGGTGAAAATGAAATAATAGAAAATGAAACTTCCTAAATGAACCCCACCTAGGCTGAAAGTGCTAATATCAAAACTTCTCATATATTTAGAATATTATACAACAGCCCCAACTTGGGGTGAAAATAAAATAATAGAAACGGAAGCTTCCTAAAATGAACCCCAACTAGGCTGAAAGTGCAAATATCGAAACTTCTCATCCCCACTCCACCTGCCAGATCTAGTCCTTTTCATGTTGAAGCTCTACGAAGCTGAGGAATTCCGATCCTATCTTGAAGAAATAGTGACCTGATATGGCGAGGGAGATCGCTTCTCTATAAATTGCTTGTTCTCTTTGTGAGCATGTGCACATTCTGCAAGTCCGTCTGCCGATCGGTTTCCTTCGCGAAAAGTACCAACCACCCTCCGCTGGACCTTGGAAAAACGAAATTAGAATGGTATATAAAATTATCGAAAATTCCGATTTTTGATTCGATTTTAGTTCCAAATATTTCTATGTTTTTTCAAAATATATAATATAATTTTATAATATATTTTGTAATTCCATAATATAACTTATTTTATATTTTATATGAAAAATATAAAAAACCGAAGGGTCAAGTAAATTAAAACCTTAGAAAAAATTAATTGGTATCAGAAATTTTATGTTGCATTTTTCATTATAAGAAAATTTAATCTATGTTTCAATTTGGTCTTACTACATGTGTTTTTATTTATTCCGTTTTGTCAAACTCTCTTTTTGGGTTTCTTGCATTTTCCTGCAAAATTTCAAAAAAAAAAAATAGAAAAAATATTGTGAAAATTTTCATTATATCCGAATTTGGAATCAGAGATTATAAACTAGTGTAATTTCCGAAATTTTTGAAATTCCGCCGAATTCGAGGCATTCCAAAATCTAAATGATTTTTTGTATTCCGATTTTTCTGAACCATAAATTAGAACCCATTTTGTACTTCCAAAAAAAAAATATATAAATTTATAGAAAAAGCCATTTCCAATCTATTACGTCCGATTTCCACCCTTACACACTCCACACATACATAAAAAATTAGATGCACACAATCAAAAAGCGTAGTACAGAACAAACATATTACACCTAATTAGCTTCTTCAAGAAATGGATAATCAGTGTAACCAACGACAGGATCCGAGATGCCAAACGTGCTCCGATCGTACTTATTTAGAGGAGCATCCAACTCGTACCTTCTCACTAAATCCGGATTAGCCAAAAACAAGCGTCCATACGTAACCAAATCCGCGTAGTTTTCAGAAATGGCAAAATTGCCCTTACTCCTATTGTATCCACCGGCAGTAATAAAAGTATTCTTGAAAGCCTTTCTCATTGGAAGTAGCTTATGAGGAAATTCATCTTCCGGCCCTTGAAGCACCTCCGCACCTCTAACTCTCGGTTCGATCACATGGAGATACACAAGGTCGAATTTATTGAGTTCGTTCGCCAAGTAAAGGCCTAATGCATCGGGATCGGAGTCGATCGACTCCATAAAATCGGAGTATGGAGATAGTCTTATTCCAACTCTATTAGATCCAATCTCTTTGGTCACTGCTTCCACTATTTCAAATGCAAAACGGCACCGATTTTCTAAGCTCCCGCCGTATTCGTCTGTCCTATCGTTGACTTGATCTTTGAGGAATTGTTCGATTAAGTAGCCGTTTGCTCCATGTATCTCAACTCCATCAAATCCTAGAAGCATCATAAACGAAAAAAAAAAGTATTTTTTGTTTATATTATGATGAGTTAAAAAAAGTAATTTTTGTTTATATTATGATGAGTTGTGGTGGAAGGAGGTAATGCATATTTATTGTAGCAGTCAAATCATGTTTCTGAATAAATGTATTTCAATTTAGAAAAAAAAAAATGGCGGAGTAAAAGTATATATTTGTATTTTAGTGGAGACATTTTGGGTTTGTATATCAGATTTTTAAATTAATTTTCAAATTATGTAAATGAAATTGAAACTTAACAAACATTTGGAGCCATCTACAAAGAAATTACAATTGGAATTAAGAGGGCACGAAACCTGCTTCGATAGCATTGCGAGCAGCGACCCTAAAATCATTGACAAGACCGTGGATTTCATCTTTCGTTAGTCGCCTAGGTGGGGCCCAATCTACTCCGTCGAGGCCGGGTGTAATTCCTTTGTCCGTTGGTGAGATTGGAGCTTGCCCGTTGGGTTGAAAATCTGATCACCAAATAAAAATGAGTTAAACTTCATTTTAGAAACAAGTATGTACGTAAAATAGGGGAAGTTAAATGCTTCACCTGGTTATTTATACAGGGTGAATTTGAACCGTAGATCTAATTAAATAACCACCCACTAAGCACACATATATATAGACGTGTGTCTGATTATTTATAGATTTACGATTCAAATCCACACAGTGTAAATAACAATGTGTCGCATCTAATTTCCCGTAAAATAGGCACTTGGTTTTGTGATACCATAAGTTGAGACACGGCCAACATGCCATATTTGCAAGAAAAAGATGGCACCCTTTTGATGAACTGCATCTACAATTGGTTTCCATGCCTCCACTTGCTCTTTTGTCCAAATCCCGGGTGTATCTCGGTACCTATTTATATAAATTAAATTTGAAAAACGTAATATAATTAATTATTTATTAATATAAGGTTGCATTTGGATGGGAATATTTGATCAGCGACGAAGGTTTTTGAATTCATAATAACAAATCCATTGAACTTGATTTGTATTCGAGAAAAAAATGAAAAAAAATATAAAAAATATTGGGTAAATTACAATCACCCCTAGTACGGTCAAATTACGAAAAAACCCCTCATGTTTGGGTAATTACAATCATCCCTTTAATTATAAATCTTCTTTACACGTCCACTCTTGCAGTTTTAAATTTAGTGGAATCTTCTAGATTATATGGAATATTCTCATTTTTGTATCCGTTTTATCCCATTCGAGCTCCACATTTTGAAGCAGGATGATTATAAGATGTATCTTTTGGCTTGTATATATCAGATTGTGGTGCATCAGAAACTGTATTTTTGCACAAAACGAGTACAAACTAGAGAACATTCCACGGAATCTAGATGATTATTTTGAATTTAACACCATAAGGGTGGAGTTGTAAGAAGATTTATAGTTGAGGGATGGTTGTAATTACCCAAATAGAAGGGGGGTTTTCGTAATTTGACCATACCTCAGGGGTAGTTGTAATTTAGCCAAAATATATATTGTGCAGGGTTCTATTCTTGTTCGATTATGTTGCGGGCCAATTTTAGAAGAAGAAAAAAAAAACAGTACCCTTGTGAAGTGTCGGATACACCGGTTGCTTCGGCAATGAGAAGACCGCCTTCGGTTGCTCGCTGAGAGTAATACAGTGCCGCGTGAGGCTGCGGGACGTTCTTGTACGACCGCCCTCGGGTTAGTGGTGCCAACACTTTCTGTACCGGCTAGTTGCGCCCCTCTTCTACGCCTTT
>NW_012193298.1:0-42461 GCF_000504015.1 Erythranthe guttata | reverse complement strand
GCCCATGGCCCCCCAACATTTTTCAAATTATTATTAGATTATATAGAAATATATGAGGTGTTAGCATAGACCCCTCGTTAGTCTCTAATTGTCCCAAAAATATATCTTTTAAAAAATCTTGCATCAAAATTGTTTGTTGACTTTCATGAAAAGACGAAGTTAGAGAGAAGAACGAGTTGAAATGTACTTTAAAAACAAATCACTTGAATCCTCTTTCTTCGCCGTCGAAGAGTCGCCGGAGTTTTGCCTTCATGGAGAAGCCGCGACCAAAACTAAAGGGCTGATGACCCGTTGCCTGATAAAAAAATTGCTAAACAGTCCCCGACTTAAAGGAGAAGAGGGTTTTTTTTTTTTGAAATTGAAGGGGACTAATTAAATTGAAAATTTTGGAAACTTCATTTTGGGGCTTGTTTTCCAAAATTTTAAATTAAAGGGTATTATTTGAGTCTTTCCAGGTCAAAAAAACAACCCCAATCGCATATTTCGTGAGTGTATGACACCATCAACTCGGATGGGCATTATTGCCTTTGATTAATTTTAATAGGGGGTTCTTGCTAAATGTTTTAAAACAAGGACTTTTGCGGCAATTAGAGATTACACAATGATGGTTAGTGCTAAAAGTTCAGAAATATATATAAAAACAATCATGTATAATAGCATCAACGGCCCCTCTAGAGAAATATATATAATTTGGATTTATAATGCATATCAAGCGCAGACATGAGATTCGAACTCATTATATATCTTTCATATTTTGTCTACTCTGATGCCATATTGAATGACCAGCTCAACCAAAAATTTAAGTTTGTAGTAAAATTTGAAATGTATCATTTAATATTAATATCTCCAACAATATTAATTACTACGATTGAACTATATAGGCTTTGAGATACACCTGGAATGTAGCGCCTCGCTCCGAGTAGCAGGCACCTTTGTGGCGGAACACCACTCAACATGCAGTACATTCAATGACCCCAAATATGATCCTCAAAATTTCGATAATCAAAATATTAAACCCCAATATCTATACCATCGTGTTTACAAAAGGGGATTCTATTACAAGTCGACTTCGACACTACTTACTCTATTACAAAATTCTCGATCAAAGGATCCTATACGGAACATTATTAGAGGTACCTCTCGACGAGGCTAATTGGAGGCATACACGAGCTTTAACACTTGGTATGAAAATTTAGGTATAAGTCTTTCTTTTACCTGCGCATTAATATCAGAAAGGATAAACGAATAAGTCCGAATGACTTAGTGAAAAACATATGATCCCTGAGTATGATGAGAATCAACAGAATAGAACCTATAACGAGAGACTTTACAAGAATTTCATTAACATAAGTGTAACATGTACAAGAGTGTAACATGTACGGCTTGAGTTCAATATTTGGTCGGGTCTCCAACCTTGTAACTCCCAACAAATAAAATCATATCACATCCTTGTCCCTCCACTCCGTCCCGAGTGGCCACTCGGTCGGAAACAAGCAAGAGGCACGACCGGAACGTGCCGATCCGGCTCAGGAACGTTTAACTCCAAACAAACGTGAGTCCGAACCATCAGGAGGTACCATTCGGGAGACCAGTCATCGTTAGCCCAATACTGCCCGATCGTCTTGCCGAAATGGTCCTAGGGCCCAGCTCCCCCAAGAGCGTCCTCAAGGGTGGGGACAGTAGGTTCAAGAATCAATATCATTCCTTTTAGGAATATCAAGTCATTCATTTCATGAATCAAGTCAATCGTTCACAAGATAAGTCACGATCATGATAATTGAATATCATGTCTCAAAATAATGAACATGTTCAGATTTCAATTCAAGCCAATGAAAGAATTGTCGTGAATATGGAATTCAAGAAGAACAATAAGTTCCATGTAAGGTTCGAAGAACGAGTTTAGCAGGATCTCAATGAATTCAATAAACATGAGATTCACGTTCGAGCCAACAAAATATTTATTCTCGAAAAGCATTCAAGACAAGATTTTGAGAATAAATATAGTTCAATATCGAGTCAAGGAAAATGTTCAGGCCAAGGAATCAAGTATAGGAATTAGCCGTGAACATAGCAACCAAGAGAATTGACAAGTTCAAGATTTCAAGAAACAGGATCAAGGTTCCAAGTTCGAGCAAAGAAACGAATAAGCTCGCAGAACATTAAGGATCATATTCCAAGAAAAATATAATCAATGCATCAAAGGTCAAGATGGAGAATATATTTGGTTCAAACAAAGGAGATATTAAGCGCAGGAAAGAAATCTGATAAGGAGTCAGTTTCTCACCTGGAGTCCAATGCTAGTTCTATAGGTGCATCTTTAAGCTTAAACCTTGAGTGAGAGCTTTACTACGCTCAACACCTATGGAAATATTAGAACTAAATAAGATTCTGAACAGTAATATAGCCATATTACCATCCACTATATGGCATAGTCAATTTCTTAACATATACTAAGAATTGCTTCTCGTGGCACTTTATTCAAATAATCACTGCGATCGTCGTACTTATCTGAATGACCTAAACGATATATATAGTTAAAGATAACATCTGTATCTACAAGTTTACTAAAGACCTTAATCCCAAATTAACAACATAACCCGTCCATAACAACCCCGAAAGATGAACACACAAACCTGCCAGATTGTCGGATAATTTCGTTTACTGTCACAGTCCGTTTGAAAACTCATAACAAATTGTCCAAATAATACATCAAATGAAACCTGACAACTTAATCTACAAGTTTCATGAAGACACACAGCCCAAATTATGATCCCAACATATCGAAAACAGTCCCGCAAGAAGATACTCAAAAACTGCCCTGTTTCCGGCAGATTACTGTCATCGGATTCTGACCTCTAAAACATGCATATTACATACTCTAATTCGATACAATTGAACACTTACATATAGTTTACGATGTCCTCTACGAGTTTCCTGAAGGAACTGATTCCGAATTCGCATCCGAAAACAGGTGCGGCAGCATATTTTATTTCCCCAAAATCCCAGCGGGCTGGCTGACTTTTCTTCAAACTCCGGCGACCACCGGCGGTGCAAACCATCGAGAACCACCGCCAATAGAGAGCCAAATTCATTAGCTTTCTAACGATGGATCCTTATTAACGAGGTTCAATCTCAAACAATTATTTCTTTGAAGGCCTAACCGCTGAAATTCGAATTATTCGCCGGATTCCGGCCACGACCCTATTTGCTGGAAATAGAACATGTTGCTATTTTGAGATTTCTAGATTTACTAATTGAACATCGGAAGAACAAAGGTTCTAAAGGGTGGTCGGCCGAGAGTTTTCATGGAGAAAGGAAGATACCATGAATATTGCTATTTCTAGAACTGTTAAAAAGAAAGTGAATATGAGATAAACATATTCACTTAATAAGTTGAGATACAAGTGAATATGAGATAAACATAAAAAGAAAGTGAGAAGGAAACCAATCCACGTAGATTGAATTTCCTGATATTTGCTTATAGAACAACTATTTTATTTTATTTGCAAAAAGAGGACATAATTGTAGATAATTACCATCAACCTCAAGTTATATGAAAAACCCATATCTAACATATATCAACTAACTAAATTCAAATATCCTAATTTTCTATAATAAAAATGTTATCTTCAAACTTAAACAACTTACACATTTACGGGGTGTTACATGGAATTTGGACAAGGGAGCAAGTAGAGGCATGGAAGCCAATTGTAGATGCAGTTCATGAAAAAGGTTCCATCTTTTTCTTGCAACTGTGGCATTCTGGCCGTGCCATTACTAATGGTATAAGAAATTAAACATTATTCAAGTTTTATTTTATTTTAATTTGCAAGAAAACTCATTTTCGAAAAGCTTATTGTGTATACATATACTTGCTTCTAAAACGATGCTCAACTAGGTTTTTATTTGGCCATCGGTTTTCTACCCAATAACCAAACTCCAGTCTCATCAACAGCCAGGGGAATAACCCCTGGCGTTGATGGACAAGAGTGGGCCCCACCTAGACAACTGACGAAGGATGAAATTCCTGGTGTTGTTAATAATTTCAGGATCATTGCTCGTAATGCTATTGAAGCAGGTTTTGTTATGTGCTCTATTTTCAAATAATTCGAGTTCGTTAAGCTTCTAATTTGATTTATTTAGAGTTGACATTTGAAAATTCTTATAATTATATTGGTACTCAAACATAATCTGACTCCTACAGTAAAATTTGTCTCCTTTCACTATAAACAAATTTTATATTGGGTTAATCTCAAAAGGTCCATGATAAGGGCACTTAATTAAAAGAGGGACATCCAACTTTTTTGTCTTTCAAATAAATCCAATTCAATCAAACTTATTTGCAAATAAGGAAAATCATTATATATATACCAAAATTACAATCAATTCATTAAAACTCAATTTAACTCCAATTTCATGATTTACACCCCAATTTAGCCCAATTTCACCAATTAACCAATTTTAACCATAATTTTAATCTTGACCCCAATTTTGACCCGCCACCACCGGAGACCGCCGATCAGCCGCAGTTGACCGCCGGTCTCTGGCGGTGACTTTTTTTTTTTTTTTAAACTTTTTTTTTTCTGAATTTTTTTTCCGGTAGGTCAACCACCGCGTTGACTTTTTTTTATATAATTTTTTTTTTTCTTAAAAAAATATTTTAATTAATATAACTGTCTTGATTGCTAAATTACTGTCTCCAGCAGTTATTTAACTGTCGGAGACAGTAATTTAACTGTTAATTGACTTTTTTTTTTTTAAAAAATATTTTAATTAATAGTCTTGGCTGCTAAATTACTGTCTCCAGCAGTTATTTAACTGTCGGAGACAGTAATTTAACTGTTAATTGACCTTTTTTTTCTTAATTTTTTTTTAATTAATATTACTGTCTTGGTTGCTGAATTACTGTCTCCGGCAGTTATTTAACTGTCGGAAACAGTAATTTAACTGTTAATTAACCTTTTTTTTCTTTGAAAAATATTTTAATTAATATTACTGTCTTCGTTGCTAAATTACTGTCTCCAGCAGTTATTTAACTGTCGAGGACACTAATTTAACTGTTAATTAACTCTTTTTTTTTTTGAAATATCGTTTTTTCTTTAAAAAAAATTTGATTAATATTACTGTTTCAACTGCTAAATTACTGTCTCAGACAGTAATATTACTGTTCGGAAATATAATATTAATAATATTATTGTCTCAAACAGTAATATTAATTTAGCAGCCAAGACAGTAATATTAATTAAAATATTTTTTTCTAAGAAAAAACAAAATTAAAAAAAAAAAAAAAAAAAAGTCAACGCCGGAATTTGGCCGGAAAAAAGAATTCATAAAAAAAAATTATTTTCTGAAAAAAAAAATATTTTTTCAAAAAATTATTATTTTGGGGGTTAATGTGATATATTTGTTTAAATCCGGTGTCAATGTGTAATATTAAGGAAGTTAGAGCATTATGGATGGAATTGATAAGAATTATATTATGGAGGGTATTTTAGGCTGAAGATGTGACGCCCACTACCGAAATACACAGTAACTTTTTTTTTTTTAAATAAATAAATACAATGACTACTAATCAATACAACAACTTCAACTTAAGTTATCATCACTAAAATAAAATACAAATGGGCGACCAAAGTGCACAACTACAATCTCGTAAAAATATATCTTGAACAACAATCAGCTTTGAATAGAACTAGAATACAAATAAACTCTATAAAACTTCCAAGTAACTTTACTCCTAAGTGCAGTCAACACAATCGTCCACTTATAGCACCTGCCAGTGAGAATAAGAAGGAAAATAAAGGAGTAGTAAGTCCAAGTGGACTTAGTGAGGATTGCAAGGGAAAAACATTGGAATAAAATCATAAGGACAATAAGAAAACAATTGACAAGTCGGACATTATATTGGAATTGGACCATCTAGAGAAGGATCATTTGATAAGGTACAAAGTCAAAGTATGAGAGCATAACAATCCAATCGGAGTAAGCAATACAATCAATATGAACAGGTAGAGAACATTTTCAACGAGAAATTCCCGAATATCAATTATGAATTTCGTGGGAATGAGATTCCCACGGTAAAAGTTCTGGATATCACATAAGAATTTCATGGAGATTCCCATGGTAATAATTTTGGATATCAAATAAGAAGACCATGGAGATTCCCATGGTAACAATTTGTTCATGTACCTGTACCTGCCTTGTGACTCCCTTAGCCGTTACTACCTTATACACCGATCAGGGAATGACCCTGCTAATCGATCAATAGGCATGCACGGGCGCATGCCGATCCATCCATCAGCATAGTTAACCTCCAACTATGCCAATGGTCTAGATCCAATATGGGTACTGTCGAAGAGACCTTCCACCGTCGGCCCAATACCGCCCAGCAGTCTTTTTCGAACAGCCCCGGGCCCAACTGGTCAATTATCCTTAGGGCGTCCCCAAAGGAATCAATAATATAGAGATATCGGATATGCTTCCGACTATCTCAATTTACAGTTCGAATCCCAATAATGAATTCCACTTTGGAAAGAATCAATATCATAGTTCAATAGTTTTGGGATTCCAATAACAAGTGATAATAATTTGTGGTCACGAAATCACAAGTCAAGAAAGGTACGATCGGTTTCAGTAAAAGAGTGACCACAATTCAGGATCGTATAACAATTGATAAAGATTGATCTCAATCAACAATAGTCTACGGTTAAAATTGAATCCGTAGTTGTATAGCTCGAAAGACAGGTGGTTTCAAAGGATCAATGAAAAGACAAGATGTGAACGATCCATCAATTCACAGTAGGTACGAAAGAAATGATTTAATGGATAAACACAATAATCCTAAATGGTCCAAGAGTCAGGAAAAGAACGATTTACGTTTATTGAACCACCGGAGAAACAAATCAAAATGATTTAATGAATCATAAGGTTCCAACTAGTATACGAGTCAAGATGTGAAACGACTCAAAATTGATAGAAAATCAGATTGAAACTCGTTGAATTATTCAAGGTCGATAAATGAACTTAATTGAGTAGTCAAGGAATCGAGAAGAGAAATTATTGAAATAATTCTCGAATCAAGATGAGAACTTATTAAGTTCCAGGAAAAGGATTTCGAATCGATCAAAGATTGCAATAGCTCAAGAATCCACAATTCTCGGAAATCAAATTAGTTCACAAGATAGGCGACAATAAATATATACTGAATTTAAACGACGAGTAATAACAATAATAAACCGAACGATACGAGTGCTCGGCATATATTCTGTTCCCAGAAAGAATAGATAAGGGACAGGGATCCTCACCTGAAGTCCAATGCAAGTGCTATAAAAACACCTTACTCTTGAGTCATGCTCAAGTCTTGAATGAGAGCTTTAGTACGCTCGACACCTATAACAATATTCATCACTTAACAATATTCAAAATGCTAATATAACCGTATTATTCCACTATATCACATAGTCAATATCTTGAAACATTTTACGAATGTCTTGCTGCCACAGCTTATTCGAACAATCGTTACGATCACCTTACTTATCCGAATAACCTTAACGATATATCATATTAAAGCTAACATCTATATCTACAGGTTCACTTTGGACCCCGAGACCAAATCATCAACCTAACACATCAATAACAGCCTCGGAATATGAGTACATGAAACTGCCAGATTTTTTTAAACAAATGCATTTGCTGGCAGTGTTTATTCGAAAAATCATAACAATTTGTAAAGTTATTCAAGTTGTGCAAATAATACACCAAATTGAACCTGAAAATGTAATCTACAAGTTCTCAGAAGACAAACAACCTAAATTATAAGCTCAGCATAGCAAAAACGGCCCCGTAAGAAGAATACTCAAAACTGCCCTGTTTTTACAGATTTACTGTCACCTGATTCGGACCTCTAATCAGCTATAAAACGTATTCCAACTCGACACAATTTAACACTTACTTATAGTTCTCGCGGTCCTCTACGAGTTTAGTGAAGGAATTATTCCCAAATTCTCACTCCAAACCCTTCGATTTTGGCTCCGAAAACAGGTGCGACAGCAGATTTTGCTTTCCCCAAGGTTGCAATGAGCTCGCCAAATTCCTAAATTCGACTTTTTCTTCAATTAACTTCCATGATTTCAGCCAAGTTCCTCAATTGCCTAATGACCAAGTTTACTAAATTATAGAATTATTATTATGCTTATGCCCCAAAATTATCACATAATAACATATCAGCCCCCAATTCTCATTATAAAGTACAATAAACTCTCGCATAAATTACGGGGTGTTACACATATCAACCCTACACATAAATTATCACACATTGCTTATATACCAACATACATACACACAAAAACACACACGAACACAAACATTATACACACAAAGAAAACATTATTTAACAAAAAAAAAAAACAAAAAAAAAAAAACAAAACAGGCAAACATCAACTTCCCCGTTTAACAAAGCCAAACCATCATGTCAACATAATAATACTTAGGAAAGAAGTTCGTAAATACAAATCAAGGGTACATACAAATATATTAATTACTCCTAAATCCTAATTAGCTTCTTCAAGAAATGGATAATCAGTGTAACCAACAACAGGGTCTGGAATGTAAAATGTACTCCTATTGTACTTATTAAGAGGAGCATCAATTTCGAACCTTCTCACTAAATCCGGATTCGCCAAAAACGAGCGTCCATACGCAATCAAATCCGCATAATTTTTAGAAATGGCTAAATTGCCCTTACGCCTATCGTATCCCCCAGCAGCGATAAAAGTATTCTTGAAAGCCTTTCTCATGGGAAGTAGCTTATGAGGTACTTCATCTTCCGGCCCTTGAAGCACCACCGTACCGTACACTCTCGGTTCGATAACATGTAGGTAGCGAATGTCGAACTTATTAAGTGCGTTTGCCATGTAAAGGCCTAGTGCATCCGGATCCGAGTCGATTGCCTCGTATAACTTCGCGTATGGAGATAGTCTAATCCCAACCCTATTTGAGCCGATCTCATTGGCCACCGCTTCCACTATTTCCAGTGCAAATCGGCACCGATTTTCCTAGCACCCGCCATATTCATCGGTTCTATCATTTACTTGATCCTTGAGGAATTGTTCGATTAAGTAGCCATTTGCTCCGTGTAATTCAACTCCATCAAATCCTACAATTAAAAAAAAAAGGGGGAAAAATAAAAACAAGATATTAAAATATAAAATTTGTTTATAGCGGAAGCCTGGAAGGAGAGAAATTTTACCGTAGCAGTCAAATTATGTTTGAGCACCAATATAATTTTAAAGATTTTTCAAATGTCGACTCTAAATAAATCAAATTAAAAGGTTAACGAACTCATATAATTTGAAAATAGAGCACATAACAAAACCTGCTTCAATAGCATTACGAGCAGCGATCCTGAAATCATTAACAACACCAGGAATTTCATCCTTTGTCGGTCGCCTAGGTGGGGCCCACTCTTGTCCATCAACGCCAGGGGATATTCCCCTGGCAGTTGATGAGATTGGAGTTTGGCCATTGGGTAGAAAACCTGATGGCCAAATAAAAACCAAGTTAAAACATCATGTTAGAAGCAAGTATGTATACACAATAAGCTTTTCGAAAAGGGGTTTTTTCGCAATAAAATAAAATAAAAAGTGAATTGTGTTTAATTTGTAATACCATTAGTAATGGCACGGCCAACATGCCACAGTTGCAAGAAAAAGATGGAACCTTTTTCATGAACTGCATCTACAATTGGCTTGCATGCCTCTACCTGCTCCCTTGTCCGAATTCCAGGTGTATCTCGGTACCTGTAAATTTGACCGTAGTAACTAATGTTGTTGGAGATATTAAATATTAAATGATACATATGCGTGCACTTGCTATAATACTATACATTATAAATCCAAATTGCAATATTAGTTAGTAGCCCGGCAACTAGACCATCCTTTTGAGGTTTAAAAGATTAGTGTGAGTGCAAAAAGATTTTGGTACAATAGATTTTTTTTGTTTTTTGGAAAATATAAAATTACAATCTTTCTAAAAATAATTCAATAGGGCCCCAATAAGTTAAAATAATTGCAATATAATTTTCCTCTCTTTTTTTTTCTAAATTAAAATCGATATTTTTTTTAAGATCGACAATGTCGCAAGAAAGATTAAGAGCCAAAACGAAGATGATATGCTCGAAGAAGTTGAAAAATAACGATTTAACACATTTGTATCTTTCAAGCCAAAACGAAGTTCTTTCATAAATATACTTTAAGTTTATATCATATATTAGGATAAAAAAATGGCCCCGGTTCACTATTCATTTTTAGGCAACGAAATACAGCTAAACCTCTTTAAATTAATACAGTCGAGACTAACAAAATTCTATTAATTTAGCGAACTAATAGTTTAATATGTTTTTACCCAGTTGGGACCAAAAGAAAGTATTATTTAAGCGATGCTATTAAATCAACAAGATGCATCTTAAAAGTTCAAACTTCGATACGTGCCGGGCTTAAATCTAATAAAGTCGAACTTTTTTTTTTTTGCATTCGATACCCCTGTGTTTTAGTTTAGTTGTTAAAAGAACTCTCTATAAGTGTTAGCAATAAAAAAAAAAAAATGGGAAAACAAAACAGCAACAAAAAAGAAGAAGAACCTGTGAGAGAGATCAAACTCTCCCATTTTGTATTGAGTGAGCAGAGGAATATTTTGAACTTCCATAACCCTGGTTCTATGGTAAATATGTTGTAAAGAGAGGATAATAAATATGTAGAATTGTTCACTCACACGAGTTTTGTACGATAAACTAACCGAGCCAGGATTTCAAGTTCGGGGGCAAAAGAATTTCTTTTTTCTCTAGTGGGGCCATTGATGCTATACATTACATGATTGTTTTTATAGATATTTATGAGCTTTTAGTACTAACCATCTCTGTGTAATCTCTAATTGCCACAAAAGTTTATGTTTTGAAACAATTAGCAAGAACCGCTCTATTAAAGTTAGTCAAAGGCAATAAATGCCCATTAATTTAAAATTTTGGAAAACATCCTCAAAATGAAGTTTTTAAAATTTTCAATTCAGCCCCCTTCAATTTCAGAAAATCCCTCTTCTCCTTTAAGTCGTCAGATACTCTTTAGCAAATTTTTTTATCAGGCAACGGGTCATCAGCCCTTTAGTTTCGGTCGTGGCTCCTCCATGACTAAAGGCAAAACTCTGGCAACTCTTCGACGGCGAAGAAAGAGGATTCAGATGATTGGTTTTTAAAGTACATTCCATCTCATTTTTCTCTCTAAATTCGTCTTTTCATAAAAGTCAACAGACAAATTTGATGCAAGGACCGGTGTGCGTCGCAAAACACAACATAGGAGGGTTTTCGTTAATTATTTTTAACATATAGATTTTTGGAACAATTAGAAATTACACAGGGGGCTATGCTAACGCCTCATATATTTCTATATAATTTAATAAGAATTTTGAAAAATGTTGGGGGACATGGCCCCTTTAGCCCTATACTGGCTCCGCCACTGATGTCAAATGAAACTCTTATCATTTTCTCCCCACCAACAAGTGATAGCAGCCACACACCTTAATATATATGTAAGAACTTTTTTATTTTATTTTATGTGAATGAGTAATTATTAATTAAAATAAAATATTTTAATAGAAGCGACAATTGTAAAATACCTTAAAATTAATTAATGTGCACATGTATATTGTACGCAGCCACACATGTCAACATTGACTGACGTGCATGGATCAGGGTTATAGCTTTGTCTCATAGCGCGTGTGGTACTGTCAACAACAAGAAGGGTATTATTGGAAAATACACATTTTAACATTGGCCCGGTTAATCCTGATTGAACCGGGTTTTCTTTTTCTAATTCCTAATT
This sequence comes from Erythranthe guttata, assembly GCF_000504015.1. The sequence continues at coordinate 30,591 of NW_012193298.1, read as the reverse complement.
ATTGTTTTAATTTTTTTCTTTCAAATATTATACCTTGATAACTTATGCAACTGAGTTCATCCTAATTTTAAAATTTCTGATATTTCCGAATTTATTTGGAACAAAATTATTGTTATTATTTTTTTTCTTTTTGCCCAAAAAGATTTATTATTCCAATATTTGAAAGAGTTTTGGGGTCGCGTTAAATCCTTGTGGACCTACATAAGGAAAAAAAAGTACCCCTACAATGGCAATAAAAATCAAAGGAAACTCTATTTAGAATATTACCCAACAGCCCCAACTTGGGGTGCAAATGAAATAATAGAAAATGAAGCTTCCTAAATGAACCCCACCTAGGCTGAAAGTGCAAATATCGAAACTTTTCATTTATTTAGAATATTACACAACAGCCCCAACTTGGGGTGAAAATGGAATAATAGAAAAGGAAACTTCCTAAATGAACCCCACCTAGGCTGAAAGTGCAAATATCGAAATTTCTCATCCCCACTCCACCTGCCGGATCTAGTCCTTTTCATCTTGAAGTTGTACGAAGCTGAGGAATTCCGATCCTATCTTGAAGAAATAGTGACCTAATATGGCGAGGGAGATCGCTTGTCTCTTTAAATTGCTTCTTCTCTTTGTGAGCATGTGCACATTCGGCAAGTCCATCTGCCGATCGATTTCCTTCGCGAAAAGTACGAACCACCCTCCGCTGAACCCTGGAGAACGAAATTAGAATGGTATATAAAATTATCGAAAATTCCGATTTTTGATTCGATTTTAGTTCCAAATATTTCTATGGTTTCTCCCTCTTTTTTTCTCGTTTTTCTCCTATTTTCTTTTCTCCCTGTCTGCATTTTATTCAACTTCAATTCCTATTTTTTTTCCAGCTTCGTTTCCTTTAAAATAAATTCATGCTAAACTGTCTTCTAATGGTTCAAATTCTCAACAACCGTGTCTTAGATCCAAACATTATATGTCTTATTTTTCTGGAACCATCAACTCCAATATAGTCAAACCCATCAAGTGAATCTCCCTCCTCGGTGGTTCTTAAGAGTAAACAATTGATCATTCATTTTTTCTGCATTAAAACAAAAAAAAAGAATTCAATCAATAAAATCCCATTAAAAAAAACTGAAAAACCCCTCATTTCGAACTACATCAGTCCTTATTTCAACGAATGGTAAAAATCGACAAAAAACCCTAATTTTAACTAACAGTAAAAATCGACAACAATAAAAAAAAAAACCTAAGTTTACTCAAGAACATACCCTGAACCTTCAAAGCTCATCGAATTGAAGAACCCCAAAAACTTTTCACTGTAACCACACAGGTTCACGGCTAAGTTGAGAAAAATCCTAGAATTGAAAATATTACCTTCTTCTACAGTAAGCGTCCTTCGAATGCACTCGTACAATAGTTCTTCAAACCAATTTCGCGAAAATTCAGAGAGAAAGGGAGATTTTTGTGAGAGTTTTTGCCTTATGAACATTCGAAACGAGAGGCGGAGAGTGAGTGTGTGTTGTTGTGAGAGAATGAAACGACTTGGAGAAATTTCGACACTCATCAGGTGTAAAAATGAGGGTAGAAGAGTAATTGCACAGTAAAAGTTAACACTGTCAAATGTTTGTTCATTGACTGTTAAAAGCAGGGGGTATTTGTAGATTTTGATAGTACAGGGGGTAAATGCGACATTTTCGATAGTACAAGGATGCAAACTGTAATTCATCCTATATTTTATATGAAAAATATAAAAATCGAAGGGTCAAGTAAATATAAACCTTAGAAAAGATTAATTGGTATCATGAATTTTATGTTGCATTTTTCCTTATAAGAAAATATATGTTTCCATTTGTTCTTAGTTCTTACTACATGTGTTTTTATTTACTCCGTTTTGTCAAACTCTCTTTTGGAATTTCTTGCATTTTCCTGCAAAATTTCAAAAAAGATAGAAAAGTATTGTGAAAATTTTCATTGTATCCGAATTTGGAACAAGAGATTATAAACTAGTGTAATTTCCGAAATTTTTTATCCGCCGAATCCGAGGCATTCCGATATCTAAATGATTTTTTGCATTCCGGTTTTTTTGGACAATAAATTAGAACCCACTTTGTACTTCCAAAAAAAATATATATATTTATAGAAAAAGCCATTTCCAATCCATTACGTCCGATTTCCACCCTGACACACTTCGTACATACATAAAAATTTAGATGCACAAAATCAAAAAACATAGTACAGAACAAACATATTACACCTAATTAGCTTCATCAAGAAATGGATAATCAGTGTAACCAACGACAGGATCCGGAATGCCAAACGTGCTCCGATCGTACTTATTAAGAGGAGCATCCAACTCGTACCTTCTCACTAAATCCGGATTAGCCAAAAACAAGCGTCCATACGTAACCAAATCCGCGTAGTTTTCAGAAATGGCAAAATTACCCTTACTCCTATTGTATCCACCGGCAGCAATAAAAGTATTCTTGAAAGCCTTTCTCATTGGAAGTAGCTTATGAGGATATTCATCTTCCGGCCCTTGAAGCACCTCCGCACCTCTAACTCTCGGTTCGATCACATGGAGATACACAAGGTCGAATTTATTGAGTTCGTTCGCCAAGTAAAGGCCTAATGCATCGGGATCGGAGTCGATCGACTCCATAAAATCGGAGTATGGAGATAGTCTTATTCCAACTCTATTAGATCCGATCTCTTTGATCACTGCTTCCACTATTTCAAATGCAAAACGGCACCGATTTTCTAAGCTCCCACCGTATTCGTCTGTCCTGTCGTTGACTTGATCTTTGAGGAATTGTTCGATTAAGTAGCCGTTTGCTCCGTGAATCTCAACTCCATCAAATCCTAGAAGCATGATAAACAAAAAAAAAAAATAAGTAATTTTTGTTTATATTATGATAAGTTGTGGTGGAAGGAGGTATGTACATTTTATTGTAACAGTCAAATCATGTTTCTGAATTCAATTCAATTCAGGAAAAAACGAAAAAATGGCGGAGTAAAAGTATATATTTGTATTTTAGTGGAGATATTTTGTGTTTGTATATCAGAGTTTTAAATTAATTTTCGAATTATGTAAATGAAATTGAAACTTAACAAACGTTTGGAGCCATCTAAAAAAATTTACAATTGGAATTAAGAGGGCACGAAACCTGCTTCCATAGCATTGCGAGCGGCGACCCTAAAATCATTGACAAGACCGTGGATTTCATCTTTCGTTAGTTGTCTAGGTGGGGCCCAATCTACTCCGTCGAGGCCGGGTGTAATTCCTTTGTCCGTTGGTGAGATTGGAGCTTGCCCGTTGGGTTGAAAATCTTATCACCAAATAAAAATGAGTTAAACATCATTTTAGAAACAAGTATGTAAGTATAATAGGGAAGTTAAATGCTACTACACCTAGTTATTAACACCGGGTGGATTTGAACCGTAGATCTGATTAAATAACTACCCACTAAACACACATATACATAGACGTGTGTGTGTTTGATTATGTGTAGATCTAAAGTTTAGATTCAGCTAGTGTAAATATCCAGGTGTAGTATCTAAATTCCCGTATAATAGCATATAATACCATAAGTAGAGACACGGCCAACATGCCATATTTGCAAGAAAAAGATGGCACCCTTTTGATGAACTGCATCTACAATTGGCTTCCATGCCTCCACTTGCTCTTTTGTCCAAATCCCGGGTGTATCTCGGTACCTATATATATAATTTAAATTTGAAATAATTAATTATTAATATAAGGTTGCATTTGGATGGGAGGATTTGATCAGCGACGAAGGTTTTCGAATTCAATTACAATAACAAATTCATTGAACTTGATTTTTATTCCAGAAAAGATTTTAAAAAAATATATTGTGCAGGGTTCTATTCTCGTTAGATTCGGTTGTAGGCCAATTAAAAAAAAAAAAAGTACCCTTGTGAAGTGTCGGATACACCGGTAGCTTCGGTAATGAGAAGACCGCCTTCGGTTGCTCTCTGAGAGTAATACAGTGCCGCGTGAGGCTGCGGCACGTTCTTGTACGACCGCCCTCGGGTTAGTGGTGCCAGCACAATTCTGGTGTTCAAGAACAAAACACCAGAATTATGATCGCAATCTTGAAAAATTATGTTTTCATTCCAATTTTCACAACTACGAATTTCGAGAAGAGCCGAGAAAACAAACCTGTGAGAGAGATCAAATTCCCCCATTTTGAAATGAGTAAGCAGAGGAACATTTAGACTTGTAGTAATGCTATTATTTTGAACTGCCATCACTCTTACTTATTATTTCTATGTCAAAAATGTGAAGAAGGGAAATATATATATATATATATAACTTGAAAAGTTTATGTATATATTTCACGTTGTACATGTAGTTGGATAATAAAAGCTCAGAAAATAAATAATTAATGCCATATGTGAAGTGTTTAATCTCCATAACTCATTCAATTAATTGAGGTAGCTATTTCCCCGTTGTGGTTAATAGGGTGGCGTCCTTTAGTTTTCTGTTAAAATTAATTGCACCTACCAAACGCTAAAATACTTTTTTTTTTTTTTTTTTTTTTTTTAGATGACTCCCCTTATGCAGTTATGCTTATGTTAATTTTTGCAGATGACCCCTTTGAAGTGTGATACGCGCATGGTTAAGTTTGATGGAAAAACTAACGAACGCTACCTCTATCATCTAAAAGGGGTTTATATGCCGACATTAAAAAAAATATATAAAAATTTGACGCAGAACGGAAGCACTATAAAGAATTAATTTCTACGAATTAATCCTATAGAACATGATAAATCTGGAATCCACCAGATAATTGAGAGAAAACTCCGAAATTTTATTGATAATTAAAGATGCTGAAAAATAAATCCTAGAGCAACTATTTATACTAAAGAAAACGAAAAAACCTAATCAAACTAGGAAAACGAGAAAATTACCAAAAAGGGCAAAAAAAAACGAAATAACTCCTAAACCTAATAGAATACCGAAAATTTGAAACATCCCAACTTGTTGAATTCAAATCCGAATTTTCTAGAATTAAGTATGAATTATTTAAAGAAAATCCTAAAATAGCAAAAACGTCGTTTTGAAGGCCTAAACGACCTCGAAACGCCAAAATTCATCGCACATCACAGCATAACTAGAGGTTTAACTCCCCCGTCGTTTTGGTTCGAAAAAACTTGGCCCCACACAATTCCGACTCCGCCACCTCTGCATCAAAATTGGCCTTTCTAATTAACCGAATTGTTTTCCCTTAATACTAATAAGGGTAAATTACAACCAACCCCCTGAGGAGGTATGGTCAAATCACGGGAAAAAAAAACCCTCATATTTGGATAATTATAATTACCTTCCTCAACTATGAATTTTCTTACACGTCAATTCTTATGGTGCCAAATTAAATAGAATCTTCTAAATTTATGAAATGTTCTCTAGTTTGTACTCGTTTTGTGTAAAAATACAGTTTATGATGCACCACAATCTGATATGTACAAGTAAAAAAATACATCTTCTGATCATCTTGCTTAAAAATGTGGGGCTTGAATGGGATAAAATGGGTACAAAATTGAGAATATTCCATATTTTCTAGAAGATTCCACTAAATTTGATACTGTAATGGTGGACGTGTAAGAAGATTTATAGTTGAGGGGTGGTTGTAATTATCCAAACATGAGGGATTTTTTCGTAAGTTAACCATACATCAGGGGTTGGTTGTAATTTACCCCCAACTAATGAACAACAAGAAAGCCTTGATTGTAATTTATTTTTAAAGAGAAAATAAATTTAAAAAAAAAAAAATCCTTTTTAGATGCTCCTCCACTTATTGAGAATCAATGGGAGATAAAATTCGTTGGGAAGATTCGTGGGTCTTTTATTGGAGATAGCGTAACGATTTTGAACTTTTTCATTGACTCAACTGTAAGTATATATATATGATATATCCCCTTCGATCACTATTTCTTTAATTACGTATGGAGCTAAAACTCTATTAGTCGTTTGATTAATTTGTCACATTATGCTCTGACTGAAAACTTTTACCTCTCTAGACTTTTTAATTGAGACTTTCTGGTATTTCCTCATTCATACAACAATATTAGGGAAAATATCGAAAAAGTCCCAATTTAAAAATCTTATATAAAAAAAGTCCAAGAAATATTGTTCTGTGTGAAAAGTTCCAAAATCAAAATATTAAGGGCAAATTACAGCCACCTCTTGATCGAGGTAAGGTCAAACTACGAAAAAACCGCTATTGTTTGGGGTAATTATAACTACCTCCCTCCTTTTAAATATTTTCAACTAAATTTACTTAATTCGGTTATTTATCGAACCAAATCGTATATTCGGTTCGGTAAACGGTATGAAATGTAGGTGTACCGAGATTTTGGTTCAGTTTTTTACCGAACTAACATCCTTAAATACCTCTGATGGGGGTTTTTTGTAAGATAATACATAATTGAGGGGTGGCTGTAATAACCCAAACATGAGGGGGTTTTCATATGACCTTAACTCGAGGGGTGGCCGTAATTTGCCCAAATATTAATATTAGGGTATTCGTATGTTTTCACGAAAAAATTGTAACAAAGAATTCGGAAAAAAGAACAAATGTGAGAGACGGATCAAATTCTCCGCGATTTTGTACTTCTTACTTCTTATTAGAGCGTAAATAATATTGAAAGTTTCAGAGTAATAATTATTCCCTCCATTTCTAATTAATTATCGTCAGGGCCGGTCCGGCGTATTCGGCGTATTCGGGGGCCCGGGGCGAGAATATAATTGTTCGATAGTTCAGGGGCGACGTTCGAATTTTTTTTCTCCACATCTTAAGCTTTAATGAAATAATATAATTAAATTATTTATTAATATAAACCTCATAAATAGAAGTTTGAAAATATTAATATCTAGATAAAACACTTTTCTGTAAAACAAATGTTAGAATAAAAAAAACTCTAAATTTCAAATCTATTGTTAAAATAAATTTATAAAAAAAGAATAAAAGAGTAGAAATATTTTTATTAATAAAATAGAAAAATGATTTTTTTTAATTATAAAACAATTTTTGCACGTAAAAGTATATAATATATATTAAAATTTTGAAAATTTGGGCCCCCTATGAAATTGGATCCTGGGCGTGGGCCCTGCTCGCCCAATCCCAGGGCCGGCCCTGATTATCGTTTCCAGTTTGCACATGCATTAAAAATGTCAATAAAGGTGTCTTGATTTTAGGAAAAAAAAACACATTAAAAAGACTAAAATAACCTAAATCATTTAATTACACCAAAGGCTATATCTCTTGGCCGGATAAGTATTTGATGGAGAAATGTAAATTTATGGTGACTCAACGGCTCGTTAGGGTACCAGACCCGGATCCGATGCCCACAATGACTCAATTCTCATTGGAGTTGAATTTCGCACACTGCGGCTGCCAGAATTCGATTTTAGGACCTTGCACCAACTTATCATCCCAAAACCAGTTGAACTATATATACTCATGCGGGCACCTCGATTATTTAATGATTGGATAAGAGATGATTATACTTAAGAGTTGTATTAATAAGATTAAAACATTGAAAATTATATTTCATGCAGTATTGAAAATCTAAAGTGACAGATAACGTGGAATACAAATATCTGGAAAAAGATACCGTTAGTACAAAACAGGAATAATATTTTGAGCAAAACAGAAATTGTCTGAATGAAGAATTGATTTTGTATATATATATATTTTGACAGTCACATCATTTTCTCCTCACTGGCAGTGGCAGCCGACAACTGATGTACATGTACTTGCAGAGTTATGGTGCACTTCGTATTGTCACAACTCACAAGGGTTGTTGAAAACGGTTGACTTAAACTTGTCAAATTAAATAAAATAGGGTTAAAAACACTTCGCTGTTTGAACGATGTATATTGTACGAATACATACGCCTTAAAGTATCATTTGTGACACTTACTCCTATCAATATTAATTATTTCATATTTTAAAATTGAAAATATAATAAATATAACAATCTAATAATTTTCAGATCATAAAAAAATGAAACATAACTAAAATTAAATTATTGGAAAAAAATTTGAAAGTAATATATATTGTACAATAATGAATAAAAATATATTTTAAGAAATTAATAAACTAAAATAAATTTAAATATAAGATTATTAGTAATTATATATGTATTGATTTCTTAAAATTTATCGATATTAATATATTCAATTAGTCTGTCCAACAACAATTAGATGTTATTTATTGGACCAAACACAAGATAATATTTTTAAATTTTTAAATATTGAATTTTTCAAAAGATATTTTTAATTGTATAATTTAATTATTCTTTTAGTTATTCCTTTCAGTAAAAGAATTTTTTTAAGGTGTTAGAATTTAAAATAGAAATTAAATTGTGCTTGAGGGAGGTAAGTGTTACAAATGATATTTTAGGGGTAAGTGTTACAGACGGTATACTTTGGGGGTGTAAACTGTATTTAACCCAATAAAATGTCTAGGATGACTAGCCGATTTAGAGGGTGTTTGGCTAAGCTTATAAGATGTTAAAAGGAGCTTATAAGATGTTTTAGAGCTTATAAGCTCTTCCAAAGTGTTTGGTAAATTTTTAAAAAAAGATCTAATTTTTTTTTTTAAATAAACTGTTGGAGACCAAAAAAGATATTTTTAAATAAGGACCTCTACCCCACCTTTTTATTTAAGATCTTATAATGAGTAAAAATAAGAAATAAACTCATTATCCAAACATTCTAAATATTAATCATAAAAATAAGATGTAACAGTTTATCAGCTCTAAAAACATCTTATCAGACGTAAGAGTTTATCAGCTGTTTAAAATAAGTTTAGTCAAACACCCTCTTAGTTGCTAGTATTTTTCCTCATCCCATACATAAGATAACATTTCAAATTATTAAAAAATATTTATTTAAATATATGACAATAACAATTACATTCATAATTGACCGAAAAACACAGGATTTTTTTTTAAATAATTGAAATAAAATTTAATAATCTTTGAAGAGATAAAAATATAACAAAGGAAAAAAGAAACGTGTAAATTTAATAAGAGGCGTATGATTTAAAAATATGAGATTACTGTTGAAAGGATTTTATACGATTTGGGTAGAAGTTTGTATTTTTCATATTAGAAAATTAGTATATAAAAAAAGAAAAGAAAAATATATAATTACAAAGATGCCATAAGTTGCTTAGAGTTGCGTTTATTTCTTTTATATATAAAGATTTTTCCCAGTGGAGTGCGGTGCAGTTTTTTATAAGTGAAATTAGAAATTAGTCGGTAAACTAAGAAAAAAACACAAAAAAATAAAAATGAAATAAAAGTACAAATATGCCATTGAAAGAGAAAGCAAAATAACAAAGAAAATAAGTACGAAAAAATAAACTATAAATTATAAAATTAGTAGGAAAAGAAATAATGAAATAAAAAATAATAGTTAAAAAGAAATTGAAAAAAAAAAATCAAAAATAAATACGAAGATGTCATTAGAGCTGTTTAGGGTTTCCCTAAAGTTAACTCCTTTTATACATAAACTTATTATTATTACTATGTATCCTTTTTTTTATTGTTTCTTTACTCATTATTACTATTGTGATATTCATTAACAAGTATTTTTTTCTCTAAATGTCACCAAATATATATAGTAGAACTTGCTCCAAAAAATATAATAAGGACAAATTTGGAAGATACTATTGGAGTTTTTAATCTTTCATAGGCCATTCAATATGATGTTGTTAGTGGATCTATTGTGTATCTAAGATGTGCCATTGCACATCCTTTTAATTTAAAATCTTGTTTTGGAAAAAAAATTAAATTCCGAATGAATTGGGTTATTAGAGAGTTTAACGAAAATGGATACCAGTAGTTATACGACACATGGAGATGATAAATGAAAGACAGTCGTTGTAGTTTACATGTGCTCTATAAAAGCATATTCGTCTTTTCAATCGAAAATGAACACGTGCATTTCACATGGGCTCTATAAGAGTATATTCGTCTTTTCAATTCAAACAATCTAAGGCAAATAATGATATAAACTATAGTTTAATAAGAAATTTTATGCTACACCGATTATTTTCTCTGGGTGTCTGCACATAATCATATATATATATACTTTCATGTGTATGTGTGTTTACTGTGTAACTATTTAATTACATCTACGGTCAACAATCATTCAATATAAATTACTCGGTGTAGTATATAACTCCCCATAGTTAGTTCTGAAATGTAAATCTTTTTGTATTGGGAAACTTGATAATAATTTTTTTAATTATTTGACTTAGGTCTTACTCCCTCCTTCCCATTTTAATTATCGATTTATATTTACGATAATATATACATATTAAAAAAACTATTAAATATGCATGGATTCTAGAAAGAACATATGTGAGAGACAAATCAAATTCTCGTCATTTTGTACTTCTTATTAGAGAGCAAATAATATTGAAAGTTTCAGTAATAATTATTTCCTCCATTTCTTATTAATTGTCGTTTTCCTTTTGCACAATAGCACAAGTATGGGCAAATTACGGCCACCCCTTGAGGTAAGGCTAAATTACGAGGACAAAAAACCCCCTTGTTTGGGTAATTACAACTACCTCATCCTTTTAAATATTTTTACATAAAAATTATGTAATTCAGTTATTTACCTTACCAAATCGTATATTCAGTTCGGTAAACGATATGAAATGTTGGCGTACCGAAATTTCGGTTTGGTTTTACCGATTTAACATCCCTAAATTTACCTCTTGACGGATATTTTCGTAAGATAATACATAGCTGATGGGGGTAGCTGTAATTACCCAAATAGAATGGGTTTTTTCATAATTTGACTATAACACATGGGTGGTCGTAATTTGCGCGCACAAGTATTAAGAATGTCAATCAATGTGTTTTGATTTTAGGGAGAAGAAAAAAAACGCATTTAAAAGATATAATAACCTCAATAATTTAATAATGTAATCACAGATATTTAAATAATAATTAGAGTTGTCTTAATAAGATTGAAACATGAATTTTTTTATTTAAGACAGCATTAGAAATCTAAAATGAGTAATATGGGGAAAATTTACAGTTTTCATCCCTTAAGTTTGTAACGATTTCACATCCGGCTCCACATGTTCACAAAAAACACATTTGGTCCCTCATGTTTTAATAATTTGACACTTTTGGTAATTTTCGTCAATTTACTGTTAGTCCGTCAGTTACAGTAGTAATGGGAACACGTTTGATTTTGTTAGTTTCAACGGAAAATTGAGGGAAATGACTAAAAGTGTTGAATGAAATATGATAGACCAAATGTGTTTTTTGTGAACATAAATAATCAAATGTGAAATTGGAGTAAATTTAAGGGACGAAAACTGTATTTTTCCGGATAATATGGAATACAAATATCTTGAAAAAGATATTTGTACCTAGCCTTTACCAATAGGGTAATGGTCTAGGGTTCGAGTCCCCCCCTCCCCTACTTCCTCTTGTAATAGACTTGAATTTACTCAAAAAAAAAAAAAAAAAAAAAAAAAAACAACAAAAAAAAAAAAGATACCGTTTACTACAAAACAGAAATAATATTTTGAGCAAAACAAAAATTGTCTGAATGAAGAATTGATTTTGTATATATATATTTTGACAGTCAAATCATTTTCTCTCTCACTGGCAGTGGCAGGCGACAACTGAGGACTCAAATTTGATGTACATGTACTTGCACAGTTATGGATTGTCACAATTCACAAGGGTTGTTGATAACGGTTGACTTAAACTTGTTAAATTAAATAGGGTAAATTACAATCAGGGTATGGTCAAATTACAAAAAAATCTCTCGTGTTTGGATAATTAAATATATTTCTCAATTATGAATTTTCTTACATCTCCACACTTATGGTGTCTAATTCAAGATAATCATCTAGATTCCGTGGAATGTTCTCTAGTTTGTACTCGTTTTGTGCAACAATACAGTTTCTGATGCACCACAATTTGATATAGGCAAGCTAAAAACACATCTTATGATCATCTAGCTTCAAAATATGGAGCTCGAATGAGATAAAATGAGTACACAATTAAGAATATTCCATATAATCTAGAATATTCCACTAAATTTGAAACCGCAAGAGTGGACGTGTAAGAAGATTTATAGTTGAGGAGTGGATGTAATTACCCACACATGAGAAGGCTTTTCGTAATTTGACCATACCTCAGAGAGTGGTTGTAATTTACCCAATTAAATAAAATATCTAGGATGACTTAGCCGATTTAGTTGCTAGTATTTTTGTTCCCCATGTGATGCATAGGTTAACATTTCAAAACATTATAACAATATTTATTTAAATATACACAATAACAATTACATTCATAATTGACAGAAACACATAGATTTGTTTTTTAAATAATTGAAAATATAATTTTATAATCTTTGAAGAGAAACAAATATAACAAAAAAATGTGTAAATTTAATTAGAGATGTATGACTTAAAAATATGAGATTACTGTTGAAAGGATTTTATACGATTTGGTTAGAAATTTTGTATTTTTCATAATTAGAAAATTAGTAGACAAAATAAGAAAAGAAAAAAATTATAGTTACAAAGATGCCATTAGTTGCTTATGATACGTTTCTTTCTTTTATATATAAAGATTTTTCCCGTGGGTACGGTGCAGTTTTTTATAAGTGAAAATTAGAAATTAGTCGATAAAAAAAAACACAATAAAATAAAAGTACAAATATGCCATTAAAAGAGAAAGCGATAAAATAAAAAAAAACACAATAAAATAAGAGTACAAATATACCATTAAAAGAGAAAGCGAAATAACAAAGAAAATAAGTACGAAAAAAGTAAACTATAAATTATAAAATTAGTAGGGAAAAAAATAATGAAATAAAAAATAATAATAAAAAAGATAGAGAAAAAAATCAAAAGTAATTACGAAGATGACATTAGAGTTGTTTAGGGTTGTCTTAGCGTTAACTCCTTTTATATATAAAATTATTATTATTATTACTATTTGTTTTTTTTTTAATATTTTTTTGGTTCTTTGCTCCTTATTATTACTATTGTAATATTCACTAACAAATATTTTTTTTCTTTAAATGTCACCAGATTAATATTTAGTAGAATTTACTCCAAAAAATATAATAAGGACAAATTTGGAAGATAATTTTCTACTATTGGAGTTTTTAATCTTTCATAAGCCATTCTATACGATGTTTGTTAGTGGATCTATAGTGTATCTAAGATGTGCCATTGCACATCCTTTTAATTTAAAATCTTGTTTTGGAACAAAATTAAATTCTGAATGAATTGGGTTATTAGAAGAGAGTTTAACGAAAATGGATACCAGTAGTTATACGACACATGGAGATGATAAATGAAAAACAGTCGATATAGTTTACATGTGCTCTATAAAAGCATATTCGTCTTTTCAATCGAAAATGAACACTTGCATTTCACATGGGCTCTATAAGAGTATATTCGTCTTTTCAATTCAAAACAGCCAAGGCAAATAATGATAGATACTATAGTTTAATTCTAAAATTTTAATCTCATTGTATTGGAAAAATTGATATAAATTTATTTTCAACTATTGAACTTAGGTCTTAACATTTTAAGCATAAAACTCTTGTAGTTCGGTCTTGAAAACTTCTATAACATTAACATTTACCTTTTTTCGGTAATGCAAGATCATTTTCTTTTCTTTTTTTAACACTATCATTTTTCCCCTTGCGATACACATGATATCATTTGAAAATTAAAACAATTATTAATTTAATAAAAAAATAAAATAAAATTTATTAATAATATCTGTAACAACATTAACATTTATAAATCAAATAATACAAACTCATTCCAAAAAAATATATACACACTTAATTTTCATAATATGAAATTGATTATTAAATAAATGAAGCAAAGAAAAGTTATAAAAAATAGGCTGGAAAGTTGGAGATAAAAATAACAGTAACAAATAAAGGTAGTGGATTAAGATTGTACTAGCCGAAATTTGGTGTGAAAGTAATTAGAAAGAAAATAGACTGAATAGAGATACAATAAATATAGATATATATGGGGTCATTAACAATAAGCCCCTTCATTCAGGAAGTTTTCTTTTCTATTATTTCATTTTCACCCCAAGTTGGGGCTGTTGTGTAATATTCTTAATAGGGTTTCATCTTATTTTTAACTTTGTTTCCTTTAACCCTACACATTTACGACAATGTTGAGATGTGTGGCTGCGTACAATATACATGTGCACATTAATTAATTTTAGGATAGTTCAACTTTCCCCCCTTATACTTTGATTCGATATTACTTTACCCCATACTATTCTCAATAACATCGATTTGTCCTCTTGTACTTTGGCTCGATATCACTTTACCCCTTTCTACTCTCAATTGCATAGATTTGTCCCCTTGTACTTTGGCTCGATATCACTTTACCCCCTTCTACTCTCAATTCATCGATTTGCCCCCTTGTACTTTGATTCGGTATCACTTTACCCCATTCTACTCTCAATTGCATCGATTTGCCCCCCTGTACTTGAAAAATTATCTCAATGTGGCCCTCGTCGTTAGTTTTCAGACATTTGACCTTAACACCGTTTGATCTAAGTTTGAAAATTACTAAAAAGTCACCCCTCCCAGTATAAATAATTATTAAAAAAATTAAAAAAAAAATAATAATAAAGCAAAAAAGAAAATAATAAAAAAAAAAATCAAGACAATGAGTAAACATATTCCACGACGCCAGCCACAATTTATTTTTTAATTTTTTTAATTTTTTTTAATAATTATTTAAACTGGGAGGGATGGCTTTTTTGTAATTTTGAATCTTAGATCAAACGGTGTTAAGATCAAAGGTGCGAAAACTAACGGCGACGCACACATTGAGACAATTTTTCAAGTACGGGGGGCAAATCGATGCAATTGAAAGTAGAATGGGGTAAAGTGATATCGAGCCAAAGTACAACGGGGAAAATCGATGCAATTGTGAGTAGCAGTGGGTAAAGTGTTATCGAGTCAAAGTACAAGAGGACAAATCGATGCAATTGAGAGTAGTAGGGGTATACTGATATCGAGCCAAAGTATAAGGGGAAAGTGGAATTTATCCTTAATTTTAAGGTACTTTACAATTGTCGCTTCTATTAAAATATTATATTTTAATTAATAATTACTCATTCACATAAAATAAAAATAAAAAGGTCCCGACATATATATTGAGGTGTGTGGCTGCTATCGCCTGTTGGTGGAGAGAAAAAATGATCTAGAGTTTCATCAGACATCAATGACAGAGCTAAAGGGGGGGCCAGGCCCCCCAACATTTTTCAAATTATTATAAGATTATATACAAGTATATGAGGTGTTAGCATAGACCCATGTAATCTCTAATTGTCCCAAAAATCTTTGTTAAAAAAACTAACGAAAACCCTCCTATGTCGTGTTTTGTGATGCACACCGGTTCTTGCATCAAAATTACGTATTTATTATTAATTATGTCTGTTAACTTTCATGAAAAGACGAATTTAGAGAGAAGAATGTATTAGCGTATATATTATATTATTATTTATTATAGTTACCTTGTGTAATAGACGTAATATATAATATATACGCAAATAGAATGAGTTGAAATGTACTTTAAAAACCAATCATCTTAACCCTCCTTCTTCGGTGTCGAAGAGTCGCCAGAGTTTTGCCTTCATGGAGAAGCCGCGACCGAAACTAAAGGGCTGATGACCCGTTGCCCTATAAAAAAATTGCTAAACAGTCCCTGACTTAAAGGAGAAGAGGGCTTTTCTGAAATTGAAGGGGACTAAATTGAAAATTTTGAAAACTTCATTTTGGGGCTTGTTTTCCAAAAAATTAAATTAAAACATATTTGAGTCTTTTTAGGCCAAAAAACAACCCAAATCGCATATTTCGCGAGTGTACGACACCATCAACTCGGATGGGCATTATTGCCTTAGACTAATTTTAATAAGGGGTTCTTGCTAATTGTTTTAAAATAGAGACTTTTATGGCAATTAGAGATTACACATGGGTGGTTAGTGCTAAAAGCTCAAAAATATATATAAAAACAATCATGTATAATAGCATTAACGGCCCGGCCCCTCTAGAGAAATATATATAATTTGGATTTAAAATGCATATCAAGCGCACGCATGAGATTCGAACTCAGGGTATATCTTTCATTAGGTATGACTCTAATGCCATGTTGAATGACCAGTTCAACCAAAAATTTATGTTTTTAGTGAAATCTGAAATGTATCATTTAATTAGGGCTGGGACTGGGTTGGTTTTTATCCACCAACCGACCCATTACCGACCATATATTTAGGTGGATAATCAATTTTAACCGACCCATTGGATCGGGTCGAAAATTTCAACCAACCCATCTATAATGGGTCAGTTGGTGGTTTCTAATATTATCAAAAGTCGGTTGACCGATAATTATCGGTTATCCAACTATACTCTTAAAATTTTATTAAAAGTATAAAATAAAGGTCGTGTTTTCTTAAGTGGTTACTGAAATTATCAAAATAAGTAGTATTTTAAATTTTAAAACAATCAACAATGAAAAAAAAATTGACCTAAATCTTCAACCATTCTCTTTATGCCCAAGTTTAAACAAAAAGCCCACAAAACTCCACTAAATCTCTTGTGCATGTTTGAAATTACATTGAATTTCCTAATTATATTTTTTCGTTGAATTGTTATTAATTATTTTGAACTGATAAATGATGATCGCACCGTGACATTACACAAAATGTGGATATTTTTATTCCAAAATTTGAAATTTTTTTAAGTGAACTAGGTGGCGGGTATAAACCATCAACCGACCCATTTCGGAACCAAATATTCGGTTGCCAACCATCAACCGACCTACAAAGGTTGGGTCGGCAACGGTTTTCAAATTTGAGCAAAAATGGTTTGACGGATGAGTCGGTTTTTAGACTGGTAATCGACCGACCCAACCCAGTCCCAACCCTACATTTAATATTAATATCTCCAACATTAATAGTAATTACTATGGCCAAATTTATATGGGTTCCCACTTACACGTGGAATTTGGACAAGGGAGCAAGTAGAGGCATGGAAGCCAATTGTAGATGCAATACATGAAAAAGGTGCCATCTTTTTTCTTGCAAATGTGGCATGCTGGCCGTGCAATTACAAATGGTATAAGAAATTAAACATTATTCAAGTTTTATTTTATTTTAATTTGCAAGAAAACTCATTTTCGAAAAGCTTATTGTGTATACATGCTTCTAAAATGATGTTTAACTTGGTTTTTATTTGGCTGTCAGGTTAAACTCCAATCTCATCATTTATCCCCTGGTGGTGATGGTCGAGAGTGGGCCCCACCTAGGCGACTGAGGAAGGATCGCTCTCGTAATGCTATCGAAGCAAGTTTTGTTACTTATGTCCTCTATTTTCTAATTATATGTGTTCGTTAAGCTTTTAATTTCATTTATTTAGAGTTGACGTTTGAAAAATCCTTAAATAATCTCCAACCCCCCCCTCCCTTTGGACTTAGGATTTGATGGAGTTGAGATACGCGGAGCAAATGGATATTTAATCGAACAATCCTTCAAAGATCAAGTCAAAGACAAGACCGACGAATATGGCGAGGGCTTAGAAAATCGGTGTGGATTTGCACTGGAAATAGTGGAAGCAGTGGCCAATGAGATCGGCTCAAATAGGGGTAGGCTTAGACTATCTCCATACGCAAATTTATCGGAGTCAGTCGACTCGGATCCGGATGCATTAGGCCTTTACATGGCCAGCGCACTTAATAAGTGACATTTGCTATTGGGGTCATTAACAATAAGCCACTCGTATGGCTAAGAAATGGTGATATTTCCACCCTTAAATTTTTCTTTGTGATAATCCCCTAAATTTTGTATTCCTAATACTACCCTTATGTTAATTTGTCTAATAATTATTCCAAATATTCATTTTATTTCTAAAAATCTGCTACCAAACAAAAAAAAATTATTTTTTTAATTATTTTTATTTTACATTTTTTTAATTATTAATATTTTTTAATTAAAATATATTTTTTAATTTTTTTTGAACAAAAAATTGATAATTTTTTTCGCGACAAGTTTACTACGCTGAATATGACTATATGTGACTATATCAATTGTAGTCATATTTTTTTTATATATTGCAGCTTTTTACATTTTCAACTTAAAAACTCCAATTATATAGTGTAGTACAATTATATGTACCAAATTATATAAAACAACGGAGATTGCCTATTGTTTATGAAAACAATCCAATCAACATCCACACAAAATTGTTGTTATTACAAGTCATCTTGAAACGAGAAGATGGAACATATTCGAATATAACTACAGTCATTTTCAAACTGTAGTTATTCGAATATGACTATAGTCATGTTACTGCTGCTAGTTCAGATCTGGAAAAAAAAATATTCGAATATGACTATAGTCATGTTACTACTGCTAATTCAGATCTGAAGGGAAAAAAAATCAAAAAATACATAATAAAGAGATAGAAATATAACGAAAGAGAGGGAGGGGGAGTCGACGACAACGGTGGTGGCTGCTGTGAAGGAAAGAGAGAGTGAGAGAGGCGACGACGGTGGTGATGGACAGATTTGAAAAAAAAACTAAGAAATCGATAGAGATAACGAAAAGGGGGAATCTCCACGTAAAAAAACACGCATCCGACGGAGGGCGGCGACGAGGTGGGGGAGGCGTCACCGTCACTTGTACCAGGCATCGATGTGGTGGTGTTGGACGAGGGGGGAGACGATCTCCAATATCGGCGAAGAAGGGCCTTCTGCAACGAGTTTCGGCCGGTGGCGTTTGAAGGCTATTGTTGGTTCCGGCGGCGACAAGTGCACGAACAACGCTGGCATCTCCGAGACGGACGGTTAGGTGTAGTGGTGTGAGCGGCTGTGGTCGGTGGCTAGGGTGAGCGGACTACGGAGATGATGTGAAAAAGAAGGAGGAGGACGTTGATGGCGGTTTAGATCTGAAGAAAAAAAAAACAGAAATTGTGAACAAGAGAGATATACAAGAGTGAGAAATAAAATTGTATCACGTTAAAAACCTAACACATATGCTCACTTTCGTTTTATCTTGTCTGGTCAGGGGTTCTCACTAATTCAAATTGGGATTTGGGCTATGGAAAAAATCTTTAAAATCAACTGGGATTAATTCAAAATATTTTCTAAATGAGAGTATTGCATATTACTCCTATATATATATATATATATATATATATATATATATATATATATATATATATACACATAAATTAATTGTTTTTACAAATATGTCATTAGTTATTTCTTAGATTATCGTAAGGCCGCCGTATATTATTTAATTTAGTAATGTCGGTTGATATATGCAAGCCCATTTTTTTATTAGTTCAAGACCTTCAACATAAAGATACCAATTTACCCGTAATGAAATTCAAAACCAAATAAAAAACACGAAACATTAAAAAAATATATATATCGGCGTTACAAAGCCGATTTTGATTTGTAAAGTCGACGTTGTGTCTCCGATTTGGTTAACAAAAATCGGCACTATGATGTCGATTTTCGTGTACAAAATCGGTCTGAGTAAACCGATTTGGGAAACCAACGAAAACACACACAAAAATCAATTTCAATCTCAATTTATTTCCAAAATCGGCTAAAGCATTGCAATCCAACAAGAAGTAAGCATAGGTTAGTGTTCATGCACGCATATTAATCAAGAATCGATGCTCGATTAATGTTTTCGAATTTACAAACAAAAGTTTAGTAAAAATGACTTACTTGTTGGTGGTGGTGCGGTGGGTGGGTGGGTCGCTGGTCGTCGCCGGCGTGGTGGAAGTCTCGCTGGTCGGCGTCGCGGCAGTCGTGAGGTTTTTTTTTCTTTAGTCTTGAACAAATAAAAAATAGCGTTTGTTTATATTTGGGTATTATTTGTTGATAAGGGCATATTCATCCTCTTTGGTCTTGATGTAATAAAATTCGATTAATTTACGGGTTTTAACTAATAAATCCCTTTTATGTGGATTTTAACTAATACAAAAATGGGCTTCTATATATTTGCCTCATTTATTAATATCTATATTGATTTAGAAAAACAATAGAAAATCTTGCCATTTTACTCGTAAGTCGTGCTTCTTTTCTTAATCTAAAGTTGCAACTCGAATCTTGAACTCACCCCACTCATCCCCTCCTACAAATAATAAATTAAAAAAATAAATAAAAAGAAAATAGCACTCTCTCTTTCGTTTTCCCTCCTTCAATCAGTACTGAAGAATCAACAAAAAAAAGGTGACCGTTATACCCTGTAATCTCTTTAATTTTTCATGTATAATTTTATTTATTTTGAGGACGACGCCGTATCAATTGTTGGTGTTCGGTTTTCAGTTCTCGTTTCTCATGTGAAATAAACAAATTGGAGAAATTTGCTAATCATAATTTTATTAAAAAACAAAATTAAATTGAGTTTCGTGGTGGTTTATTGCCTGGGCTGTTGGATTTAATTATGTTGTTTTTTATGTGAAGAGGTAATGACCTAATTTTTTTAATTTGGGCGAATAATTGTTACTGTAATAATCACTTCGTTTTATATGAATTTCAGTTAATTAATGTGTATAGGAATCCGATTACGAGCTTTCGTAACTAGGGAAAATGGCGATTTTGTTTGGTATTAGCCAACTTTGTCTACTGAATTTGTATGAATTTGTATACAGTAGAACCTCGATAAATTAATAATCTCGCTTAAATAATAGTTTCTTCTGTTCCCGACTTAGTAAAACCCTACTACATTATTAGTTCGATAATTTAATATTTCGCTAAATTAATAGAATTTTGTTAGTCCCGAATGTGTTAATTTATAGAGATTTAACTGTATGATATATATTTTTAGCTTGTAGAACACTGTAATTATAACCTAGTGGTGGAGTGTATATGAATTCGGATATCAAGAACACGTAATCGTTGGTTCTATAGTGCTTTCATTTTGCACCTTAACACTTGAACACATTGCATCCAATATTCAGTTTTGTTTTTTTCACTCGGTATCGTTTGCCGATTAATGCTAAGTAAAACTCTAATACATTTTAGAAAACACGAGGTTAGTGCAAAGGGAGAAGAAGTGCAAGGATGAAATCCCACTCTCCGTGGGGCACAGCAAAGAATCCCGTCAAGTTTCGGATGTAATTAAATGCCTCTCTTTCTCTCTCTCAATATAAATATTTAGCAACATAATTTTTGCTTTCTATTTGGATATTAATATTTCTGATGTGCAGACCCACTGCGGAGAATCTCGTTCCGATACGCTTAGATATTGAAATCGACGGGCAGAGATTTAGAGATGCTTTCACCTGGAATCCATCTGGTAAATTTTCATTTTTTTAGGGTAAATTACAACCACCTCCCTGACGTATGGTCAATTTACGAAAAAACCCCTCTTGTTTGGATAATTACATCTACCCCTCAACTATGATTTTTTCTTACTGCCTCCACCCTTATGGTGTCAAATTCAACATAATCATCTAAATTTCGTGGAATGTGCTCTAGTTTGTACTCGTTTTGTGTAAAAATACAGTTTATGATGCACCACTGATATATACAAGCCAAAAAACACACATTATGATCATCTTGCTTCAAAATGTGGAGTTCGAATTGGATAAAACGGGTACTAAAGGGATAATATTCCATATAATCTCGAAGATTCCACTAAATTTGAGACCGTAAGGGTGGACGTGTAAGAAGATTTATAGTTGAGGGGTGGTTGTAATTACCCAAACATGAGGGGGGTTTTCGTAAGACCCATACCTCAGGGGTGGTTGTAATTTACCCTTTTTTTTATTTTTAATTTTTTTTTTGCTCATTTAAATTGACTTTATTTGTGTGATTCTTGATGTTATGAAATCCGAGCGCTAAACGAGTGTTTTGTCGATGTAGATCCTGATTCTGAAGTGGCTCTGTTTGCAAAAAGAACAGCTAAAGACTCGAAGCTTCCTCCTGCTTTTATCACACAGATCGCTCAATCCATACAAGTATTGTATCTATACCCATTCCTTGTATACACTCATTTCACGTGCTATATTATCGTGATTAATCACATGCTCTGTGGCACGCTAAGAAATTAGAATGTAAGGATAATTTGCTGCATGTAAAAATTACGTAATAAGTTTCCATGTCGTATCGGAATTGCTGTATAAGTACTGTATGGTCTTTTCTTCGTTAGATGACCTTTTCTAAGTCGGGTGATGAGATACAAATATAGATAATTTTAGTATGATGTTTAAAGTTTATAATTATATACTTCACCGATGCATATTTTGTTGATTCTTGATTCAAATGGCAATATTGTAGACACAGCTAACCGACTTTCGATCGTACGAAGGGCAAGATATGTATACTGGCGAAAAGATTGTTCCCATCAAGGTTTTGGTGTTTGCAATTTTTTTTTTTTTTTGCTTACATTCGTTTCCTTTTTCACCGTTTGTGTTGTTAACAAAGCAAAAATTGTCGGTGGTGATTTTTCTTCTCTTTTTCTTGATTCAGCTTGATCTCCGTGTTAACCATACGCTTATCAAAGACAACTTTTTATGGGTAAAGAACATCAAATATCTATTATTTTTTGTAAAAAAAAATTCAAGGTTTTTTTTATTGATGAGTATGTAAATACAAAAATTTCAGGATTTGAACAACTTTGAGAGCGACCCCGAAGAATTTGCCAAAACGTTTTGCAAAGACATGGGCATTGTCGATCCCGAAGTTGGAGTAAGCACTGTCAATTCCACTTCTATTTTATTCTTATTTTTTTGTCAATTGCGTTTTATATATTTTGCATATGTATTTAAAAGCTTATAATTGAGTGATGCTATAAGTAGGAGAGTCACGGCAGCAACATTAGAACTTGGTTTCTGCAAATTTTTCGTAAATAAAATTATCTGTTGCAATTTTTCATATGTAATTAAATGTATTAATCTGTTTTTTTTCGGGGGTTTTGTTTTGGATGTTCTTGAATGATATATATTTAGGCCTTGTTTGGTTGGGGAGATTAGCCATTATTAACTAAATAATTGGACTTTGTTTGATGTTTGGTATCCCTAATAACTTGGCGGGTCGACCTGCGCGAATATTATGTTATCATTGTTTATCTTGCCTTCTAAGCATGTTATTTATTGGATATTCCAAGGTCCAATAATACAGTTGGATCTTATTATATTATTTAATCTTATCTTGGCTAATGTTATCATGGCAACCAAACGAGGCCTTATATTAGCACAGTAGTTAGAAAATGCAATGATTGTGTTATATAGCGGTTTCTGATGTATTTGAGAGAAGAATGAACAAACATAATCTAATTCAGGGGAAGGAAAACAAAGTAATTAGAATACGGTGATATATTTTTAGATTTATTTTTGCCCCGTAATTGGTCCATGTGTATATTTATTTGGAATTTGGTATTTTAAGATGAAACATGTTTTGCGATGATTTGGTTCTACGTTTGCACTTGCATTTGAATTATATAAGCACTTCTACTGCACGTATTCTAATCCAGCATCGATTTTGCAGCCTGCTATTGCAATTTCCATTCGAGAACAACTTTATGAGGTGAGTCGATTTTATGAGATAATTTTATTACTGTATTATGAAAGTTCACAATATTTTTTTGGTTTCATGATTTTTTTTAGATTGCTGTGCAAAATGTGACGTCAGCTCGCGAAAGCAGAATGAACAAGAAAGGGCGCAGAGGGCTCGAACATATCCAAGCCAGGTATTTAAAATAAAAATCTTTTTTTTTTTACTTTACATTTAAACCGAGAAGCCTAAGTATTACGCGGAAAAAGATCAATTTAATTTGTTTCTTCACACAGCAAGAACGCAGGGAATGCTGTGGACTTATTCAAGTTATTTGGTAATAAATCGAGTGTCGTTCGGTAAGGACCAAATTCCCATTCTTTAGAGGAAATATAATGTCTCCAAATAAATAATTTACAAACTTCAAATTTCTTACAATTACGTATCTGTCTCGTTTCTTGATTTTATTACAACACAACCATGATTAAACCCGATTCATTGTTTTTGTCCTACTTTAGAAAGAGGAAAGAGTGGGATGTATATGAACCCATTGTTGATCTATTGTCGAACGAGGAAGTGGACGCTCTCGAAGCTAAAGAAGAAAGGATGGCAAAATAGTTATTTATTAGTTATTACAGTGTATATTTATTGCAGTTGCTTAGGATATTGGCGCCATCTTATGTTTAAAACAAAGAACCTCCTTGCACTTCGGCACTAGATAAATGCAGAACGAGTTTTAGCAAATACTAGACTTTTTTTTTTTTTTTAATTTTAAACTTTTAACTATTAACCACCCACTCCAATTAATTTAACCTCGTAATATTTTTTCATCGAATGAAAAGAATTTATTCAAGGCGATCGATAATCTACACACACTTTATTTGTTGATTTCTACAAGCATCAAGATTCAAAAGGAATTTTTACATCTGAATCTTGAACACAAAAAAAAAAGGAATTAAAACTTCAAAATATCGTGTATTATTTTACTCAAACTACAATTCAACTCGACAACGCACGATTCTAACTATAAGCATCAGTAATCAAATTTACGACATATATTTATGGTTTCAATATTATTATTGAGTTTAAAAACAGGTCGGGTTTTTTTAAATATTTTTAAGAACTACCCAAAACTCGTTTTAGATTACTTGCATTGGGATTTCCAAACTTCAATTTTTTCGTCTCAAATTACAAAAACTCGATTGGGACTCGATGTCCTTAAATACTAACCTTGAATGTCAAGTAGAAGTAAAAATAAAAATATTGGATATATAAGTGATCTAATAGGTGAGAGAAAACAACATGAAGTCAAATTACCTGAGTTCAGAAAAAAATCATATTCTCTAGATCGAATTTGTTACGTATGGTCTATATCGAATTCAACTCACATCTCTTGTTTTATATTCACAATAAAATTAATTTAAACATTTTTAAATAAAATATTATTCATCTATATTAATTAAACATTTCGAGAGTAACTAATTTTCATCTATATAGTGTTATTTATTATTTTTCATTATTTGACATCTAATATATATCACTCATTTTTTGAAATTTTATTTTACTTCAATTACACCACCTATGTTTTGTTAACAAAAATCTACATCACAAGACTTTTCTATTACACGATTGGCGGCCGTTATATGCAAGCCCATTTTTTTATTAGTTCAAAACCATATAAAAGAGTTTATTAGTTCAAGTCCGCAAATTAATCTAATTTTATTACATCAAGACCAAAGATGACAAATATACTCTTATCCACAAATAATACTCAAATACAAATAAATCTTATTTTTAATTTGTTCAAGACCAAAAATCAAAAAAAAAAAAAAAATATATCACGACTCCCAACCAGCGAGACTTTCACCGCACCGACTATGACCAGCGACCCACCCACTGCACCATTACCACCACCAACAAGTAAGTCCATTTTACTAAACTTTTGTTTGTAAATTCGAAAACATTAATCGAGCATCGATGTCCTTTTTACTAAATTTTTATTTGTAAATTCGAAAACATTAATCGAACATCGATTCTTGATAAATATGTACGAATGAACATTAATCTATGCTTATTTCTTGTTGGGTTGCAATGATTTGGCCGATTTTGGTAAAAAAAATTGAGATTGAAATTGTTTTTTTTATTTTTTTTCGTTGGTTTCCGAAATCGGTTTATCCAGACCGATTTTGTACACGAAAATCGTCGACATAATACCGATTTTTGTTAACCAAATCGGCGACACAACGCCGACTTTTCAAGTCAAAATCGGCGTTCTAATGTCGATTATTGAGTACAAAATCGGTTTTCGAATACCGATATTTTTTGATTTTTTTTTAAATAATACATTATATATTTGGTTAATTGATATTTTTTAAATATTTGGAACGAAAATGTTTATCACCATTCGGTGGCGTCTACCACGCCTTTAACCCAATCGAGTAGAGCTTTCCGTATCTCAAATATTTATTCGTTAGATAATTCATTTGAAATTTGAATAATCCTCCATCAATCCCCTAGGTTGATGCACGAAAGTATGAGAAAACGGTCTTAAAAAAACACAGATAATAAAATCGGTATTGAAAAACCGATTTTTGTAGTACAAGTCGGCATGACAATACCGATAATACAAAAACAAATCGGTGTTGTCATGCCGATTTTTACTACAAAAATCGGTGTTTAAGTACCGATTTTTATTAAAATAATCGAAATGTGGTTACCGACTTTAGTAACAAAAATCGGTATTTGCAAACCGATTTTTTGTATCGTCGAATTTTTTTCCCAACAAAAAAAAAAACGACCCAAAAGCAAAAATAAAGGGTTAAAACATATTTCATTGTGTTCTCCACCCTCGTAAACCACCATATCATTGTTTTCTGGTTCCATCGTGAATGTTTGGTATGTATTTGATAATTTTGGTGTATAGGATTTCTTTGTGGGTTTGTGAAGAAGAAGGAGAAGAAGAAGGAGAGTTTTAAGTCGTGAAATAAGGAAGAGGGGTTTCTGGATTTATGTATTTTATTTGGTCTTGCACAAAGGAAATGATTTCTTCTTATTTTTTAATGTTTTGTATTTTTTATTTAATTTTAAATTTCATTAAGGATAAATTAATATTTTTATATTGAAGGTTTTGAATTAATAAGAAAATGGGCTTGCATATAACGGCCGCCTACACGATTTCGTATCTTTTATTTTTTTTTATTAAGGAAAAAACCATTTTAAAAGTCATTACACATTATCAGATTAAATTTAATATTTATATATTAAATAAATTTATACGAAATAAAAATCTTTAATTAAAATAATAAATACTTGCGACAACCATTACCTTACCTACCTATGAAGACAAGATATGGAAACACACGAAAGCGACGATTATTGCAATTTGCAGAGCATAAGAAAAAATTAAATTCATAAGGTTTTAGAGAGAGAGAATTCCAGAGAGAGAAATGAGGGAGATCTCGAGAATTTCTGGACGATTGCGCCTCGCGGCCTTCATTTCTTCAATTTCTCTGCTTTTAATTTCAGGTTCTTCCCCTTAGATCGTCGTTTTCATTGTTTAATTTTGCAATTAATACGTTATGTTATGACCATACGTATCTTTTTTTTTCTCTGTTTTTTGGGGAAGTTGAATTTTGTTGATGCGCGAATTGATTTCTGTGTTTAATTGTGGGTTTGGGGGTTTGAATTGATGTGATCTCGCTTCAAATCGAAGTTTCTGATATTTTTGTTAAGAAGAAGAATAAATTGCAGAGACTGTAAGGAATTGAGGCCAGAAAATCAACAAGTAGTTGTTGAAATGTAATTTTGTTCTTCAATGTTTGTGTAGAAGCTGATTGGAAACAAGTGAAATTAAAACGGAAAATATCGACAAATGGGAAAATTTCCGACAGTAAACTTTTGTTGGTTATGATAGTTTTGTTCTTCAATAGGGTAATTGAGAACAAAGGAGAATTCAAAACTGTGGATAGATGGAGACTTATATCACAATTAATTTTCCATTTGATTTTTTTGTCGTTGATTTTGTGCATTGTTTCATAGTTAAATAATTCCGATGGATGCTTTCCCCACAAAATTAACCATTATACCACATTTTGATGCCTATGCATGTGTTTTATATTCTTCTTCACTTTGACCACTTTTACATTTCGAGTGCAAGTAACGGTTAGCATACTAGTGGTTATAGTTTAAAATTTAGTATAGATGCTCTAACGAATTTACGAGGAAATCTACTACTCACCGATTTACAAGTTGACTTTTAGCCAAGACTTGGCAGGGATCTATTTGTTTTTTTTATTTGGCCATAATTATATGTAGAAATCCTTGCGGGACCAGTTTGATCATTGGAGACTTATCAGATTCTCCAATTATTTTTCTTCC
Source organism: Erythranthe guttata (assembly GCF_000504015.1). The sequence continues at coordinate 2,659 of NW_012193298.1, read as the reverse complement.
ATCTTATTAGAAATGATATGCAAAAGGTAACATACATGAATAGAATGAACATAGTTAAAGAATAATGTTGGAATGAGATTAGTGTACCAAATTTCACGTTTGCCATTTTGAAAAATATAGTGAATTGTGGAAATTAGATTTGCAGACTTGATTCGTTCCTTATTTGGTGTGCAAGTTAAGTAGTTGTTGGATGATAGTTGCAATATTGAAGTGTGTGTTTCTTACGGTGATATGATAGGTTGAATAGGGGAAAATAGGTAGCATAAAGGGTTGGGGATTTTAAGGATAAAAAATAGTATCACATGGTAGGGAGCAGTAGTGTGACTGGATCGAGTGTATATATAGAATGTCTGGATTGGTACCATTTGAGACAGCGCACATACCAAATTTCACGTTTGCCATATTGAAAGATGGAGTGAAGTTCTTTGTCTTAGAAAAGGTTTAGTGATGGTGATGCGTTGAATGAGGTCTGTGATTGGTATAATTACTTGTGGCAGCATAAGGGTAGTCCTCGTTTTCATTGCATTGTTGTGGCTGCGCTAATCCTCAAAGTTATGTTCATTTGACATCTTGGGAACAGCCACTTTATATGCGGTGAAAGAATAGCAAATCCCGTGTTTTAATAGTCAAGATTTCCTTGGGAATGATTTTCCGGTGGATCTAACATTCTACACGTGATATACAAATGAAGTTAGAGAAACGATCCTGTAGCTCATTTTCGCTTACCAGCTGCCATCTTAGGATTGGTGGATATCTTAACTATGTAATAAAATTTACCATTATGTGTAGTCAAATTATCCCTTCCATTGAATGATTTAGCCCTATTTTTTTTTTTAATCTTGCCTTCCTAATAGGCAATTTGGGATATGTTACGTGATTGGGTTATAAAACATGAACTGACAGTGCTGCGTCATTTGAAATTCTTGCTTCTAAGATGAGCATTTTCAGAAAACTTACACTGACCGAGGGAATATGATTAATATTTCTTTGACAAGTTCACCCTTTATTACGTTTGATTACGATCAATTCTTTCAAGGAGTAAAGGTATTTTTTTGTTGTGGGTAATTAAAATAAGCGATGCTTAACGTTCTGTTTTTGTACATACTATTGATTGAGTTTTCCTAACCATAGTGTTGGAATAAGCATACGGCAGATTAGGTGGTAGCAACATTTTCTGAAGGCATGCTATTTGCATCTTGAATTGTCGTCACTTACTTCCACAGAAGGGTCATTTTATTTCGGATATATTATCTGATTTTCTTGTATACCAATTTTAAAAAATTAGCATCTTTTTTATCAATCGACTCACTCTTGAATAAATTTTAAAAAATCCCATGCAGCATATTCTGACGATTTATCAACTCCGAAAAATGGAACGAAAGAGGAAAATCACAGTGGAAGCAAGGGTTCGACAGTAGCACTTATATGTTTGCTACTTGTGGCAGTGACAATATTATCATTCTTCCTTTTCAAAATTTGGCAAAAGAAAAAGCGTGAAGAGCAGTATGCTCGTTTATTGAAGTTGTTTGAGGAGGACGATGAGCTGGAGCTCGAGCTTGGTCTACGGGATTAAGCACGATTTTGCTTTTTGTATGTTAATGTTTCATTAAGGTGAGTGTCCTTTCGTATCTGTCTAGTTCTGCTAGTTGCTAAATATTTTCTTCTGCATTTTAATTGCGAATTTATTTCGAGCACCCTTTCACTATCACCTGGTCTGGTTGTGAGTTTTAATTTAAATTTGTAACCATTTTTTCCGTCTGCAGGCTTTTTGTGAAGATTTGAACGGCACTTTCTCGATTTGGTGTATTTGATATCGTACTCGTCGAAAAGTGGCTAGTATAGATACAAGTGTGTTGCGAAGATATAATCCCCCCATTGTAGGTACTGGTATATGTATTAGACTGATTTTTTTTTTTCCAGGGATTTGAATGTATTCTTTTTGTAGACCGGTGATGTTTACTTGTCCAAATCATTTGTCTAGAAAATTTGGAAATTAAATTGCAATTTGTGAGTGTATTTTTTTTCTTTACTTCGAATCCATAATATATATATATATATATATATATATATATATATATATATATATATATATATATATATATATATATATATATGTATATATAAATTTTACTCTCTTTTAAGATAATATTAACATTAAAAATAAGGTTAAATTACAACCAACCCCTGGAAGTATGGTCAAATTACGAAAACTCCCTCCTGTTTGGGTAATTACAACCACCCTTCAATTATAAATCTTCTTACACGTCCATCCTTGTTGTGTTAAATTTGGTGGATTTTTTTAGATTATACTAGTATTTCACCCGTGCGATGCACGGGGCATTGAGTTCTAACAAATATTTGATATTAAAAAAGTTCTTGAAATAGTAAGATGAATGGTTGATATGCAATACAAAGTATTAGAAAAATATTTAATAAAAAACTATTTCGTATGGTGTAAGGGATCAATTAAGCCAAAATAAGTGGAAAAGTTAACAATTGAAAGAATACGAATCAGCATGTCATCGGGAATTTCAATTCCAGTACTGTTTTTATATATCAATCCTAAGCATAATCCTCAATTTATTTTATACTACACCCAATAAAATACACCTGGTAGATCTTTATCATTTATATGCGCACAAACAAACAAACACATACA
>NW_012193292.1:397437-440177 GCF_000504015.1 Erythranthe guttata | reverse complement strand
AAATTACAGATTTGGCCCAAACTTTCGAAGATCTACACATGCAACCACAAAAAGTTAAAAATTTCACTTTTCTTGAAAACCCCTTTTTGAAATCTGAAATTCTCAAGGCTTTTGGCCAATAAATGCTGTATCTAACCACTACTAACATAGATTATGCATGCAAAGACAAGAATTTAACAAGAACACTTATTTTTCCATTTTTCTTCAAAAAGCCCCAAATTTTCGAAATCTTCCCCAATCTTTTAAAATTTCATGAAAATCTTTTTCATACTATTGATGTCCCTTAATTGCAGCAAGAAATCGAATTTCTTACCTTAAGATCGAAGAAGAAAAAAAAATGGCCAAAAGGAAGAAAAACTTTCAGGCACCAAAGTCTAGCCAAGCCACCTTGATTGTGAAGGAGATGGTGTGAGCTTCAAGGAGGGAGGAGTTGTGATCTCCCGAAAGAAGGCAGGTGGTTTTCACGGTGTTCTTGGAGTAGTCCAAGGCAAGAGTTAAATAGGGAACTCTCATGGTTATATTGGGAATTCTTTGGAAATTATGAAGTGAGGTGGAGAGAGGAGAGCCGATGATGGTGGTGATGGTTTCGGTGGAGAGAGGGGAGAGAGACAAGTAATGTGGCTATGTGTTGGAAGAAGAAAGATGAAGGGTGTCTCTTCATCTTTCAAAGGAAGTGTTGAGTGTAGGCTTAGGCAAAATGATTAGGGGTTGCCAAGTGTAATAACATGCACAATTATTCACTAATTGATTTATTAAAAATAAACACAACTTGCATAAATACCACACACACACATAATCCACATATATATATGTATACGTATGACATATATATATATATATATATATATATATATATATATATATATGTATATATTCCACATAACTTACCAAGAAATTTATCAACTAGATAAATACGCAATTATTCACATAATTCACGTAATTCACGAAATTTCTAGAATTTCAATTTACGAAAATATAAATCACACAAATAATAGCGCACGTAATTATTCACGTAAGTCACATAATTAAATTCACGTAATAGTATAGTTAAATTCACGTAATGCATATAATCACGTAATAATATTTCCTAAGGGTTCTCGAGTTAGGAATATTAATCTCGGGTTTTAGGATTTTCGGGTTTTGGAAAGGTGGGGTGTTACAATCTCCCCCCCTTAAAGGAATTTTGTCCCCAAAATTGTTACCTGAACAACTCGGGGTATTGCTCGCGCATTTTTTCTTCTCGTTCCCACGTGGCTTCTTCGGGTGTATGGTTTTGCCAAAGGATTTTAACAAATTTAAGGTCTCGGTTTCGAAGGGTTTTGGTTTTGAAATCGAGTATTTGGGAAGGTTGCTCTTCGTAGGATAGGTTGGGGTTTAGTTCGACCGGTTCGGTTTTCAATATGTGGTCGGGGCTGCGAATGTATTTTCGAAGCATCGAAACGTGAAAGACGTTGTGGAAGTTGGATAAGTTGGGCGGTAAGGCGAGTCGGTAGGCGCGAGTACCAACTTTGTCGAGAATTTCGAATGGGCCAATAAATCGCGGTGCTAATTTTCCCTTTTTCCCAAATCGCATAATTCCTTTGAAAGGCGCCACTTTTAAGAATACGGAGTCTCCGACTTCGAATTCGAGATCTCTCCTTCGGGTGTTGGCATAGCTTTGTTGCCGATCTTGGGCAATTCGCATCTTTTCTCGGATGTGTTTGATGATATCGATGGTTTGTTGGACTAGGTCGGGACCAAGGAATTTTCTTTCGCCAATCTCGTCCCAATGGAGCGGGGACCTACACTTGCGGCCGTAAAGAGCTTCGTAAGGTGCCATTCCAATTGATGAGTGAAAGCTATTGTTGTACGCGAATTCGATTAGTGGAAGGCGGGATTCCCAATTTCCTCCAAAATCGAGAATACAAGCGCGGAGAAGATCTTCTAGGGTTTTGATAGTTCGTTCGGATTGACCGTCGGTTTGGGGGTGATAGGCGGTGCTGAATTTTAATCGCGTTCCGAGGGTTTCGTGTACGCTTTTCCAGAATTTGGACGTGAATCGAGGGTCTCGGTCGGAAATAATTGAGACGGGAACACCGTGGAGTCGGACTATTTCGCGGACGTATAGTTCGGTCAGCTTTTCTAAACTGAACGTCATTCGGATCGGAAGAAAGTGAGCCGTCTTGGTCAGTCGGTCAACGATCACCCAAATGGCGTCGGATCCTCTTTGGGTCTTCGGAAATCCTTGCACGAAGTCCATTGTGATAGCTTCCCATTTCCATTCCGGAATTAGGTTCGATTGAAGTAGACCTCCGGGTCTTTGATGTTCCGCTTTGACTTGTTGGCACACTAAGCATTCGGCTACGAATCGGGCTACGTCTTTCTTCATTCCAGGCCACCAGTACAGCTTTTTGAGGTCTTGGTACATCTTGGTTTCTCCGGGATGGCAAGTGTACGTGGTTTGGTGAGCTTCGGTTAAGATGAGTCGGCGAACACTTGGGTTGTCGGGGACGTAAATGCGATTTTGAAATCGGACGAGACCATCTTTGGAGATTTGAAAATTGGGATTGGATTCGAGGTTATTGCGGATTCTGAGAATTTGCGGGTCGTTTTGTTGGGCTGATTTGATCGATTCTCCCAAGTTAGGTTGGACTATGAGCGCGTTGATCGATTTGCGGCTAAGCGCGTCGGCGACCACATTTGCTTTGCCGGGGTGGTAGAGTATCTCGCAGTCGTAATCCTTGACTAGTTCGAGCCATCGTCGTTGCCGCATGTTCAAGTCTTTCTGAGTGAAGAAATACTTCAAACTCTTGTGATCAGTGTAGATGGTACACTTTTCGCCGTAGAGATAGTGTCGCCAAATCTTGAGTGCGAAAACGACGGTTGCTAATTCGAGATCGTGCGTTGGATAATTGCGTTCGTACTCTTTGAGTTGACGTGAGGCGTAGGCAATGACCTTACCATTTTGCATAAGTACGGCGCCTAGACCTAATTTCGAGGCATCGCTGTAGACTACGAATTCTCCGACTTTCTCCGGTAGTGCGAGAATTGGTGCCGATGTGGTCGAGCTTTCAATTCGTTGAAACTGGCGTCGCATTCGGGAGTCCACTGATACCTGACGTCTTTTCGAGTTAATCGGGTGAGTGGAGAGGCAAGCTTTGAGAAATCCTTTACGAATTTGCGGTAGTAGCCGGCTAGTCCAAGGAAACTTCGAATTTCCTTCGCATTCTTCGGAATTGACCAGTTTGACACGGCTTCTATCTTGCTGGGGTCGACGGAGATTCCTTGTTCTGAAACAATGTGACCAAGGAAAGCCACACTCGAAAGCCAGAACTCGCATTTGCTGAACTTGGCGTATAGTTGATGTGATCGGAGGGTTTGGAGTACGGTACGAAGGTGAGACACATGATCTTCTTGGGTTTTGGAGTAGATGAGAATGTCATCGATGAAGACAATTACGAACTGGTCCAAGTAGTGATGAAAGACTCGGTTCATAAGGTCCATGAAAGCGGCGGGGGCGTTGGTTAAGCCGAAGGGCATGACAACGAATTCATAGTGACCGTACCGGGTTCTGAAAGCTGTTTTGGGGATATCGGATTCTTTGATTTTGAGTTGGTGATAACCGGATCGGAGGTCGATTTTCGAAAAGACCGATGAGCCTTGGAGTTGGTCGAAGAGATCATCGATTCGAGGAAGAGGGTATTTATTCTTGATTGTGACTTTGTTGAGTTCACGGTAATCGATGCAAAGGCGGAGGGATCCGTCCTTCTTTTTGACAAAGAGAACCGGTGCACCCCACGGGGAATGGCTGGGTCGAACATAGCCTTTGTCGAGCAATTCTTGGACTTGGTCCTTCAGTTCCTTCAATTCCATCGGGGCCATGCGGTATGGTGCTTTGGAAATTGGTGCGGCTCCGGGGATTAGGTTGATTTCGAACTCGATCTCTCGATCGGGCGGAAGTCCGGGAATGTCATCGGGAAATACGTCGGGAAATTCTTGGACAGCTCGAATGTCGGAAATTTGGGCTTTGGAATCGGATTCGGATTTTAGAATATCCACTAAGTAGCCGGAATGACCCTTGTGAATGAGTTTGACTGCTTTGATCGCGGATATGATTGGAATCGAGGGTTTGGGTTGACTTCGGAATTTTAGGGTTTCGCCGTTCGGAAGTGGAAAAATGACCGTTTTCGAGGCACAGTCGATTTGGGCTTTGAATTCGGTTAACCAATCCATGCCTAGTATAACTTTGAAATTTTGGATCGGTAAGAGGATTAGGTCGAAATTCATGGTTTGAGTATGAACTCGGATTGGGCAATTGAGTATGACTAGGTTAGAGCACATTTCTTCGCCAGAGGGAATGAGAATTCGGTATTCGTAATTTAATCGGTTCGGTTCGAGATTTAAGTGCGCAATTATGTCTTTCGATATAAAGGAATGAGTAGAGCCGGAATCGATAAGAGCGTAAATGGGTTCTTCGAGGATAAATATGGTACCTGCTATCATAGACGGGTCTTGCTCGATCTGTTCTTGAGTCCTGGCGAACACTCGACCGGGGACGTTCGGTGGAGGTTTCGGGCAGTCTTTCACCATGTGTCCGGGTTGATGGCATCGAAAACAGCTCCGTGTTCCGTGTACGCATTCTCCGGAGTGACTCTTTCCACACTTCGGGCAGGTTGGCCTTGGTGGCGGTGGCGGTGGTCCGGTTGGTTGGCGAATGGGCTGCGTTCCTTTTCCTCGGAATGGGCGGTTGCCAAAGTTGTTCTTTTTCCACGGACGCTGGAAATTTGGAGTCGCTCGGCGTTTGTTTTGAATTTCTCCCTCGTCTTGGGCAGCCATGAGCGCCTTGTCTACGAGTTGGCGGAACGTTGAGGCGTCGGACATACGAATGTCTCTACGGATTTCGGGTTGGAGGCCACGAATGAAATGGTTCTTCTTTTCTTCGGCGTCTCGAGCGATGAATGGGGCGTAGAGGCAGCCACGTTCGAAACGGCGGATGTATTCGATCATCGGTAAGTCGCCTTGTCGGAGTTCGAGAAATTCTTTGAGTTTGTGGGCTCGCACGTCTTTCGAGAAATATTTTTCGAAAAATTGCACTTTGAATTCGGTCCATGGCAAGGTTTCGAGGTTCGTTCCTTCTTTGATTCCTTCCCACCAGTTACGAGCTTCGTTTCGGAGGAGGAAGATGGCACAGTGCACGCGGTCGCGGTCGGTCATTTGCATGTAGTCGTAGATGACTTCGAGAGATTTGATCCACTCTTCGGCTATAGTGGGGTCGGTTCCACCGTGAAATTCGGATGGGTTCATTCGGAGGAATCGTTCGTATATGGCTTGAGGCGCATTATTTGGAGGCGGGTTTTGGTTACGTTGGAGAAGTTGTTCGATTTGACGTTGGTGGTTTTGGGCTTGTTCTCGGATTAAGTTGGAGAGATTATTAATGGTTTGATTGGGGTCGTGCGGTTCATCAGCGGGATTGCTCGGGTTTGCTCGGGTTATACGTCTCGCCATTATTTCTATATTAATCATCATTAATAAGTAAAGCAAATAAAACACATAAAGAATTAATACACATACGTTACCGGATGGTCCGAGTTTCGCGTCTCGAGTAGTCCTTAAGCCCGTGAAGTTCGTACGAGTATCTATGAACAATGCTCTGATACCACCGCTGTAGCACCCCCCTTCTAGTCGGGCGATAAATCGAACCGGTTTATCGGAATTTCTATTTAAACTAGCGGAAGCAAAGGATCTCTTTGTAATTTTTGAAACGTTGGGATGGGGTGAAAATGCAATTATCGAAACTTTGTTCTTTTGGGTATTGAAGACTTTGCATTTTCGAAAACTTTATTGAATTGATTTAACCGAATATAAATCTTGGTTTGGAAAGAAGTTTCGAAAGGAGGTTTCTTATTCGAGTGCTACATTCTCACTAAACATTCTTTTCGGTTCGAGAATAAATCAGAGTTCGAAAAGGTTATTTTTGGTGAATGATTCGAAGTTTTCTAATGAAGGCATGAAAATAGCAAATTACGAAACTTAATATATTAAAGTAGGAATTAAGTACGATTCATAACGAAAATGAGTTAAAAAGTACGAAAGGGAAATGTTACGGTTTTAGGGTTACACCACCAAAAGAAAATAACCAAAAGTCTAGCAACGTTCATAGGTCCTCGTACGCCTTCCAAAACTCCGGGCAAGACCTCGATCCACTACTCGATCCATCCCGGTTGAGGATTACTACTACCTGCAATTAAAAGACATCTATATGAGCTATAAAGCTCAGTAAGAAATCCGAGTATTATCAAACTTTGGAAATACGTTATATATATAATATATGATATTGTATACCCGATTTTACCCACGTTTCGTACGACAACACAAATCAATCGGTCAAATCACATATCTCACAAAAGCACATCATTTCACAAGATCACGTTAATTATGCAAAAATGACTAAAATACCCTTTTTTTGTGAAAATCATGAAAAACACATTTTTCGGTTTTATCGGATCCGTGAAAGATTAATTTATGTACCGAATAATAAACCTGTTACGAGCCCGTTTTCACTAAGTGGAATCAAACCACTACCAGATCATCCTAATTGGATACCGGCCCACTATATCCGAGTTGTTTATTACCCGATATTCCATTAATCTTTCAAACAAAACTCATTTAATGCAACTTTTCGAAATTATGCTTATGCCCCACACATAACATCACAAATGTCAATCAAGTGCCACAAACTACCAAAATAACACAACTTATCACAATTTAATGATTTGGGGCAAAACTCCCAAATTCACACACATAAACACACAACCACATACGGCACACACACCATGCACAATCAGCACATACACATCCACATATTTTCAGCACACACACACATGCACAATCAACACATTAAACATCACTAATTACTCACTAAAGCAAACTCAAGAACAAATACCTTTTTACCTTCATTTAATGGACTTATTACCACATCTAGGTAATAATCCATTTCAATCAATTTCTCACCACCATTAAACACATCCAACAACAATTTCAAGTATAAAAATACCAAAACTCATCATTCATAACCATTAAATCAAAACATGAATAATTAAGGCACAAAACATATGTAAAAGACATGCAATTAATCAATTTCGAAATAATAGCAAACTAATTTCAAAAATTCTCAAATTAAATCCTAGAACTCCCAACTGGCTAAATTTCCAGATTCTGAAATAAATTTTAAAGTTTCACAAAGTTTCGAATTTTCTTGAAATAAAAACTAGGAAAATCCCTTTTTAGATTTAAAAAAATCCAAAACTCTAATATAACTCTAATTAACTTGAAAACTTGTTAAATAAAACTTTTTCCTATCTAATACTTGCTGAAAAACAGATCCAAACTTTAAAAATGAGAGATTTTTCGGAAATTGCAGTTTTGACCCAAAAGTTACGAAATTTACACATGCAACCACACTAGAAGTTCAAAAATCAGCTTTTTCTTGAAAATCCCTAACAAATCTGAAATTACACTTTATGAGATGCAGAAAATGAATTTGAAAAGTCTCTTTATGCAGAAATTTCGGAAATTGCATAATTTGCCCCAAAATCTCTAGATCTACACATGCAAGTCTATTAAAATTTCAAAATCAACTTTTTCTTACAAAAATTCTTTAAATCCGAAATTTCAATAAATGCTGGAAATCAGTTTTGAAAACATTTTTCGGACAGACTTTACAAAAATTACAGATTTGGCCCAAACTTTCGAAGATCTACACATGCAACCACAAAAAGTTAAAAATTTCACTTTTCTTGAAAACCCCTTTTTGAAATCTGAAATTCTCAAGGCTTTTGGCCAATAAATGCTGTATCTAACCACTACTAACATAGATTATGCATGCAAAGACAAGAATTTAACAAGAACACTTATTTTTCCATTTTTCTTCAAAAAGCCCCAAATTTTCGAAATCTTCCCCAATCTTTTAAAATTTCATGAAAATCTTTTTCATACTATTGATGTCCCTTAATTGCAGCAAGAAATCGAATTTCTTACCTTAAGATCGAAGAAGAAAAAAAAATGGCCAAAAGGAAGAAAAACTTTCAGGCACCAAAGTCTAGCCAAGCCACCTTGATTGTGAAGGAGATGGTGTGAGCTTCAAGGAGGGAGGAGTTGTGATCTCCCGAAAGAAGGCAGGTGGTTTTCACGGTGTTCTTGGAGTAGTCCAAGGCAAGAGTTAAATAGGGAACTCTCATGGTTATATTGGGAATTCTTTGGAAATTATGAAGTGAGGTGGAGAGAGGAGAGCCGATGATGGTGGTGATGGTTTCGGTGGAGAGAGGGGAGAGAGACAAGTAATGTGGCTATGTATTGGAAGAAGAAAGATGAAGGGTGTCTCTTCATCTTTCAAAGGAAGTGTTGAGTGTAGGCTTAGGCAAAATGATTAGGGGTTGCCAAGTGTAATAACATGCACAATTATTCACTAATTGATTTATTAAAAATAAACACAACTTGCATAAATACCACACACACACATAATCCGAATACACACACACACAATTCGGACATATATATATATATATATATATATATATATATATATATTTAAATGTATAATGCAAGTATTAACATATATATATGTATACGTATGCATGCATGTATGTACGTATATATATATATAGGCATATATATGTATATATTCCACATAACTTACCAAGAAATTTATCAACTAGATAAATACGCAATTATTCACATAATTCACGTAATTCACGAAATTTCTAGAATTTCAATTTACGAAAATATAAATCGCAGGGATAATAGCGCACGTAATTATTCACGTAAGTCACATAATTAAATTCACGTAATAGTATAGTTAAATTCACGTAATGCATATAATCACGTAATAATATTTCCTAAGGGTTCTCGAGTTAGGAATATTAATCTCGGGTTTTAGGATTTTCGGGTTTTGGAAAGGTGGGGTGTTACATTTTATATTTTATAAATTCAAAAAATATTATCTTATTTAATTTAATGTTCCGAGAAACGTAATTTTTAATGTCTTTTTTTGTATTATTTTTTAATTTAAATATTTACGTTAATAAAATTTTAATTGAGACATACATTTGAATCATTTATGTCCAATTATATAACAATATATATTTTTTAGGTAAAATTTATACTCCTCCCATTCAGAGTTAATGCTTTTAGGAAAATCGATTTGCTATTGCCGCCCAATTGAAATTTTTGAATTTTGAAATCTTATAGTTTCTACCATTTACATGTACTACATGCACACTTTATGGTAGTCCGTAAGTATTTTGGTTTGTTTAATAATAAAGTATGAGTATGATTATAAGTATTATTTTGAGTACGAATATAAGGATTAGTATCAGTATCAGTATTAGTATCGGTACCGGTATCGGTATCGGTATCGGTATCGGTAATGGGATCGGTATCAGCATTAGCATTATTTTTATCATTATCATTAGCATTAGCATTAGCATTGACATTAGTATCAGTATTAGTATTAGTATTAGTATTAGTATTAGTATTAGTATTAGTATTAGTATTAGTATTAGTATTAGTATTAGTATTAGTATTAGTATTTTAGTGTTAGTATCAGTATTCACATTAGTATTAGCACTACAACAAAAATGCCTTTTCGAGATGTATACATATGTCTCAATATCTACCATTTTGAGGCACTTTTACTTCTTGAGGCATTTAAAACATATGTCGCGTAGTTGTGTGTTGTGTTAGCTCGTGAGGCATTATTTATATGTCCCAATAGAATTTTTCTTTCAAGACTTTTATATGTGTCTCGATAAAGTAGTTTTGAGGCACACATATAAGCCTTATAAGAATGTTAATATTTATGTACAATTTTTTTATGGAACACTTACTTTAGTATGAGGATATTTATATATGTCCGTAAAAAAGTATAATAGGATATTTATAAGTGTCTTTATATATATTTATACGGGCATCACTAATTGCCTCATAAAACTTTTCTCGGGACATTTGTTTCAAAATTGAATTGGCTTTTTAAGACACTTACAAATGTCCTAACAAACATTTTAGGACACTAAAAATTATAATATATACAAGTGTCCTAACTAATTCTTAGTACACCTTTATATAGAAAATTAACGCAAAGCAATAATTAAAAAAAAAATATCAAACATAATAAAATTAATTGATAAACATCATTCATAAGTTTCATCTGCATTTCATCAAACGAATAGTCAAACAAAACAGTATTTTAAAAAAACTTCAAAAACTATTCATAAAAACTAAAACAAATCTCCCAAAGACTATGTAACAGGATCAAGTCAGAATTCTTGAACATAAACCTAAAATGTCGAAGTAGCAACATAAATTTTCTATCAAAAAAGATGATTACCTATTATTCTAAAATCTAGACTAAAAACTCAAAAGTAAGCTCAGGCTCATTCATACTTCAGACTGTATCACACATGAAACTCACCATCCAAAGCGACCTACATGCACCATAATATACATTAATTAGAAATAGAAAATCAAATTAAAAACACAATAATATATATTAATTGGATCATATATATATGTCTAGATGCTTGAACCAACCATATAAATCACAGATAAACATAACAAGTATCTGTGAAGAAACAAAAATTATCAAGAGCTATAACACTATGTAAACCCATATTTCTTATAATAAATAGCATACACATATTTATGATGATACCAATACATGCACAGTCCTTGCAAAATTTCTTGAATAAGTACCTTCTTGAAAACACAAAATACATTCATGAAAGCTAGTCCTTTAAATCATCCACATAAGTAACTCATATAGTAAGACAAACATAATAATATTTAATCTGATTGAAATAAGGACATACCAATGATAATGGCCAAGCAACGGGTACCCCATGAGCACTTCCAATTGTTTGAATATGATTGTGAGGGAAAATTAATCTTGCATCTTTTTTCACTTGGTATTGAATGACAACTTTACAAAAATCGGTGCCCAAATCGATACCATTAACTCTAACATTTTCCATCTCGTCCACAATACCTGTTGCAACTATCTCATTGATATTTGCAAGACTTTTTAAAACAACAGATGAGCCAACCTGTAAATAATTTTTTTTAATAATTAGTGCATCAGTTGTTAATTGTTATTTAATTTATTTATATGTATATCAGTTACACGTTTTAGTTGTATTACCTTGATACTATCTGAATGTGATGCTGCTGCAAACGATATTTGATTGTCCACTGAAGTTTGAGCATCAACCTGCCCACTTGAAAATGAACTTGGAACATATACCGAATCATATTGTCCATGTGGGCTTGTGAGTTCAGCATTTTCTGGAGCTGTGAGCAATGTTTTGAAAACCGGACCGGACATCGACCCGGCCAAGCTACTGGGTTACGGTTGGACCGGTTCAACCGGGGTCCAACCGGGTTTCTTACTTTTTTTTTTTATATATAATTCTTTATTAATTTAATACCTCACAAATAATATATTTTATATTTTTATATTTGCTTTTTACTTTCATCACTTTACCCAACTCACTCCAACTTTTTTACAAAAATATAATTTAAAATTATTAATTTTATCCTCTTATCACTCCTCTCACTCTCTCCTCTCCTCTCCCCCCCTCTCTCTCTCTCTCCTTTCTTGTTCCTCTCGTCTTCACAGACAGCCACAGGCCCATCCCCTTCTCATCTTTTATTCTCTTCTATCTCTATTTATTTTTAACTATCCCAATTTCCACCCAGACTTATACTCTATTTGCTTAACTTATTTTTTCATTTTTTTTCTTCATTTTCACTTTCTCCTTCTTCGTTTTCTTTTCTTCGGTGGAAATCTATGGCTGCCACCACTTGGATTCGGTCATTACTACTCAGATCCGTTTAGATCCGTTCACCAACAACCTTTTTTCGACAAGGTTCTATCACCCACGACCACCATTGACTTAGATCCGGCCATGAATTTTCTTTTGAGCTAAAAACCGGTTTTTGGACTGGGTTCCGGGTTAACCGGTTCTTACCGGTCGAACCGGGATTTTGGCATTTGACCCGGGTTTTTAGGATTTTTGATTTTTCACATCTAACCGGACCGGACATGGCGGCGGTTCGCGGTTGAACCGGTCCGACCGGTCGGTCCGGTCCGGTTTTCAAAACATTGGCTGTGAGTTGAGAATTTGTATGAGCTTGCTGATTTGGAGATGCAAGGGGAGCACTTTCAACATGAGTTTGGCCAGTACCATTTAGTTTATTTACTAATGTGGATAGATCATCATATTTTGCATTCTACTCCATATATTTTGTTTTGTACTCCATGGCATGCCTAAAAAGTGTAGCACGACTAGCCTTTTCTCCATAAACATCAGTGAGTGTTACTCCCAACCCATACATACGCAGTTGTCCATCCTTATCCTTACCCAATACTTTCGCAAATGAATCGTCGGGATTATAAGTTGCTTGGTCGTCATTTGAATTTTCAAAGTCTTGAAGATCTAGTTCTTTCATTTTATCCTGAGATAGATAAATTGTGAGACAAGTAAACTAAATATAAATATAATACTGCTTACACCTTATGTACTTGCATATAGAAATGTCAGAATTAATACTTACAATTTTTTCTTTTATTTTCAGACTTTTAGCTGAACCATCATCTGCTTTATAATAACATTTTTCAAACAATTCAGCACGAGTGGGAATTCGTCCATATCGTTCCGTCTACAATAATTAGTGATCATATTCAAAACTTACATGTTAATGCCATACAATAAAATAACTACTAATTACATAAATAATATATTACCAATTTTTCTTTCACAACTGCAAAACTTCTTTTACCCATCCGATGGAGCATCTCTAGCTGTTTACGGGTGTCTTTATTCTTTTCACTTTGTTTCTATAGTAGTTACAACATTTTGTCAGTATGCGAGCAAAAAACGAAGACAAGAACGAACAATAATAATAGCTTAAAAGATTTCAAACTAACAGAGCTATTATTCACCAACAAATAGATATATATATAAACAATTACCAGGAATGCAGTTTTATTCATACCTTTGACTTGTCAAACAACCACTGTTGAACTAATGACCGATATTGATCTTCATTTACTCGTTCAGGTATTTTGAATTTGTTGTTCGATGGGAATTTTCTCATCAAAATTCAAACTCTTCACAAAGCTTTTCCAATTTCTCCACTTCTTGTTTATGGATCTTAAAATCTAAGTTTCATTTCCTGGTGGTAATTGAATTCTTGCCTACGGAATACGAAAAAGTAAATGATGATATTCAAGAAAATATGCCTTAACACTATCTAAAAAATCATAATTCTTTACCTTCACAATCCTGAGCATTTCTTCCTTATAACAATTGGGCATGAGTCTCCAATCTTGATAGTTAAGTGGACAATATCTTCCATTTCTAGCAATTGTGCTCAAAAAATGAGATAAAGTGCTTGCCTTGTCTTGATCCTTTGGTTGTCCAAGATCATTGAAAGAAACAACTACAAGTTCATCCGGTTGTTGTCCCCACACTTTAGGCATACATGTAGCTCCCCTCACTCTTTTTTTTTGATTGCCAACTGCATAAATTATGAATACATCACTTCTAAGTACAAAGGTAATAGAACAATATATAAGATTGAACATTAGGAAAATTTCTATTGTTACCACAAGAACCACCGGCCCCAACCACGTTATTAGTAGAACCACCAAACTCATCCACGTTATTAGTAGAACCACCAGCCCCAACCATGCTATTAGTAGAACCACCAACACTTGCAACCATAGTATTAGTTGCAGCCGTAACATTAGTTGCTTGACATCTAGCTTCATTAATATTTGTATTAGCATGCAAAGCAACTTCTTTGTGATGATTATTGCTTGTGCAAAGTTGGGCTACAATTTAACACAATGAATTTAGCATAGAAAAGACATTACTAACTTAGGAGAACTTACTAACTCTTACATAATATAATTGTCACATTCGAGACTTACCATTGGGATGAAAGCTTAAATCAATAGATTGGTCGAGAGGAACTTCACAGCTTACGCGCTTGCCACGAAGTCTAGTTTTTTGAGACATGCTCTGCAAAAATAATAGAAAATAGAAACTATTACGTGAAAATTATTAATTAAAATAAGTGTTATCATCAAAGTAGATAACTTACCATAAATCATTCGATGACCATACATTAATCATAAATAAAAAGAAAAAAAGAAAAAAATTGATAAATACACAGAAAAGAAAAACATATTAGCAATGCAATAGAAGAAAATAAAAGAACACAGAATTATAATCCGAGCCACATTCATTAAAATAACTAAATTATTAAACCACGGTTCCTTCTACATCTTCCCTAATCCATATGTGTTCGTTTTCATCATTCAATTGGGAGGCTGTATCATTACTCCGCTGAAGTGCATCGATATCAAAATTTAAGACAGGGTCCATGTCAAATGAATCTCTAGCTTTTGTCTTCACAACAACACTCCACCCCTTATCGGTCGGATCATCTACATAAAAGACTTGTTCTGCTTGGCTTGCTAAGATGAAAGGCTCGTTGTGTTCTCTTGCTCGCGAAAAATTCACCAATGTAAAACCAAACTCATCAGTTTTTAGCGCTCTGCCCGCTGAGACCCAATCACATTGAAACACTACGACTTTTAGGCCATCAGGATATTGGAGTTCAATTATATCTTTCATACACCAAAGTAAGTGACAGCTCCAATAAGGGGATTATTATCATGTCTGCTAGCGAAACTACTTGTTTGTGCAGTAATAACCACTCCACTATTTTGTGTTTTTCTTCTTATTTCAAGATCTTTCACGTGGAAACGAAAACCATTAATAATAAACCCTCGATATCGCTTTCCTGCCAGATTAGGACCTCGAGATAAGGCTCTAAGTTCTTTAGAAACCTCATTTCCAGCAAGATATAATTCTTCAACCTGCTTTATATAATTTCGTATTAAAAAATAGCTACAAACTAGTATTTGAATAGCTTAAATATAACATCCATCAGAATTGTATCATATATTAACTTACATGATTATATAGCCAGCCAGCAAAAGTTTCACTGTGAATTCTTTCAACGTCTTTCCTACTAAGACGACGATTTGCCGCTTCAACTAAAGCTTTGTGTTTTCTGCATAAAGCTTAAACATAAATCATAAGAATATATGGCAGTTAAAATTAAGCTAATACAATTACGATTGAAAATATCTTACGCAATGAAGGGTTCAGTTTCGCTGCAGTTGAATACAACATATTGATGTGCCTTGGTTGTTATTTCCTTGCCCAAAACTACACAACTTCTTCTTCCAACATGACGCCCCGTATTAGAAAAGATTGGGAATTCTACTGGACTCTCACCACTAACATCATCATTTCTATGAACTTTATTAAACTTAGTCTCCACGTCCTCTAAGTATCTAGAACAAAAGGTTAAGCATTCTTCCATCAAATATCCTTCAGCAATTGAACCCTCAGGTCGACTACGATTGCGCACATATGATTTTAATGTTGACAAATACCTGAATTATAATACATAAAATATATTATAATACATAAAATAATTATACCTGAATAATTTTATAGAAGTGAAGTAACAACATAAATAAAATTACCTTTCAATAGGATACATCCAACGGTAATGCACGGGTCCTCCAAGCCGAGCCTCATATGCCAAATGAATCGTCAAATGAACCATTATATCAAAAAAAGATGGTGGAAATATCTTCTCCAACTCACAAAGAGTTTTGCTAATTTCTTCTTCAAGATGAATTAAATCTTGAGAATTAAGAACTTTGGAACAAATCGCGCTAAAAAAAGAGCATAAGTTAATCAAAGGCTTCCGAACATGTTTCGGTAAAACTTTACGCAGGCCAATTGGAAGCAATTATTGCATCAAGATGTGGTTATCGTGACTTTTTAGCCCTGAAAGTTTTTGAGGCTTAACTTGCACACGTCTTGAAATATTAGAAGCATAACCATCAGGCACTTTAACATTCTGTAGTATGTGAAAAATGACATATTTCTCCTTTTTACTCATTGAAAAACATGCAGCAGGTAGATATTTTCTTCCAGAATCAAGAATAGTAGGGTGAAGTGCAGGTCTTATGCCCATATCTTTCAGGTCAAGACGAGAGTTTTCATGATCTTTTGTCTTTCCTTCTAAATTCAACAAAGTTCCAAGCACGCTGTCACAAACATTTTTTTCAATATGCATTACATCCAAATTGTTGGGTTTCGGGCACGCATACGCAGCGGAAAACAAAAATTTTATGCGAATTAAACGAGTTTAAATCACACAAGCACATGCCCGATAATATTAAATCAATTAATTGCGTACCTTTGCGCTTCCAGCGAAATTAAATAACAACATACATGCTAATTATTTAACCGAATTTAAATCAATTAACATGCTCGCGTTTAAACCAAATAACATGCTCGTAATGATTTAAAACGATTACACATAATCACATAAAATCATACGAAATAAACATGAAATCATAGTTTAAACCTAATCGAATCGAAACTAGGGTTTCGTGTATTTACCTCTTGACGCGTGAGGTAGGAGCGTTTAACACGTCGAGATTGCTACGGAAACCAATCCGTACAATCGGGGCAGCAGCGGTGCAGCGGCAGCAGCGGTGCAACGGCAGCAGCGGCGCGTGGGGTTCACGGCGGCGCGTGCGGTATACGCGCGGCTTCGGGGCGGCGCGTGGGGCAGCGTGCGGCTTCGGCTCGTGCGTTGCTCCTTGATTCTTCGATCTACGATATTCCTCCTCTCGGATTTCACCTCGTATACTTCGATCTACTAAAACGTGGCACTAGACACGAAGTAGTTAGAATAAAACGGAAGAAACGAAAAGAGAAAGAATACCGAAAGAGGAATAGCCGATGAACGGCCGATTCCGGCGACGGTGGCGCGGTGGTGGCCGCGGAAAGAGAGGCCGAGAGAGAGAGGGGTCGGCCGCTTAGGGTTAGGGTTTTTTTTTTGTGTTTGTGCAAGGCCTATAAATCATGTATTTATAGTCCCTTGCATAAAACCCTAGCGGGCTTAAGTTGGACCGGGCCCAACAGCTTAAGTCCGTTAGTACTTTCTCATGCTCGTCTCTCTTAATTCAATGACCGAAAAATTGCAACGATTACATTTTCGGAATCATTATAATTTCCTCGTCATTACGAGTGCCATCTTTCTTTTTCCAACTTTCCAAAAGTGGAAACCCTAGTTCAGTGCACTTTCTAAATTTGGAAACTTCCCGATTTAGAAAGTTCACTAACACTTTCGCCTATTCTTTTCCTTTTCTTATTCTCATTCATAATTCCAAATTACGAACGTTGGACTCAATCACATTGACTTCCAATCATGCAAAGATAAACTACTTTATCTCTGACCGTTTATTCAAAGATCTCATGTGCACGAGCAGTGTGACCCTCGATGGTTCAGGTGTAAGCTAGCCGTGGGCCCACAACCCTTTGTGGTCAAAACTCGTCCCCTTCGAGTTACGATTAAGATGAAGCTCGTTTCACCTTAATCACCCAACGAATCAAGATTGACGTCTAGCAACTACGCGTCATGATTCCCTAGATACAAATGAAGTGCCTGCAAGAACCTTCAGATATAGTTAACGTACAGTACGGTCCCTTCGATTCATATGTCCCGATCGAACTAGAGGCATTGGTTCATCGAGACCTCTTTATATGTTCGATGACGGTGCGATCGTTCTAAGTGTTGTAATCCTTACGTGCATGACTTAGAGAATCAAATTCTCTAATCATCACTTAGTCAGCTCTGGCCAGAGACTTAGAATGATTACAAACTTTCAGAACACACAGGACATCCAAGACTATTCTAGCGATCGAATCCCCGACTACAATGCACAGACCTCCCACTAGATTTCGGACTGCACGAACACTGGCCCTTGGGATGGTCCTCGGTGGAACTCAGGGACAGGTCACGATACAGCTGGTCCTCTAGTGAAGTCACGGTGATGTCTAGGTCATAAGGACTAATGGTGTACAACTATACCATAGATATCTCTACTCGATTATTGGGAACCACTTAGAGATTTCTAGGGTGAGGGAGTTCAGTGAACTCGTCAACTTACGAGACCCACTTATGCATGCCGATATCACAATACCGTTTACTGATGAGATGCAGTACACATACACTAAGTGCTAGTCTTAATGGGAAAGGCCGATATCCTCATTAGTGGCGTAACCCTTTGACTAGGAACACGTTTAACAGTTATAATACTTAAGTAAATATCTCACGATCCTAACGATCAATTACTAGTACTTGTAATATCTGTAAGGACTATATCTATGCTTGTGACAAAGGGACAAAGATATAGAATGCCAAGGTGTTTTATCATTAATACGAATAAAGGTTCGTTTATTACAATAATAAATACGAAAGACCACAGCCACAAGTTGGCTTGTTGGTCACCTACTCTAACAATCTCCCACTTGACCTAAAGCCAACTACCCATAAATCGCAATCCCATCGACTCTCGATGTTTCTCATGGACCGATCTCGGTAAAGGCTTCGTGAAGGGGTCTGCAACGTTCTCTTCCGAGGTGACTCGTTCAACCTTAACTTCACCTCTATCAATGATCTCTCGGATCACGTGGTACTTCCTCAGAATATGCTTCGACTTCTGATGAGATCGTGGCTCCTTAGCTTGCGCCACGGCTCCGGTGTTATCACAGTACAACGGTACTGGATCATTAGCATCAGGAATGACACCCAACTCTTGGATGAATTTCCTTATCCAAGTCCCTTCTTTTGCAGCTTCGGACGCTGCAATGTATTCCGCTTCGGTAGTGGAATCGGCCGTCGTGCTTTGCTTGGAACTCTTCCAACACACGGCACCACCATTAAGCGTGAATATAAATCCAGAATTCGACTTTGAGTCGTCCACATCCGATTGAAAACTAGAGTCAGTAAAACCCTCTAATTTCAACTCGGCACCCCCATAGACCAAAAATATATCCTTAGTTCTTCGCAAGTACTTGAGGATATCTTTCACGGCTTTCCAGTGAGCCGGGCCGGGGTTAGACTGATATCTGCTTGTGACACTCACAGCATACGCAATATCGGGTCTCGTACATAGCATGCCATACATTATGCTTCCTATGGCAGAAGCATAGGGTGTCCTTTTCATCTCCTCGATTTCACTAGGTGTTTGGGGACACATAGATTTCGAGAGACGAACCCCATGGGACATTGGCAAGAATCCCTTCTTGGATTCTTCCATGCTAAACCGTTTCATAACGATGTCTATGTACAGGCTTTGGGATAAGCCAAGCATCTTTCTTGATCTATCTCTATAGATGCGTATTCCTAATACGTAAGATGCTTCTCCCAAATCCTTCATTGAGAAACGCGTGGACAACCATGCTTTCGTTTGCTGCAACATTCCTACGTCATTCCCAATGAGTAGAATGTCATCAACGTAAAGCACTAAAAATATCACTGCCCTCCCACTAACCTTCTTGTATACACAAGGTTCCTCCGGATTCTTCTCAAAATCAAACTCTTTGATAGTTGAGTCGAACCTAATGTTCCAACTACGGGATGCTTGCTTCAATCCATAAATGGATCGCTGGAGCTTGCAAACCTTTTGCTCACTTCCAGAAGATATGAAGCCTTCCGGCTGCGCCATGTAAATTTCTTCCTCAATGTCTCCATTAAGGAAGGCGGTCTTCACATCCATTTGCCATATCTCGTAGTCGTACCACGCAGCTATGGCTAGCAAAATCCTAATGGACTTCAGCATCGCGACAGGCGAAAAGGTTTCCTCATAGTCAACACCTTGCCTTTGAGTGTATCCTTTTGCTACCAATCTAGCTTTATAGGTCGATACCTTTCCATCAACTCCAATTTTCTTCTTATAGATCCACTTGCAGCCTATAGGAACAATTCCTTTGGGTGGATCTACCAAGGTCCATACCTTGTTGGAGTACATGGAGTCCATTTCGGATTTCATGGCAGTTAGCCAATGTCCCATGTCCGCATCCGATACGGCCTCATTGTATGTTCTTGGATCTTGTCCAAGGTCAACATGATCTTCATCATTTTCGAGGAGGAATAACCTATCCGGCATTTTCCGAACTCTTTCGGATCTACGTACCGTAGGTTCAGGAGGTATATTAGTGGTTTGTTGTATTGGTTCGATTGCTTGTTCTTGCATTTGAACTTCATTTTGTGGTTCTTGAACTACTTCAAGTTCTATCATGCTGCCCTTTCTATCGGATAGAAACTCCCTTTCCAAAAAGGTGGCATTACTCGAAACAAACGTCTTTGCTTCTTTGACATAGTAGAACTCGTATCCCATCGAGTCTTCGGGATACCCCACAAAATAGCACAAGTCGGATTTACTATCCAACTTATCTCCCACTAATCGCTTCACATAAGCGGGACAACCCCATATCCTAATATGTTTGTAGTTGGGTTTCCGGGAATGCCAAAGTTCATAAGGTGTGGATTTAACTGCTTTGGTGTTAACTCTATTCAGCAAATACGCGGCAGTACGGAGTGCGTGACCCCACAAGTATGCCGGTAAGTTTGTGAACCCCATCATTGATCGAACCATATCTAATAAAGTTCGATTCCGACGTTCGGAGACTCCATTAAGTTGAGGAGTTCCCGGTGGAGTCCATTGGGACTGTATCCCATTCTCTTTTAGATAGTCAATGAACTCGATGCTCAAGTATTCTCCACCACGATCGGATCGCAGCTTCTTAATACTTCGTCCGAGTTGCTTTTCCACTTCATGTCTAAAATCTTTGAACTTTTCAAAT
Source organism: Erythranthe guttata (assembly GCF_000504015.1). The sequence goes on along the minus strand of NW_012193292.1, from coordinate 419,391 downwards.
GTTTCAGACTTGTACTTCATCAAGTACACATACCCATACCTAGAATAATCGTCGGTAAAGGTAGCGAAGTAGTTATATCCACCCTTCGCACTAACACTTAGTGGACCACATACGTCTGTATGGATCAAATCTAGAAGACCCTCGGCTCGTTCCATTTTCCCTTTGTAGGGTGACTTGGTCATTTTCCCTTTAAGGCAAGATTCACAAGTTTGTAGTGATTTCACGTCCTCCAAAGAAAACAATCCTTCACTGACAAAATCGTTCATCCTTCTTAAAGAGACATGACCTAATCTAGCGTGCCAAAGTTGTGCGGGGTTTTGATCTATCTCCTTACGTTTTGCTGATATAACATTAATAGGTATTTCATTTGGATTTAGTTCATACAAGTTGTTTAATAGTCGTCCTTTGCAAATTAAATTCTCATTCTTTTGTATAATGCAAATCGAATTTCCAAAAACAAAAGTAAAACCTTCAATGTCTAATACAGGAATAGAAATAAGGTTTCTAATGAGCGACGGAACAAATAAACAATCGTTCAAAACAATAGGAAAACTAGAATCCAAAACATTTAAGTAAATAGTGCCAATGGCTTCAGCAGCAACTCTTGCTCCATTCCCCATCCTTAGGTAGGTCTCACCCGCTCTAAGTCTTCGACTTCTTGTCATTAGCTGCAAATCATTGCACAAATGTGAGCCACAGCCCGTATCCAATACCCAAGAAGAAGAGTTGACAAATAAATTTACGTCAATGAAATACGTACCCTTTTCAGAACCTTTCTGCTTTAGGTAAGCCTTGCAGTTGCGGCGCCAATGTCCTTTCTTTCCACAGTGATGGCAAGCATCATCAACTTGTTTGCCAACCTTTGCTTTGGGGCCCCCACTACCTTCACCCACTTCGAACTTGCTGTTTGGGAAGGGAACTCTTTCCTTTCTCTTCTTTTGGAAAGAACTCTTCTTTCCAGAAGTAGCAGCAATGAGAACAGACTTCTCTTTCTTAATGGTGGACTCGAAGCTGACCAACATGTTCATTAACTCATCCAAGGGAGGATCTAGTTTGTTCATGTTGAAGTTCACTATGAACGATTCATAGGAACTAGGATGAGACAACAGGATCAAATCCAACGAGAGCTCGGCCGGGAGGGTGACATCAAGATTCACTAGCTTTTCAAGGAGAGTGATCATTTTGAGACAGTGCTCGTGGACCGAAGTCCCTTCGCGCAGTCTCGCTGTGATCAACTCCTTTGTAGCAGCGTACCTCGATGCCCTAATATTCTCACTATACATGCTATCGAGATGAGCCTTTATATCGAAAGCATGCAAGTGAGACTCATATTTCCTCGCAAGCGCGGGCTCCATGGCGGCTATCATATAGCACCTAGCATGAGTGTCATCTTTCTTCCAAACTTCATAAGTTTCTTTCTCAGCATCAGTCGCTGTGTCGGGTATAGTGGTGGGAAGTCTCTCGTTCAAAACATAGAGACGCCCCTCAACAGTTAGCACAAGCTTAAGACTACGCAACCAATCTAGGTAATTAGGGCCATTGAGTTTATTGTCGAGGATTGACATTATGGGATTCTTAGACATGATTATATGAGACATATAGAGAAGAGGATTATTAGAGATTCGCGTTAAATGATTGTTACAATTAAATGTTTGGACTTATGTTATTTAATTGTTCTCCCACTAATTTTATCGAGTTCCACTTCCCTCTAGTAGACAAACGAGAAAACTGATTTTTCTTAATGGGATTTAGGTCCAATAGACAAATATAACCCGTAGTTAATCTAGCCCGATTATATTTGCCCAAAGGTAGATCACAATCAATCATATCCACAATATGACCCTAAATTAATTTTCCTCACACTTGATAATGACCTAAGTTAATCTCGCGAATATCAAAATCGTCGTGTGTCAAGTCTAACCTACCAATCAAAGATGCTCATAGAACTTGATTATGCCAAACTCATGCAGTCCCTAGTTAATCTAGCCGACCACGTTAATTCAACATAACCCTTTTCTACGGCTACCTTCATCATTATGTCAATTGAATTACAGCTTACTCTACCATAGCACTCCCCGCTAACACGGCTTACTGCACTATAGTAAAGGGCTACACATAATCCAACCGTTGGCAGAAGGAAAGAAATAACTCAACAGATTGGGTTTTTCTTTATAGCTTGAAATGATTCTTAATTAAATTAAGAATGAGGGATTTTTATTAAAATGTTTTATCTCATCAGAAGGTTTTGGATTGGTCTATGTGATTCCTACATCTATGTTCTCTAAAGGTATATGGAAGCGCATATTGTCCTAAGAGGAACATACGACCTAATTATATAATTAATTACAATAATTAATTATCGAGTTTTCAAAATAATTATAGAACCTCAACTAGCATAAATCATTCAAATAATGTTGAGGGACTACTAATTAAGTTGAACTATAATCAATATTATATATGTGTTCTATTAATTGAAATTAATTTAACAATTTAAATTAATTAATTAATCTAACACCTATTTACTAAAATATATGATAGTCGATCCAATTATCTAATTGGGATTAATTGAAAATAATTTTCCAAAAATTAAAATCAATTTGTTTTAAGTTTAATTTTAGAAATCTGAAATAAATTTTTTTTTTTTTTTTTATTTTCAGTGAACCGGTTCGGCCCAACCGGTCTGACCGGTTCGGACCGAAGCGGTCCGGTTCTGTCCGGTCCAGCTGACCCAAATCAGTGGGCCGGGTCAGTCGGACCGGGAACCGGTCTGACCGACCCGAATCCACGTGGATTCGGTCAACTAAATCGCACACAACCATCGAACCGGCCGGTTCGACCGGTTCGATCCAATTAAACAAAAACCGATGTTTTAAAAACAATTTCAGATCCGATTTTCCAATTTTAAACAATTTTAAAGCTGGAAAAATTCTAAACAATATTTCAAAAATATTTTAAACTTACGAAAACTCCCAATTACATAATACAACAATCACTACTTTAATAAATCGAACATGCATAAAATCATAGCATATTATACAACGCAATTAATTACGCAACGAGCTCTGATACCACTGTTGGGTTTCGGGCACGCATACGCAGCGGAAAACAAAAATTTTATGCGAATTAAACGAGTTTAAATCACACAAGCACATGCCCGATAATATTAAATCAATTAATTGCGTACCTTTGCGCTTCCAGCGAAATTAAATAACAACATACATGCTAATTATTTAACCGAATTTAAATCAATTAACATGCTCGCGTTTAAACCAAATAACATGCTCGTAATGATTTAAAATGATTACACATAATCACATAAAATCATACGAAATAAACATGAAATCATAGTTTAAACCTAATCGAATCGAAACTAGGGTTTCGTGTATTTACCTCTTGACGCGTGAGGTAGGAGCGTTTAACACGTCGAGATTGCTACGGAAACCAATCCGTACAATCGGGGCAGCAGCGGTGCAGCGGCAGCAGCGGCGCGTGGGGTTCACGGCGGCGCGTGCGGTATACGCGCGGCTTCGGGGCGGCGCGTGGGGCAGCGTGCGGCTTCGGCTCGTGCGTTGCTCCTTGATTCTTCGATCTACGATCTTCCTCCTCTCGGATTTCACCTCGTATACTTCGATCTACTAAAACGTGGCACTAGACACGAAGTAGTTAGAATAAAACGGAAGAAACGAAAAGAGAAAGAATACCGAAAGAGGAATAGCCGATGAACGGCCGATTCCGGCGACGGTGGCGCGGTGGTGGCCGCGGAAAGAGAGGCCGAGAGAGAGAGGGGTCGGCCGCTTAGGGTTAGGGTTTTTTTTTGTGTTTGTGCAAGGCCTATAAATCATGTATTTATAGTCCCTTGCATAAAACCCTAGCGGGCTTAAGTTGGACCGGGCCCAACAGCTTAAGTCCGTTAGTACTTTCTCATGCTCGTCTCTCTTAATTCAATGACCGAAAAATTGCAACGATTACATTTTCGGAATCATTATAATTTCCTCGTCATTACGAGTGCCATCTTTCTTTTTCCAACTTTCCAAAAGTGGAAACCCTAGTTCAGTGCACTTTCTAAATTTGGAAACTTCCCGATTTAGAAAGTTCACTAACACTTTCGCCTATTCTTTTCCTTTTCTTATTCTCATTCATAATTCCAAATTACGAACGTTGGACTCAATCACATTGACTTCCAATCATGCAAAGATAAACTACTTTATCTCTGACCGTTTATTCAAAGATCTCATGTGCACGAGCAGTGTGACCCTCGATGGTTCAGGTGTAAGCTAGCCGTGGGCCCACAACCCTTTGTGGTCAAAACTCGTCCCCTTCGAGTTACGATTAAGATGAAGCTCGTTTCACCTTAATCACCCAACGAATCAAGATTGGCGTCTAGCAACTACGCGTCATGATTCCCTAGATACAAATGAAGTGCCTGCAAGAACCTTCAGATATAGTTAACGTACAGTACGGTCCCTTCGATTCATATGTCCCGATCGAACTAGAGGCATTGGTTCATCGAGACCTCTTTATATGTTCGATGACGGTGCGATCGTTCTAAGTGTTGTAATCCTTACGTGCATGACTTAGAGAATCGAATTCTCTAATCATCACTTAGTCAGCTCTGGCCAGAGACTTAGAATGATTACAAACTTTCAGAACACACAGGACATCCAAGACTATTCTAGCGATCGAATCCCCGACTACAATGCACAGACCTCCCACTAGATTTCGGACTGCACGAACACTGGCCCTTGGGATGGTCCTCGGTGGAACTCAGGGACAGGTCACGATACAGCTGGTCCTCTAGTGAAGTCACGGTGATGTCTAGGTCATAAGGACTAATGGTGTACAACTATACCATAGATATCTCTACTCGATTATTGGGAACCACTTAGAGATTTCTAGGGTGAGGGAGTTCAGTGAACTCGTCAACTTACGAGCACCCACTTATGCATGCCGATATCACAATACCGTTTACTGATGAGATGCAGTACACATACACTAAGTGCTAGTCTTAATGGGAAAGGCCGATATCCTCATTAGTGGCGTAACCCTTTGACTAGGAACACGTTTAACAGTTATAATACTTAAGTAAATATCTCACGATCCTAACGATCAATTACTAGTACTTGTAATAACTGTAAGGACTATATCTATGCTTGTGACAAAGGGACAAAGATATAGAATGCCAAGGTGTTTTATCATTAATACGAATGAAGGTTCGTTTATTACAATAATAAATACGAAAGACCACAGCCACAAGTTGGCTTGTTGGTCACCTACTCTAACACAAATTATGACGCAATGTGATATCTTTCCAATATGGCAAGTCAAAGAATATACTTCTTTTTTTCCAATTGTAAGGAAGAGTTGGATTATCGGTCATTTTTTTTCCAAATTTCATATTTAACCCTCCCAAGTCCTCGAGTATCTTATCTCCAGTTAACGGAATTGGTGGCCTACCGTGTTCTTCTTTACCATCAAAGGAGTTGGCATCTTTTCAATACGGGTGATTATCATCCAAAAATCTACGATGACCCATGTAGCACTGTTTTTGACTTTTATATAAGTATTTTGACCACGTGTCTTTAGTACATAATGGGCATGCTAGTTCCCCTTTTGTACTCCAACCAGATAAGTTTGCATATGCGGGAAAATCATTAATGGTCCACAGTAAAGCTGCGCGCATATTAAAAATTTGTTTGCTTGATGCATCATATGTTTCAACCCCATCCCATAATTCTTTTAATTCTTCTACTAGAGGTTGCAAATACACATCAATATTATTTCCAGGAGACGATGGGCCAGATATAAGTAGAGTTAAAAAAAAATGGTGCTTTCATACACATCCATGGTGGTATATTATACGGGGTCACTATTACTGGCCAAGTACTATGAGTAACACTCAAAGTTCCAAAAGGACTAAACCCATCAGCAGCTAACCCAAGTCTCACATTTCTCTGATCTTTTGCAAATTCCCGGTGTTTACGGTCAAATGAATGCCAAACGGGAGAGTCGCTAGGGTGTCTCATACATCTATCTTTAGTGCATTCCTCCTTGTGCCACCGCATAGAAGATGCTGTTTTAGAAGACATGAATATTCTCTGAAGCCTTGATTTAAGAGGAAAGTACCTCAGCACCTTAGCTGGAATTTTTTTATTACTCTTCTTACATGAATCTTCTTCGTCAACTACATCATTTTCACCTTGTTTGTATCTTTGTGAATTACAGATATGACATAATGTGTCACTTTTATGATCTTTCCAGTATAACATACAATCATTAGGACAAGCATCAATTTTGACACAAGTGAGTCCCAACGCCCCGATAATCTTTTGTACTTCGTAGTAAGACTTAGGTAGTGACTCAGTCATATCAGGAAAAGCATCTTTCAATAATTCAAGAAGCATTGTAAATGTTTTGTTAGACCATTTACCCATGCATTTCAAGTGAAACAATCGTATAATAAATGCAAGTTTCGTGAATTTCTTACATCCTGGATATAATTCTTGTTGAGCATCATCTAATAACTTATAAACAGTCTTAGCAATGTTATTAGGTTCTTCCCCCATACTTTTATCTGAATCATTAACACCAAAAGCATCATGTATTAAACCATCCATATCATCAAATGTATCAAAATCATTAAGATCATAGTCAATATTTGGAAAAGTTTGACTAGAAGAGGAATCTTCCCCATGTATAACCCAATGCGTATAACCTTTCATAAATCCATCCACAATAAGATGTTCTGTTGCCGTCTCTCGATTAACCCATTTTGCATTCTTGCAATATTTGCATGGACATATGATCTTTCCACTAAGACATACATTAGCAAAAGCCATATCAAGAAATTGATTTAACCCATATTTATATTCTTTCGTTGGCCTTGGTTTTTGCATCCAAGATTTATCCATTACAACCCTACTAAAGAAAAATAGAACAAGTCAACTAATTACACAGTGATCACAAGCAAAATGTAATAAAGGTCCATCAAAAGTTTAGATTACTCTACAAAAATTATTACTGGATAAGGATTATTTTTTTAATGACACACATCAAAGCACTGATGGGTATTCGCCCAAGCAGTCGACGCAATTTTTTTACGAGAACTTTAGTTTTATTCATATTAGTGGAGATGATGAATTACCCAATCCAACTATCTCTAATTAAAAAAATCCATTATAGTTTAAATAAAGATAAATTGAAATATGAAAATCTCTTAAATCTGCCCCTTCAAAATTTAATCTCTCGTAATTAGTGTCTTGATTCTACTAAATAATATTTTCAATTAAACATAATTGATTTCTTCCTGGTTATGTACCTCGTCTGATTCATCTACTAAGTGGAATAGATTTTATTTATTTTTTCTTTCTTGCCCTTTCTCTCAACTAAATATAATCAAAGTATTGTGGGTGTACTACATACAGCATTGCCACCCAAATGCACATGAGTTTTGCAATGAGATAATTTCATGAGAAAATAAAAGTGAAATAAACAAAAATCCAATTATCACCCAATTCGGAAGATTTAAACAAACGAGGAATAAATAAAAATTAGATGAGAAATACACAAATTCAAATCCACCCAAACACAAAGAATAAATTGAAAACAACAAATAATTAAAATCCACAAATAACTATGTCATATACGCATCCAAAAAATTGAAATCCACCCAAACAACATAAATTGAATCCAAACATGCAAATAATTGATAAGAGAAAAGAGCAGATACCTTGAGAAGAGAGCCGCCGGTGAAGCCCTAGCTAGCCAAGAAACCAATTTCCCCAAAATCTGTAGATTATTAAGTGGCGTCGAGAGTTTGTGGAAAAATAGGGAAAAATACGTGGGTGCTATGGAAGAAGTGGAGGGAGAAAAGGGAAGAGGCAAAATTCCATTATTTTTTTGCCGATTAATTGATAAATAAATATATTACCTTTTAAATGCCCTAATAAGTCTAATTTTTGGGACACAATATAATTAGTGCCCTAATATATCGTCCTACTATTTTATACCAATTTTTTTGAATTTTAAATGCCCCAATAAATTTTATTTTTGGGGCACAATGTAACTAGTGTCCTAATTTGTCATTATATTACGAATAATAAAACAATTTACATTTTAAGTGCCTCAAAAAATTATAGTTTCGGGACATAATTTAATTATTGTCCCAATATTTTACTTTTTGGGATACATGGTAAAAATTGTCCCAAACAAAATGTCGTTATATATATCTTTTGTTGTAGTGTAGTATTAGTATTAGTATTAATATTAGTGAATATAATATGTATCAATATCAGTATCACTATTATCGTTATTAATATACTATTAGTATTAGTATTAGTATTAGCATTAGTATTAGCATTAGCATTTGTATTAGTATTAGTATTAGTATTAGTATTAGTATTAGTATTAGTATTAGTATTAGTATTAGTATTAGTATTAGTATTAGTATTAGTATTAGTATTAGTATTAGTATTAGTATTAGTATTAGTATTAATATTAGTATTAGTATTAGTATTAGTATTAGTATTAGTATTAGTATTAGTATTAGTATTAGTATTGATATTAGTATTAATATTAGTATAATTAGTATTAGTATTAGTATTAGTATTAGTATAGTATTAGTATTAGTATTAGTATTAGTATTAGTATTAGGATTAGTATTAGTAATAATATTAGTATTAGTATTAGTATTAGTATTAGTGATAGTATTAGTATTAGTATCAACATTAGTATTACAAGTTGCATGGACAATTATATATCGTAATGCAGAGAATAGAGTATGGGGTAGCATAAAGAAATTTATCAAGTTGTAATCAGGCGAATAATGTTATTAACAATTTTGTCTACAAGGAGGGTTTATAAGTGATTATGAAGGTATATCACAAAATTTTGTGATTTTATAACAAAAAATTTCATCTCTAATGTACATTAGTGCCGCTCCAATGAATTTTTTTAATCTAGGTAATTTTATATAAATTGTATTTATTTTACATTTTTAGGTGATTTATTATTCAGTAATGTGTACGACTGAGAGAATATGAACAATGCAAAATGTGTAGGTTACTCACAAGGTATTAGATGAGTTGTAAAGGATTTTAATGCATGTATAAAATATCACTTTGATAACTAAATTTCATGTTAAGGATTCGAGTGCATTGGGCGAGATAGTTTTACGATTTGGGTCAGATGAGGTATTGTATATTTTATATCACAAGTATTTATTTTATATTTTATTTTATTATTATTTTTGTTTAAGTTTTGTATTTAAATCAGATGGAATGGATATTTTTTTTTGTTTTGGACTATATCATATTATATATCAATTAATTAAAGTTTTTACTATATTATTTTATTTAAATGTATTTTCATATATTGTTCGTGACCGCAGCTTCGTGTTATATTGTACCAACATTCAGATTAATGTACAAGAGTGGTCCATTCATTCGATTCCCCACTTGGAGTTGGTTGTGGCATTTCGGCGTGGATGGTTTGTACAAGATTGCCATTTTATATTTATGTAGACTTTTTGGTGATGATATAAAATACGAAATTGTTATTTTTTGTTCGGTCGTATTCGACTTAAATCCTCGACCTTTTTTTAGTTCGGTGATTTTTTAGAATAATTTCTTTTGATCTAAAATTTGATCCCGTGCATCGCACGGGTGAGATACTAGTTATTTATTTATTTATTTATCAAATAGCTAAATTAGTTTTTTCTTTTGCTTAATTAGATTGCAATCGGGGCAGCCGATAGTTTGATGGCATGCTCGGTCCACTCGTGTCTAGGCACAGTCGGTCCACTCGTGTCTAGGCACGGGTAAGGCCTTTGTTATTGCCCCGGAGAGATATGCAGCTGAGAATTGGATTGATAACAAGTCTATGGAGTACAACCTCTAATTGCGTTGAGAGAGGTGCTCACTATCTTGGAAAAAATGATGGTACTGCCGTCCCGCAGCCAGTGTTCTAAATAGCGGTCGTGGCGGTCGATATATCGGCCGCCATATCGGTATCGGTTATAAACCTTTATGATTTTGTTGAGGCGGTTTGGAATATCGGTTTTTTACGGCGAGGCGGTTTGCGGCGGTTTTTTGGCGGGTCAAACCGATATACCGGTCAACAAATCGGTTTTTTTTTTTTTTTTTTAAATTTAAATTAACATGAAAATATGTTTTGATTTTTTGTTTTTCTCCAATTCTTTCAACTTCCAAAACCAAACCAAGTACTACCCCGCAATTTATGCTTTGTTGTGTTTATATTAATTGTTGATACGAAAGACTTGCGTAGTATTTGTATTTCGTAAGAATCTTTTATTATATGGGCAAATGGCAAAAAGGCCCATCACATGGGACTTAAATGCATTTTAGTCCACAAAAAAAACAGTCTCTCAATTAAGCCCATCCCCATGTCTTTAGTCTAAAATACCCTCAATAATATAATTCTTAACAATTCCACCCATTATGCTCTAACTTTCCTTAATATTACACATTGACCCCGGATTTAAACAAATATATCACATTAACCCCCAAAACTTTTTTTTTTTCAGAAAATAATTTTTTTTCTAAACTGTTTTTTTTCCGGCCAGATTCCGGCGTTGACCGCCGGGAGACCGCCGGTCTCCGGCGTTGACTTTTTTTTTTTTTTTTTTTTTTTTTTTTGAAATTTTTTTTTCCTGCTTTTTTTTTCCGGCCGGTCAACCACCGTTGACCACCGGTCTCCGGCGTTGACTTATTTTTTTTTTTTTTTTTGTTTTTTTTTTTGAATTGTTTTTTCTTAGAAAAAAAATATTTTAATTAATATTACTGTCTTGACTACTAAATTACTGTCTCAGACAGTAATATTACTGTTTGGGACAGAATATTATGAATATTATTTTTCCGAACAGTAATATTATTAATATTATTGTCTAAGACAGTTAAATTACTGTTGGAGACAGTAATTTAACATCCAAGACAGTAATATTAATTTAAATAAATTTTTTTTAAGTAAAAAAATTAAAAAAAAAAAAAAAAAAAAGTCAATTAACAGTTAAGTTACTGTCTCCGACAGTTAAATAACTGTTGGAGACAGTAATTTAGCAACGAATACAGTAATATTAATTAAAAATATTTTTTTAAGAATAAAAAAGTCAATTAACAGTTAAATTACTGTCTCCGACAGTTAAATAACTGCTGGAGATAGTAATTTAGCAACGAATACAGTAATATTAATTAAAAATATTTTTTTTAAGAATAAAAAAGTCAATTAACAGTTAAATTACTGTCTCCGACAGTTAAATAACTGCTGGAGACAGTAATTTAGCAACGAATACAGTAATATTAATTAAAAATATTTTTTTTAAGAATAAAAAAGTCAATTAACAGTTAAATTACTGTCTCCGACAGTTAAATAACTGCTGGAGACAGTAATTTAGCAACGAATACAGTAATATTAATTAAAAATATTTTTTTAAGAATAAAAAAGTCAATTAACAGTTAAATTACTGTCTCCGACAGTTAAATAACTGCTGGAGACAGTAATTTAGCAACGAATACAGTAATATTAATTAAAATATTTTGAAGAAAAAAAAAAAAAAAAAAACAGTCAATTAACAGTTAAATTACTGTCTCCGTCGTTGGGGGGCTGTATTTGGTCACCGGCTCCCGTATTTTTGTTTAAAATTTTTTTTTTAGAAATAAAAGAGTCCATTTCCATTTAAATTTGTTTTTCGGCCAGTTAAAAAATTGGGGGGGCCGGTTATTTGGCCCGGATACCCTTATTTTTAATTAAAATTTTTTTGAGGGAAAAAAAAAAAAAAAAACAGTCAATTGACAGTTAAATTTCTGTTTCCGACAGTTAAATAGCTGCCGGAGACAGTAATTTAGCAGCCAAGACAGTAAAATTAATTAAAATATTTTTTTAAGAAAAAAAAAAAAAAAAGTCAACGCCGGAGACCCGGCGGTCAACGGCCGTTGACCGACCGGAAAAAAATTTCAGGAAAACAAAATTCAACCAAAAAAAAAAAAAAAAAAAAAAGTCAACGCCGGAATATGGCCGGAAAAAAATATTTCAGAAAAAAAATTATTTTCTGAAAAAAAAAAATTTTGGGGGTTAATGTGATATATTTGTTAAAATCCGGGGTCAATGTGTAATATTAAAGAAGTTAGAGCATAATGGGTGGAATTGATACGAATTAGGGTTAAAATTGGGGTCAGAATTGAAATTTGGGTTAAAATTGGTTAATTGATGAAATTGGGCTAAATTGGGGTGTAAATCATGAAATTGGAGTTAAATTGGGTTTCAAATGAATTGGGGGTAATTTTGGTATATATAAAGGGATTTTCCTTATTTGCAAATAAGTTTGAATGGGGTGGATTTATTTGAAAGACAAAAAAGTTGGATGTCCCTATTTTAATTAAGTGCCATTGTCATGGGCCTATTTGCCATTACCCCTTATTATATTATGATCTTATTATTTTTAATTTTTTGTTATTTATTGAGTAATTAGAATTATATAATAACATATGAATGATAGGATAGAATTATGTTTAAATATTCTTTTATATATATTTTGAGTATTTATAAATAATATTTAGAAATATATTACACTAAATTTAAAAACCGATATATTTCCGATTTATCTCCGATAAATCACCGTCGCGCCGATTTATCGTGTGGCGGTCTCTAACCGCCACGTACCCGATAACCGCCTTTTAGAACCTTGGTCCCGCTACAATTTACGCAGAACCAGTCTAGAAATTGTTTTGCAGCCGATCGATTACAACCGTTTATGCACGAAATAAATATAGACTTGTGTTGGTTGAGTATTTGTCCGAGTTTTCTCGTTGAGTATTTACTTTCGTTTAGGCACACATAAATCCATGTTGATTTTAGACATTCGTTTCTTAGGACAATCACTCATTTTTCGTTTATTTTGTCTTTTAAGATAGCATTTGTCTTTATTTTTTGTTTTTCTTTTTTCCCCTGTTTACTGAATTCAATGAAGTGGTCATTAATAAATCGATATGAAAATAAAAATAAAAATAAAAATAAAAATAAATAATTAGTCAACAGCAACTCCAAGAACACAAACACACACTTGAGTTTACCTACAACAACAAAAACGACTACGACAACATTTTACCTACAACAACAAAAACGACTACGACAACATTCGCCTTGTCTCGGCGAGACGAGACTCTCAACATACACTTGTTTACCATACAAAGGAGACTTTATTCTCGCGTGATCTTCCTCTACTTCCTCTTTTCGCACGCAATATCGGTGATACGAATATGTGCGTTCACTTACATTCATGAGCTTAACCCAAGATTTTGCGACCCCATACTCTTTCATTGACCAAATCTCGTATTCGTTTTCCCTTGGAGCCCCTCTCGTGTTTGTAAGTCGCAAAACTAGGCAAGAAAGGCACCCGTCTATTTCTCCAAGATCGACGGCTATAATGTGCTCTTGGATAATCGGAGGTACGGGAATCTCTCCCAAAGTCTCGCGAATTAAACCATAGGACAAAATAGTAAAATAACGGTACGGGGCCCATTCGCGATTTTCGTGAACGGGCCAATGCACATTGCCGTTGAAAAGGGTACCCATCCCACCATTAACGGGAGTGTAGTGTTGCACAAACTCGCGTGTCGATTTATAGGTGTAATAGTCAGTGTACGGCCTGATGAGGTGGATTTGGTGAGAAGTTGCTAGAAGGATCTTGTACACATTGTCGTGCAAACCGAACCAAAACCACTTGATTTTGTCATCGGGTTTCTTTATAGGGATGCATGCAGACGAACGGATAGATGGATTCCATATATGAATGATTCCAAATTTGCGATTGAATAGACACACTAAGCCGTCAATCGAACTGCCCAATAGTACCATTGTGGACTCGCTCGGACAACAGGCGAACAAACCGTGTTCGTCAGGAGGGGGTAATAAACGGGGACACGGAATGAAGTATTCATTTTTTAGAGGGGCGAACCGGGATCGAGACTTTTTGAGATGGAGCTTGATGAAGTCTTCGTCGGAAATAAGGTGTTGCCACGATTTGCAGACGGACTTGAGCTTGATCAAGTGTTTCACACGGAGTCTCGAAAGGATTTCGGACAAGAGATCTAAATTTAATTGCTCCATCACTACAATAAAAGATGATGACATTAATTATATTAGTGACATCCCAATTGTGACACCATCAAAAGTTATCATCATCATACCGGGAAATTAGATGCTACACCTGGTTATTTACACTGGGTAGATTCGAACCGTATATCTACACATAATCACACACACCTATGTATATGTGTGGTTGGGGTAGTTACTTAATTGAATCTACAGTCAAATTCACCAGTTTAAATAACCACATGTAGCATCTAATTCCCCATCATCGTACATATATAATTACATAAAAATAAAAAAATTATTAAAAAAATGAAAAATAAATTAGAAAACCTCTTCGGCGACCACAACGGCGAAAGATTGCCTCTGGAAAGAGAGAGTAATTACTAACCCTAGTGATCTTTAGATGATTTCTAGAGAGAGAGAATATATATAAGCAACTTTTAGAGAGAATTGCTCAAAGGAGGAAATTTAGCCTAATTTACCGTTGGTTTATATTATCTATTTTTTTTTTTTAATAAAATTGAAAGTATAAAATATTTTTTTAGGAATATAAAATCAAATTAAACGACACGCATTTGTACGTAACACTAACTTTCGCGAATTTGTCCAACCCGCATATGTAAATAAGGTTTTGTAGACGTTACACCAAGTGAAATATATCGAGTGATTATAAACTATTGATCTACATATAATAAAATATACTCATGTTTAAGTGTACTTAATGAGTATGTATGTATATATATTTAGGCTGCGGATATATGAAATACGGATTTCACTTGTGCAGGACCAAATTAAAGAAATATTCCAAAATATTCTTTTTTATTAAAATGAAATGACAAATATACCCACAAATGAAAATTGGCTTTTGTTTGCTCATGCAAGACCAAATAACAAGTAATACAAAAAAAAATTAAAAGAAAACAAAAAAAGAAAACCCACCCCCTGTGAACCCCTTCCCGCCACCACAGCCACAACAACGCCGCCCAAGCTCCGCGCTTCAAGCTCCTCATGACCGACCACCGCCGTCAGCCTCGTCGCTCACAATTATGAGCGACCTAAACCCGCCCAACAACGCTTTAAAAACACTAATTCCTCATTTAGTTCAACCTAAAAAAAAAAGAAAAAAAAATAAATTTGAAAGTGGTAAAAACCGAATTTTGTTTAACAATATGTCAAATTTGTTAGGTAAAAACCGACACCGAGATGTCGAGTTTACAGCAGAAAAGTCGACATTGTGAAATGTCGAATTTGCTACTACAAAATTGACATCTCAGTATCGATTTTTACCTATCAAAATGTACATGTTGACCGCGTATGTGCGGTATTTTTTTGGAAAACAATATTCTAGCTAAAAAACACATAAATGCATACATTCTTGGGTTCTTCCACCGTAAAATCTTCTATTTTGATGTCTTTTGCCTCCATATTTGCCATCTTTATAAGATTTGTTGAGTTTTGATGATTTTGAATGTTTAGGTTTTGTGGGTTTTGGAAAATGAGAGTTGGTCTTGTAATTTTGTGATAGGATTTTTTGTGGTTTTGACTTTTTGGTTTTGCATATTTGAATTTTTCTATTTTTTTAACAAGCAAGGGTATTATAGTATTTATACATTGAAAAGATTTAATTTGTTCTTGCACTATTGAAATTAGTATTGCATATAGTCGGGGCCATATATTTATAGAGCACATTTACCCAGTATTCTTCACCGAGTGTAGTATTTTTCCTAATTTGACCATTATAAGTGTTACATTGAATTTATTGATTTTTTTTTTAATTATAATTTTTATTAGAGCAATATCCAAATTCTTTTCAAACTGAAAAGTAGAAGCGGGTAGGATTCGAACCCTAGATCACTAATCCTTCGTCGTGATCTGATAATTATAACCCGAGTCTCGTGACGTAAATAAGCCACTTGCATCCCATGCAGACCCTAATACACCACACCGAGGGTACGTGGAGAAAGTCCCTCCCATAATGACTTGTTTTTCTTTTCCTCTCCTTTATATTTTTTTTTTCCTCTAATTAAAAAATTATTACCGTAATTCGTAATTTGAGACCTAATTAAGTCTTTTACCAAAGTATCGTACTATGTAAACACGTACTAGACACTACGTCTCTCTAGGGTTAGTTTAATTAATTATCTCTGTTTATTTACAAAATATCTCTCCCTCTCTCTGATTAATTATCTTCGTCGTCCTTACTGAAAGCAGTATTTACTGAATCTTTTACTTTGGTTCGTATTTCTTCTTATGTTCTTCTAACTTCTAATTGAATAAACTAGATTATTATTATTTATTTATTTTTGTGCTATATGAACAAAAACTTATAAATTCTGTATTAGATTTTTTTTTTTTTTTTGTAATTTTATAGTATGGCTTGATCATGATCGGCCAAGGCGGTCTAATAAGTTAAAAGATGATGTTTGTTGTGTAATAATTTGATTTTGATCCGTTGGATTTCGACATCTTTTTTTTTCCTGTAATATATATACTTATGTATCAAAAAGTTGGTAATTGTGTATGATGTCGATCGATATTCACCTAAAAGGATTAGTAACAACAAATTGAATTATTAGTGACGATACATAAATATTGTTACTTAATATTAGGGGTGGCAATTTCTTAACTTGGACCGGATCCGATTCGGATTCATGTGGATCGGATTCAAAAGGAACCGGATCCAACCTACATGAATGGATTTAATGTGGATTGAGTTTAGACCGATCCGGATTGGATCCACCTGGATTCGTTGCATCTTTAATTCAACTTATGAAGTGGAATATCTCAACTTTTAGGGAGATATTCAACTTATGAGGGGTTTAATATCTCAACTTATGTGGTTTAATATCTCAAGTTTCACAATTACACATATTCTCACACACACACATACACATACACACTTTTTACACACACGCACACACACACACTTTTTTACACACACGCACACACTTGCATGCACACACACACTATTTGTTTCTCTCTCTCTCTCTCTCTCTCTCTCTCTCTCTCTCTCTCTCTCTCTCTCTCTCTCTCTCTCTCTCTCTCTCTCTCTCTATATATATATATATATATATATATATATATATATATATATATATATATATATATACAGTGGCGTATCCACTGTGGTCCTAGGGTGTGCAACTGCACACCCTTGATTTTGAAAAAAAAATATTCCCTATATATTTATATATTATATAACTGTAAATGTAAAAATTGCTGAAGAGATCTTGTAGCTGAACTGGTAGGGATCTCCCTTCAAATACAGAGAGGTGCAGAGTTCGAGACTCAGATTGAACCCTTTTATTTGTAATATTTCAAAGTTTTTTTGTATTTCTAAATTCTAATACATATAATATTTCAAAAAATCAAAATCTCCTAATAAAACATATATTTTGCTATTCTCAACTTTAATTTCCATTCCTTGAATATTTTATATAATCTACATTATTCCAAAATGCTTATAATATTTTATATAATCTAAATTATTCCAAAATTCTTAATTTTATATATATATGCTTGTTTTTTTTATTTCTAATACATATAATATTTCAATTGTTTTCAAAATTTTTGAATATGTGGGTATTTTTGAATATTTCAAAAAATCAAAATCTCCAAATATATAATA
Source organism: Erythranthe guttata (assembly GCF_000504015.1). Next base: position 401,660 of record NW_012193292.1, on the reverse strand, counting down.
TTTCAATTGTTTTCCAAAATTTTTGAATATGTGGGTATTTTTGAATATTTCAAAAAAATCAAAATCTCCTAATAAAACATATATTTTGCTATTTGCAACTTTAATTTATTTACCATTCCTTTAATATTTTATATAATCTAAATTATTCCAAAATTCTTAATTATATATATATATATATATATATATATATATATATATATATATATATATATATATATATATATATGCATTATTTCAATGATTTTCTAAATTTACAACTATATTTTTTTTTTAAATTCAAAATCTGCTAATGAAATACACATTTTGTCACTTGCAACTTTAATATGCTTACCACTCCTTAAATATTTTCACCAATTTATGTCTAAATATTTCCTAAATTAGCCCAAAATTTGTAAAATAATCCCTTTAAATTTGAAAATATTACATATTTTTATTATTTAATGTGCATAGTATTAAAAAAAAAATGGGGGCGCTGCCCCCGAACCCCCGTAAACTTTTACCTTTTTTACTATATTTAATTCCGAACACCCTTGGCAAAAATCCTGGATTCGCCACTGTATATATATATATATATACACTCTTTGTTTTACACACTCGCATACACACACACACTCTTCACACACACACACACATACACATACACATACACATACACACTTTTTACACACACGCACACACACTTACATGCACATACACACTATCTGTTTCTATATATATACACATATGTTTATATATACACACACACACTCACATACACACACACACTCTCTGTTTTACACACACACACTCGCATACACACACTGTTTTATACACACACACTCACATACACACACAGTTTTTATTAATATACTCATTGATAATTTTTTATCAATTAAACTTTTAATTAAAATAATATTTGACTTTTTTTTTGTGAGAAAATTGTTTTGGTATTTAATTGGGTTTGGTTGGATCCAATATGACCCACTTTATTTTGTGGTTAAACTTTCAATGGATCTAAAGTGGATCCACATAGATCCAGTTTAAAAAAAAAATCAACTTGATCCGATCCGGTTTGTTTCAACTAGACTTAATCTAAACTGGATCCTTATGGACCGAACCGGATCCAAATTGCCACCCCTACTTAATATATGTATTTAGTGACAACTTTTAACAGTGTCACAGTTATGGTATCACTAATTCTATTTTTTCTAAAGTGATTTATGTATACTGTTAAAATAAAATTCGAGAAGAACAAGAAGAAGAAAGCACGAAAGGAGGTGGCGGCGCAGTTGAACTCCGATATCCTATCAGAAACCCTGTCGAGACTCCGTGTGAAAGATCTTTTAAGATTCAAATGCGTTTGCAAAGAGTGGCACCACCTTATTTCCAGACGAGAATTCATCAAACTCCATCTCGAAAATTCAATTTACAGACCCATCCTTCTCAATAAATCCTCCTTCGTTGCGTGCCCTCGTTTATTCCCTCCACCCGATGCCGCTAACTATGACCTGGAGTCAACCACTAATTTCACCAACATGGTGTTCGCGGGCAGTTCGTGCGACGGCTTAGTGTGTTTGCTCAACGACGAGCACGGAATCATTCACATATGGAATCCACCTCTTCGCTCGCATGCATGCATCCCGATAACGAAACCCCGCGGTTATATCAGATGCTTCTGGTTCGGACGACACAACGACGAGTACAAGATCCTTCTAGGGACTCATAATTGGGGGGACGCTCGAATACACCTCATCAGGCCGTACAACGACGATGGCCATTGCAGTTATAAATCTTCGCATGAGTTGAGGAATAATTACCACTATCTTTACGACACGATAGGAACCCTTTCCAACAGTAATGTGCATTGGGCTGCAGTGAGCAGGCGGGTCCCACTCCCACCGCATGTTTCGATTTTTTCGTATGATTTAGTGCACGAGAGTGTGGGAGAGGTGCCGATACCAGAACATATGCGGGGGTCGTCGTCTCTTACAGAATTTAAACTCGGAGAAACAAATGGATGCCTTTCTTGTCTGCTTAAGCGTCTTAGCAGTACCGACGGTGTTAGTTACGAAAGTGAGCTTTGGGTGATGAGAGAGTATGGGGTGGAAGAATCTTGGACGAAGGTCGGGATTTCTCCTTTAGATCGATTATATTCTTCTTCTTCCTATGAGAGTAGTTTACGTACTCGGGTTCCACAAGTGGAACTCGATCAACCTGCAAGAATCAGGTCTCCTTTTTATACGAAACAAGTGTACGTTGAGAGTCTCGTTTCGCCTAGACAAGGGGCACGTTGCGATCATAGTCGTTTTTGTTGCTCCGGATAAAATCAAAGTGTGTGATTTTGTTCTTTGACCTACAAAAAAAACACCGTAATTTCCACCCGAGGATTTCATCAAACTCCATCTCAAGAGGCTAGGCACTCAAGGGGCGTGCTCTCGTATATTGTCATTTTTTTTTTCTTCGTACGAAATCTCGAAAGTGTGTTTTTATTGTTCTTTGAGTTGTTGATGAACTAGGGTTTTGAGTGTTGTTTTATTTTAGGTTAATGATATGTTATTATATTTTCTAAAATTAATATCAAATAAGAGTTATTGCAAACGGCATCCCTGTGAAATACTGAATTTGCACTAATTACCCAATTAAAAAAAATAAAAAATTACAAAACTAAAAAGAAGTAAATAGTAAAATACCGAACAGTTAAGCTAATGTTAGACGATAGTCGTTATATTCGCACTGATCGTAAAGAAGAAAGTAGTCCAACAACAGCTTCACAAAGACGTTTCTTAGCGAGGATTAGGGGACCAGAGACATCGATATATATAGAACAAAAAATGTCGGAAAATGCTGATTTTGAGCTTTTGTATTTTGTAGTTGCAAGAAGGACAACAACTCGTGTTTACCTACGCTGTTTGGTTTAAGTTCACATGTTTGTGTCCAAGTTTACGTTCAATGCATTTACGTATATATTGCGATTAATTCCAAATTCGAATGATGCCGATAGTAAGCAAGTAAAACAGAGCAACTGGTATTTTGATGAGATATGCATGTATGTATATATATACACTCATTTTGGGACCATTTTTTGTTCTTATTTTCATGGTTTGTCCAAATGTTGGTGTCACGTGCATGGCATGGTGCTTGATGTCCATGTGAAAAAATTGAAAGGGGGCTAGGAAAATTAGGTCCAAGTAAACATTGATTTTTAGTGTGAAATGTTAACAGGAAAATGTTTAATTAGGACAAAAGACTTTTAGTAAGATAGAATAAGAAGCAAATTAAAAAGAATAAAAAAAAAATTTAAAAAAAATCAATTTTGTCAGAAGTGGGATTTGAACCCACGCCCTCTCTCGAAGACCAGAACTTGAGTCTGGCGCCTTAGACCACTCGGCCATCCTGACTTTGACGAACAATTTTCCGGCAATATATATAATTATTAATTGGATAATTGATTGTGTTTAGTTTGAAGTTATTTAGATTGGGTAAATTGTGTTTTGCACCCCGTAATTAATACTAATTGGCGATTTGCACCTTCATATTTGAATTGGATGCACCCAACATAAATTTCTTGTGAGATTTGAAGTTTTAACTAAAACCAATATATGAAAGAAAATTTTAAAATTTGAAGGGATTTTGCACCATAGTATAATACAACTGTATTTGTAATAATATCCTAACTTATATGTGTTTGTTTCAAGATTAATAATCAGCTGCAGTCTTTGAACATGGAAGCATGTACTTGACAACTTGTGCTCTATATATATATATATATATATATATATATATATATATATATGTTTGTCCGAAATTCCGAAATTTACTATCTGCATGCAGCATGGTTCTTGGCTTATTCTTATTGCAAGTACCAACTAGTACCTCTATATATAATTGACTAACATATATGTATAATATACATACGGATGTGTGTAAATTAAAATACGTAACGCGCGCTTAATGTTGGGCCCCGGCGGGATAGCAGAAACTCCGCATTGGTATGATATTGTCCAGATTGAGTCGGGTCCAACCAGTTTTACTCTTGGATTTTCCCAAAAGGCCTTATACCAATGGAGGTGTTATTCCCTCCTTATAAAGGATTAATCTTTCCCATATTAGCCGACGTGGAACATTGTTTGCACTTTAACACTTAAGTGTTGACAAAAATATACTTCTTTTTTAAATAACAAATAAGTATGTAAGCTAATCTTAAATACAATGTTAAGTGAGTTCAGTCTCTGCCTAGAACCCCC
>NW_012193292.1:319728-397337 GCF_000504015.1 Erythranthe guttata | reverse complement strand
TAGTTTTTTCTTTTATCTCTATTATTCATCACAATGGAAAACTCAAACAATTAGCCACAGAAAGTTTTTCATACAGTTGGTTAATTGACAAACAACCAACTTCATATGATGATTTCCTCAATAAGAAAGAAAACAATTTCGATTTCGATGTTCCCGTAATAACATCGGACGACGATAGTCTTGTTCATGCCGATGAAATCTTCTCTCACGGTCAAATCATGCCGGTTTATACTATCGAAAGGTCGAAACTCGAAGAGGGGTTTATAAAAGCTTCGATTTCGGTTCCTCCGTCTCCTATTCCTCAACTTGTCGGAAAAAAACGGTGTAATTACTCGCTCGGAAAATGGAGAAAATCGTCCAAGAGAATCTTGGAGAAGTGCTTTGGATTTGTTACGAAGCCATTGTGCAGAAATGGAAATAGTAGAGTGGATGATCTTGGTCGAAAAGTTTTCGAGCTTGAAAAGTGGAGCAATATTTATTCACTGGAGGTTTCACCGAAACCTAGTTTCGATTTTTATGACGGAATCAAAAAGGTGAAAAGTTGGAGGAGTTCGCCAAATATTAGTCCGTCTCGTATTAATAATGATTGTTATAATGATGCTGAGAATTCGATTACGGAAGCTATTCTCTACTGCAAAAAATCCATAGGTATGTTATGGGATTAATTAATTTCTATATAGTTTTTAGTACATTATTTAATTCTTTGAAATTTCAAATATGTGATTAGTTTTAATGTTTATTTATTTTATTTTTTTCAGGAAATTAATATTAATTGAGAGGATGAACAGAAGAAAGAAGAATAGTAACACAGGAAATTAAATATAATAATTGTATTAAATTCAGCTATTAATTTGATACTTTGAAGAAATGTACCACATAACAAGATACTCTTGGCATCTTCTTCTATATTGATAGTACAATAATAAAAATATTAACTTTTATTTTGTGGCAAATGTAATTCAATTCGATTTTGTAAAGCTGCTTCGAAAGCACATATTAATCTAGCAGGATTCTGACTAAACATTATCTTCTTCGTCGTTTACTTGCGATTTTTTCCTCTCGTTTTGCCTATATTTTATATTTGAGTCCTTAAGAAGTGTGGACGATAGATTAAACATGAATTAAGACAAACTTTTCGAACGTTATTACAAATGTGAAATTTGGTTAGAAACGATATAAGACCAAAAGGTTCCGTAGGAAACACCACAACTTTGTTTTTTTGTTTCTATGTGCTATTTATTTGTCTTTCGTTGCATATCATATCCTTTTTAGAATGTAGCAAGACAATTTGGGGGGGCCGGCGGGGCGGAAGGTGGGGGGGGGGGGACCAACCCCTCCGAGACAGTCGTTGCTAAATGTTGCTCTATCGTTTTCGCGACAAAACATCATCCACATTTGCTTACTTGTGGTCTAATACGCCATATAAACGGAAAAAATAGGCCAATTAAGTAAATGTATAGTAAAAAACAAGAAATATAAGCTAATATTAGGATATAAAGATCGAAGTTCAAGATAACTACTTAACAAAGAACGTTTCTTGGCTCGGAGTAGGGGACCATAGACATCGATATATATAGAGAACAAAATATGTCGGAAAATGAGCTTTTGTGCGTTTGAAAGATGGACAAGACCAAGTTCATCGCATGTTCGTGCTCAATTAGAGTTTGCGTTCGATGCATATATATTGCGATTTAATCCAAAATTGAATGATGCCGAATTTTTTTGTTTTTTTTGGGTGTGTCCAAATGGGGTGTCACATGGTGTTTTGTTGTGTTGTTCATGGTGAAAAATCAAATAGAGATGAGGCAAAAAAAATTTCAGTTTCAAAATTTAGGTAGTGTGAAATGATACGAGGAAAATGTTTAATTTGAATATTGGTTGTAAAATTAATTGAGAAGCAAATTTAAAAAAAAACTAAAATAATAAATATTAAATAAATTAAAATTTGAATATTGGTTGTAAAATTAATTGAGAAGCAAATTAAAAAAAAACTAAAAAAAGATTTCAGTTTCAAAATTTAGGTAGTGTGAAATGATACGAGGAAAATGTTTAATTTGAATATTGGTTGTAAAATTAATTGAGAAGCAAATTTAAAAAAAAACTAAAATAATAAATATTAAATAAATTAAAATTTGAATATTGGTTGTAAAATTAATTGAGAAGCAAATTTAAAAAAAACTAAAAAAAGATTTCAGTTTCAAAATTTAGGTAGTGTGAAATGATACGAGGAAAATGTTTAATTTGAATAAGAAATAGATGTTGTCAGAAGTGGGGTTTGAACCCACGCCCTCTCTCGAAGACCAGAACTTGAGTCTGGCGCCTTAGACCACTCGGCCATCCTGACTTGGTTGTACAAATTTCAACCAAAATCATATTATACTTTGTCTTTATACAACAAAACAAAGAAACAAAATTCATTGTTCTTAAGTTTATATACTAATTTAAATATTGTTCTATGAAGATATTGTAGTAAAGTAATGCAAATTAATAGTGGAGGGCGAACATTAACATAATTGATAGTATATATGGTAACATATTTATATAATAGTAAACCATCACGTGGATGCTTCTAACATCCGACATTTGGCATATTTACGTGGGTATCCTACTAATTTCATATATGTCATTATTTATTTTGTGTTTATCACTTGATTAACCATCCAACATTACTGAGTATCTCATTCAAATCACCCCCTATCAGCCACGGCACGTCCCGGTGTCGACGTAAGTTGCGAAGCATATTCCAAGACAGTTGTCGTCGACTATTCTCTGGAAATCCATAAAACCCCGTTACTCTCCATTTGCTATTGTGGTTAACTTCACTAACCTCCGCACCAATATGGTTATTAGAGTAACTGATAAGATCGATCGCTAAATCTTTTTGCCAAAATAATGCTAAACCTCATGATTGTCCCACTTTCTCAACGCATAAACCGTTGAGATTTCATCGGTGTTTCAATTTCTAGAAGACGGGGGGACCTCAAAGACAACCATCACGTATTGAGATGTTTCTAAAGGCTTTAGACGAGTGTGGTTTGATTGATTTGGGGTACGAAGGCACACCGTTCACCTGGTCAAACAATAGACGAGTGCAGTGCATATTGAATAGGGTTTGTGCGAGTAACGAATGGCTTACAAGGTTCACTAATGCCCGTGTTCAACACCTGAGCTACGCGGGGTCAGACCATGTTCCTATCAAATTAATTTTCAGCATTCCAACTTCTACCTGTAATTCGAGGAGGAAGAGACCTTTTAGATTCGAAGCCACATGGCTCCGACGAGATGATTGCGAGCAGATTATTGAACAACAATGGATAAAAAATATTGATGCACATCCCATGGAGGCATTGATCAGGAAAAAATAATGATTGTCGGCTTGCTTTTAGCCAGTGAAGTTGACTGGCAAACAACCGAAGATTGAGACTCTCCACAAACGGATTCAAAATTTCAATATGGCCAACCTAACAGAAGGTAGCAAAGAGGACATAAGAGTGCTAAGGGTTGAGCTCGAACGGGCGTACGAGGATGAAAATTTGTATTGGCGCCAACGTAGTCGTGTGCAGTGGATTCAGGAGGGAGATAGAAATACGAAATTCTTTCATTCCAAGGCAACTATCCGTAACCGTATGAACAGGGTGGACCGTATTAAAAATGCGGAGGGTATTTGGCATGAAAAACCTGAAGATATTGAGAAAATTATTAGTGAGTATTTCGAGCATGTTTTCAAGTCTACGAATCCGAGCGTAGAAGAGATAGAATGAGGTGTTGGCAAGTATTGAGACCAGAATCACCGGAGAAGCTAGTCAACTTCTTTCCACACCTTTCATTTTGGATGAGGTAACCCGAGCTATTTCTCAAATGGCTCCTCTTAAATCGTCGGGCCCCGATGGAACATGTTGTTTTCTTTACTAAATATTGGAATTTGCTAGGGTCCGATGTTCTTTCATGTGTGCTGGATTTTTTGAATTATCGTAAACTCCCTTCTGATCTAAATTTCACCTTTATTGTTTTTAATCCAAAGGTGAAGAATCCGGAAAAAAAATACAGACTATAGACCGATTAGCTCTTGCAATGTTATTTATAAATTCGGGTCTAAAGTGTTAGCCAATCGTTTGAAATTGGTGTTAAATGATTTGATCTCTCCTACTCAGTTTGCCTTTGTTCCTAACCGTTTAATTTCTGATAATACTCTTCTAGTTTTCGAGATCAATCATTTTATTAAGTTGAACTCTAATGTTAAAACAAATTACATGGCTCTTAAATTGGACATTAGCAACGCATACGATCGGATAGAATAGCTATTTTTGAATAAGATTATTTCTTATTTTGGCATTAATTCCGTCCGGTTTCATTGAGCTTATTATGTTGTGTGTCTCTACAGTCTCATTCTCTTTTTTATTTTATGCAGTTTGGCCAAGTTTTACCCTCGAGAGGCCTTCGACATGGGAACCCTCTCTCACCGTATTTATTAATACATTGTGTTGAGGCACTCATTGCGATGATTTCAGCACCAATGGCACGGGGCGATTTTCAAGGCGTCTGTGTGGCACCGACAGCTCCGACGGTGTCTAGTTTATGCTTTGCCGATGATACCCTCATTTTCGGCAAAGCTACTGAGGCAGATTTGCTATTGAAAGACATTTTAGACAAGTATGTGAGGGTATCCGGGCAAGAAATTAACCATGAGAAATCCACGATGGTGTTTTGTCCGTCTTCTCCTACGGCGCGAAGAAACAACATTGACTAGATTCTAAGTTTCCATATTGTTAACCGTCACAAGAAATATTTGAGGTTGCCGTTTACTATTGGAAAAACCAAAAAAAATAGTTTTGTCTATCTACGAGATCCAGTTTGGTCAATGATCAAAAGATGGGAAAAAACAACTTTCTATAGCGGGTAAGCAAGTTTTGATTAAAACAGTTCTACAAGCGATATATGAGTTGTTTTCTTCTTCCGGATGGGCTGATAATCTTTTACGAAATCAAATTATAATATAATTTGTAGTACTTTCAATTTAGGGTTAAATACAAAAACACCCATGTACTATGAACTTTGTATCATTTACCCCCTTTTACTACACATAAATACAAAACCCCCCCCTCACATTGCATTTTTTCCAAAATATGACGAAAATACCCCTACTCAAGCATATATATATATATATATATATATATATATAGTTTGAGCCATTTCCACTATATATTTTATCATTTTCAGTCAATTTTATGTTGAAAATTTTGGTATTTATATTTTTTTCTCCAAAACATCTAATTGATTACATTTTTTTTATTTTCTAATTAAAACCTTTTATTTTTGTCATTTTGAGTTTCTTCATTTTTTTTTTCATAAATGTCTTATGGTAGTTCAAACATCATAAGATTACAAACATCTTTACAATCCTATTATTGTTGAGAACTTGAACTACCGGAAGACATTTAAGAAAAAAATGAAGAAATTCAAAATGACAAAAATAAAAGATTTTTATTCAGAAATTAAAAAAAAAATCTAAGTAATTAAATATTTTGAAGGAAAAAATAAAAAAAAAAAAAATTTCCCCAGTAAAATTGACCGAAAATGTTAGAAAATATAGTGGAAAATGGCTCAAACAAACCCTTATATACAGTAGAACCTCGATAAATTAATACCCGATAAATTAATGGGTTAATATGCTAGGAGCCCCTAATTTGAAACCTAATTTGAACTAAATGACAACTTTAAATCCAATATTTTAATTAAATCCTTAGATTGAAATAATATATGACCCACATCCTTAATTTTTTTTAATTCCTATCTTGCCCTTGACCCTAAAACTTATAACCACATATTCACGTTTATTTCCCATATCTACTTTTTCTGTTTTATTCTTCTCGTTCTCTCTCTGTCTCAGCGTCTCGCTCCCTGGCTCTCTCCATATCTCTCGTGCGAGTTATTTCTCTCAAGCTCTCTCTCTTCACCACTCCACTCCATAGTTTGAAGGGAGATGGTGGTAATGACGATGGAGGCGGTGGCGGCATGTGGGGGGGTGAAGATGGAGGCGGCGGCGGCATGTGGGGGGCTGCGATGGCGGTGGCTGCTCTAGAGGGGAGGCGTCGGTGGTGACGCTTCTTGGGCACGAGGACGACGGCGGCGCTCAGGGATGGTGTCGGTGGCGCAACAATGTTGGGGGTGGGGATGGCAACGGCAGCGTGGGTTGGGTTTGTGGCATCTTTAGCGGCGTGGGTGACGTTGGCATCGTGGACCCAGGGTTTGGTGGAGGCGATTTATGGTTTGGTAAGGCAGATCTAAGATTTTTCATTTTATGTCTATGGGTGTTTATGGTGTCTGTCGGCTAGGGTTAAAAGGAGGAGTTAGGGTTTTAATAATATTGTGACTACGGATTACTACAGTTTTCTACGGGTGTCTATACGTGTCTACGGTATACTACAGCTTTCCTACGATTTTCTGTAGATGACTTTGCCGAAAAAAAATTAAAAAATAATAATTTTCAATATTATGTAGGAAAAAAAAGGAAAAAGTAGATTATTATAATTGATAAAAAATAAGAAAATGCAAAAAAAAAAAATAATAATAACAAATATGTTAGATGCAAAACTTAAAAATATTAAATGCAGAATATAAATGATACATACAGTTTAAATATTACTTGGTGCAAATTTTATTTTTTGTGTATGAAGGCCATTTTTGGAATGAAATTTATAAAAGATGTGAAGCAAATGTTTAGTTTGACTTGTCATTTAGTTCTAATAATTTTTGTCAGCAGGGACCTATATCATAAAGCCCCTAAATTAATAACCTCGCTTAAATAATAAATTCTTCCAGTCTCGACTCGGGGACAACGTGCTAAATTAATAATTCGCTAAATTTATAAGATAATACAAATTCGGAAATTTTAAGAAGCCCCATATAATATATAAATTAATAATGCATAAAAATGATTCTTAAATTACATGGTACAATACATATTTTATTGAGCTATGAAGGCTCAATAAAATATATTTTAATTCTCACTTATTTCTTGATGAAGTCCACATTACCATCAATATCATCCCTAACTTTTCTTAATATGGTTAGAACTTTTTGTATAGTTTTCTCATAACTCAACAGAAAATTGTTCAGTACCATTGTTGCTTTAAAAGTTTCGGTTCGTGAAACAGGCTCTATAGTGCATTGAACTAATGGTACAACGAATAATATACACGTAAAAAATAAAAATAAAATGTATTTACTGAAAATAATAATAAAAATAATTTCATAAATTAAAAAGTTATTAAGTAATGTATAATTTAATAATTATTAATTTATCGATAAATTAATGGAATTTTGATGGTACCAACTGTATTAATTTATAGAGGTGTATATAGATTTAGCAGGGGTATTTTAGTCAGATTTTGGAAAAAATATAGTACATGGGGGTTTTTGTATTTATGTGTAGTACATGGGGGTAAATGATACAAAGTCCATAGTACAGGGGTATTTTTGTATTTAGCCCTTCAATTTATTATTAATGGTATTAAACAAAGTAAATTTCTTCCATTATTTGTATTAATCAAAGTAAATTTCTTCCATAATTAGTGTCATGGAATTGCAGCCATTAATATAATATATTTTTATTTTATATATTAAAAAGTTGTAATTATCTATTGTCTTAAAATTAGTTAGAATTTGAACAATTTACTTCACGTTCAATATCATTAATTAGACAGAAATAACAATAAAACTAGGTCAAAATAACCCCAAAAATTACATTTTATTGAATAATTACAACAAAAAACCTCAAATACAAATCTTGACATCCAAGTTTATAGTTTCAAATTCAATATTTAGATATTTCCTTCTAATTTTCGGATTGAAATTGATTTAAGTACCGGCCAAAAATTAGAGTGAAATAATATCAACAAATGAGTACGTTTTATTATGATCCAAATCAAATGTTTTTTTGCAATTTAAATCCGAATTAAAATAGTTAAACAAAAAATGTTATTTTCTGGTAAACTGTGGAAAAACTAATAATTTCAATAAAATAAAATAATAAAGAAATAAAAAAAAGAAAATAATAGATCGGGAGGAATATGGCCAAAAGGGTTCTAAACGCAACAAAAGAGGAAAATCTGAAGCGTTGTTTGAATCGGCCATAATTAAATATGCGAAGGAATATACTTTTCAAGTGTTAGAGAGGTCTCGTCTAAGAGTATCTTCCTCTCCGCTGGGAACCTTCGCTTTTTTTTACAAATCCAACAATTACTTATTTATTTTTTTCAATAATTCTTAAAAAATATTATTTATTATAAAAAAAAAATGTCAGAAAATTTGAAGAACCTCGCCGGAAAAGAGAGAAACTCACCGGATCGGAGATCAAAATTCAGAATCTAAAAAAATAAAAATTGATTTTCGAAGGTAAACTTGACTGAATCGGCATCGATAAATTAGCCTCTCGTCTATAGGTCCTTCGATTATCATAAATAAATAAATTAAAAAAAAAAAAAAAAAAAAAAAAAATTGCTCAGTGAATACGAACCAAAAGATGATTTTCACGCTACAGCAATGAATACTGTAATCAATTTCGAATTTTTCATCTTCATCGCAAATTTGCAGTATTTAAATAAAAATTGATGAATCTGTGAAGAATGAAGGAATTAAGTGAGATGAGAGAGAAAGAGAGAGAGAGGCGATTTTGATGTAAACCTAATGAACAATTCCAGGTATTAAATAGGGGAAGATGCGAGGGTATCCTTGGACCAATGGGCTTTGTTTAATTTAAAAGCCCAAATTTAAAATTAGTGTGAAAATATAATAAATACTATGTTGATTTGGGCTTCTTAAGAAAATTCTCACTACGCCCAACAGGCCTTGTTGATTAGGGAGGGTTATAAATTTAAAAAGAATAAAAAATACGAAAATCGGAAAACTGAGCCGTTGCGAAAACCGAACTTAGTTGTGACCATGGTTCGCCAGAACGTTTCTGTTGTCGCGGTCCGAACGGACAAGTTATAATGAAAATTAATGTCAAATACGTTTTTATTATTAATATGACAATAGAATAATGTACAAAATATCATTAAAACTCCAATTGTTTGGTTGACAAGATAAAATTAGTCAATATAAAAGTAAATAATAAAACTCAATTGTATTATTGGACCTTGGAAGATTCAATATATTAATCATACCTAAAAGGTAAAATAAAGCATGATAAAATAATATTTGTGGATCGACACGATAAATTATAGGATAACAAACATCAAATAAAGTATGATTATTTGTTTAGGGTCTTTCTTGGGTAAGACCACCTGTGTTCTAAACTTATATGAGATATGTATTAATCACCATTATTTTTTAAGATTAAATCTGGACCCTATGAAAATAACATGGCTTATATTCTAAAAAATGAAGTATTTTGCCAAATTATCCTTCAATTATTTTTTTATTAAATTAATATAAAATTGATTAACATTGAATTGTCTAATTTACCCTCTACTATATTTTAATTAAATAAATAATTTAAATTCATTGTGACCGAGTTTTATTTGATAAATAATCAAAAAAATGCATTCATTGGGGATAGAATTTGTGACATCTTAATACATTCATCACTCCTAACCATTAAAGCACATTAACTTATCATGATATATTTAACCATAATTGTATAAATCTTATATATAAAAGAAAGAAACGCTAGGGCAACCCTAAGAAACCCTAATGTCATATTTGTAATTTTTTTTTCAATTTTTATCAAATTTTTATCTCCTTAATATTATTTTAAATATTATTTTCGAATTTTATCATATTTGTATCCCCTAAATATTATTTTAAATATTATTTTTATTTTTATCAGATTTTTGTCTCCTAAATATTATTTTTTATTTTTATCAATTTTTTATCTCCTAAATATTATTATAAATCATATTTTTTTTAATTTTATCAAATTTATATCTCCTAACTATAATTTTAAATATAATTTTCAACTTTTTTCTGAGACACCTAACTTAATCAAACTATTAATTGGAAAGGATCTTATATGCGCTAACGATTATTTATGTAGAAACATACCTAAACATCTTTATAATACAATTCATCAGTTTGGTCAATATACGCTTGAAGCAATCAAGGAAACCTATATGGTTCAACATAATACCGAGGAGTGGTATGAATGTGGAATTGGAGTTATTACGGAATGATCCCAATCATATTTTATCTCCTAAATATTATTCTAATTAATATTTTTATATTTTATCAACTTTTATCTCATTAACATTATTTGAAATATTATTTTCGATTTTTTATCAATTTTTTATCTACTAACTATTATTTTAAATTTTATTTTCGATTTTTATCAGATTTTTATCTCCTAAATATTTTTTTTTGATTCTCTTATCAAATTTTTATCTCCTATATATTATTTTAAATATTATTATCGATTTTCATCATATTCTCCTAGATATTATTTATAATAACCGGATTTGCGACTTTTACAAGAACAGGGTAAATAAATCTGATTTTCACCCCTTAGCGGATTTTTGTGACATCGTTTTACAAGAATGTCTGCAACATTTGAATTTTATTTCTTCCCTACTTAAGGCTTCTTCTTTTGGTAACCCGAGTTTAGATTTTGTTTCTTATCTTCTTCTTTATCCTATTGACTGGGTGGCAATTAGTTTACATCTTTTTCCATCATGGCTTATAGGTAATTTCATTTTGTTAAATTATGTATTTCATTAATTTATACCAAAGTTTTCAAATTTTATGTATAACAATTATTTCATTTTATATGTTATTGGACATGTTATTAAAAGGGATGATTTGAGAAAATTAACCAAAAATGGGCGTAGCCACAAGCTATTGGAAGTCGACATTCAAGACTTATTGTTTGTATGCGATATTTAATTTATTGTTTGTATTTATTTTTGTTTCTTAATTTTCCAATTGTTAATTCCAGTGGCAAAACAGCCTTAAAATGAGGCTGTGGAGAAGGGCTTAGTTCCGATGCAAGATATATAGATGGTCTTTTACGATGGTATGTTGTCGATAGTTTAGTTTTGATTATGTTAACTTAGTTTATTAAATCTAATTACTTTTAAGCTCAACATGAAAGACATAATTGATGATTTTTTTCCTGGTTTAAATTTTCAATCTACTGGTATTAGCTGATTCAATTCATTTAGAAAATTATTCAACAGTAAAGTTATGTCCTTTTTTTTGTGTGTAGTATACTTAATAATGTTCCAGTATAATAGAATTTTGATCATACGATACATCAAACGTTTGTTTATATTCGTACAATATCAAAACAATGCAATTTGTTGTCCCGTGCATCGCACGGGTACAATTACTAGTATTGTTAATTAAAATATTAATTGCAACAATTATTAATAAACTTCACCATTTAAAAATGTAAAGAATGCTCAATTAAACATAAAAAAAAATGCATAACTTAATTCAAAATCACTTATGTTATTAAATCGATATATGTTTATTTAGAAGAAGAAAAAAATTATAACTCATTCCAATTAATAGTTTTCTTACTTTAAAATAAAGTTATATACTACAAATACTATATTGTGAATTTTATTTTAATATTTAATTTAATCAAATAGTAAGATTTGAATCGATTAAGTTCAAATCCTTTCAATGGTAAATATTATTCAAATATTTGAATCGGTTGCTTAACTATTGACATGACGTGTTACATAATTGATTTAACTATTTATAAGTAATGTCTAATATCTTTTTAATTCAATTTTGTCATAAAAAATAATAAATTTAATTCCTAACACATGTAATAATGGAGAACCTAATCATAAATCGTAATGTTTTATCAAAGCGTAATATTTGAACCAATTAGGCTCAAGACCTTTCAATTCGTAAACATTATTCAAATATTTGAATCGATTAATTAGCGCGCTCAACTATTGACTAGAACGTCTTAATCAAATTAACTATTATTAATTAATTAAAGTGTAATACATTTTTAATTCAAATTTATCATAAAAAAATAATTCCTAAATTACGTAAGAATCAAATCATAAGATTAATTAAAGCGTGTGATTTGAATCAATTAAGCGCAAATCCTTTTAATTTGTAAATATTATTCAAAATTTTGAATCGATTAAGTTCAACCACTGACAAGAACGTATTAATCGAGTTAACTATTTATAATTAAAGTCTGTTATCCTTTTAATTCAATTTTAACAAAAAGATAATAATTTAATTCGTAAAATTGTAAGAATCAAATCGTAAATCGTAAGATTTTATCTAACCATGAACCAATTAAATCTTACGAGTTTTACGAAATAATTTTTATTATTTTTTATGATAAAATTCAATAAAAAAAAGATACTAAACTTTAACTATACATAGTTTGATTAATACGCTATTGTAAATTATTGAGTTTAACCTATTCAAATATTTGAATATTGTCTACGAATTGAAATGAGTTGAGCTTAATCGATCAAATTTTTTAATATTGTTTTTGAATTGAAAACACGTGAGTTTAATTGATTCAAATATTACGATTTAATTAAATCTTACAATTTACGAATCAATTCAAACTTCAAATTCTTTCGAAATTCATTTTTAAAATACACGAGTTGATCAGCATTTCCTTAGATTTTTAAATTATATTATATAAAAATTTGTTAGTATGGGATATTTTTAATATATAATAATAATTATATGAGAATGAATAATTTATTTAACATTATTTATATAAGTTTTATAACCATTATAAATTGTAGCTTTGTGATATATATCCCGTATTGTTACTTTATTGTCAAATATGTGTTGTGTCTTAATGGTAATTATTCTTGTATGTTTTTAGATGGTCACAAGTTTGAATTAAGGTTGATGCAATTTTGGATGGGTGGTTTAATGATTTTTATGAATAATGGATATAATTGACTTTATAAATTTTAATTCAGCAATAAATATAGATTTAAAATTGCATTAAAATAGAGAGGGTAAAATTGACATTTCATTAATAATTTATAATTGCCGATTTTTTTAAAAATAATTATTGTACAAAGGGTATATGCGACAGTACATAAATGAGGAAAAAATAGTTTTTTTGTTGGGACACGTGTCGCAATTTGAAGGGGTATCTCATATAAGTTTAGAACACATGATCTGATGGTAGAAACACCCATTTGTTTAATCTTGTTTTATCTCCGAAACCAGACGAGCTTAAATTAGTAGCTACGCACAATGCGATTAATCTTATAATCACAACTTAATTGCTCTTTAGAAGAACTTAAAAGGTAACTCACATTCCGATTATTGTTGCCAAAATTGCCAGCTAACCCCAAAAAACTTGTTTACATTTCCACCCCTCAAAAACAGAAAAATTACAAATCCATCCTCAAATTAATCCAACAGTTACCAAAACTCGCCCCAATCTATCACCGGCGTCGCCCATCGGCGTACTGAGAAAGCGGCACCACCTCCTGCAGCGGCGTAGACATCGGCGTAGGCAGCGGCGAGTTCCGGCAGACAGGGCAAGACGCGTTGAGCTTCAGCCACGCGTCAACGCACATCGCGTGGAAACAGTGCTTGCAGTCCGGCAGCATCCTCAGCACCTCCGATTCGCGGTACTCGCACAGGCAAATCGAGCAAACGGCGTCGTTCCCCCAATTTCCGCTCCTCTTCGCGAAGACGAGCTTCGGGTACGAGTTGATAACCGCCTGGTCAAGTCCGATGACGCCGTTCTGAGGCTCGCTCTCGTCGACGAAGATTGTGCTGGGGAGGTAGATGCTGTGCTCGCCTGAGCGATTGCGGCGGTTCTGATTTTGAATCTGCAGGTCGTGGCGGCGGCGGCGGGCGGCGGCGGAGGATCGGCAGCAGATGTAGAAGGCGAGGACGATGGAGGAGAAGAGTACGAGGAATCCGAGGGCGATCGCGAAGGAGTAGCCGAATCCGATGGATCGGAGGTTTTTGGAGAAAGAGGCGGATTTAGCGGAGGAGATCAAGGGCGGCGGCGGCGGAGGAGTGGTGGACATTGAGAAAAGAGAGTGGCGATGGGGGTGGAAAATGCCATCTGAATGGGGGGTGGGGGTGGGGGTGGGGGGGTGTGTTGAGCAGCAGCATTTAATACTTTTAGTTTGGAAACAGAGCAAACTCATTTAATGGCCAACATGGGGTGATGCAACTTCTATACATTTTTTTGGGCTTAGATTTTTGTTACGTACTTTTTGGGATTTGGGATTTTCAATTTTATTATTTAAACAATTTATGTCCCATATTATATATCTTTTTAGAGAGTTTTTTTTGTCCCAAATTATTTGTCATTTTAGATTTTTAATGTATCATTAATTGCACTATTTTCAACTTTACCCTTTATCACTCTTAATTAGTTAGTGTAAAATAATTAATGTCAAGGATATATTAGTATTTTCCTATGTTTTTCACTATAATCTATGCACATTTATTGATTTTCTTAATACGTGTGCAATAACCCAAAACGTCACTTAAATTGGGACGGAGGGAGTATATTTTACGTTTTTTCATGCCAGAAATAAATAAGATTTTTTATTTCTTTTTTCTAAACATATTAACTCCAAGTAGAAAAATAACTACGAGTAAGTGATTGAATCGAATTTGGGCCTTAATTAACGATAAATGTTTAAACCATCGGATTCAAAATGTGGGATCCAATTGGATATATACACAAATCTAGAAATTCTACAAAGACATGTGAAAATAAGCTTTATGTCACAAGTTGCAACTTAGAGCTCATTTAACTAACTTTATTTCAAGCAGCTGATAAGTTGTTCAATATCTGATAAGTTGTTACGTATTATTTTTAGAATTAATTTTTAAAGTGTTATAAAAATGAGTTTATAACCTATTTTCAGACAAAATCTTAAATAAAAAACAGGATAAGTGTATTTTGGAAAAAAAAAATATCTTAAATGCTCTAGAACTTCTTATATTTTAAGTTTCAAGATTTTTTTCAAAACAATTACTAAACACTTTAGAAAAATGTATAAGCTCTTAAACATATAAGCTCTTTTTAACAGCTTGTAAGCATAACCAAGCACGGTCTTAGTTTGAAACAGTTAATTACTCGTCTACCCAACAAAATATATTTTTTTCTTAAATAAATATTAGGGTAATGATAGTTGGCCAGAACCTGGCCGGCCAGAAAATGGTATTTACGTAATTATGAGGAAAGTAAAAAAGCCGATTTACTAATTTACCCTCAAATTAGAATATTTGAATTAAAATGTATTTAGTTTCTCTCTCTACATTTAATTATTATAATTTGAAAGTTCAATGCATTAAATATCATATTACAACCCCAACAACTAACATCAATTCATCTAATCTACAAGAATCGAAATTTTAAATCTTCTTAATGTTTTCATCTTCTTTATGAAACAAGCTTAAATTCTTAAAAAGTTAAACTTCAGATTTTTTTTTATGAAATAAACACTAAGTAATGAACAATTTGAGTCAAACAAGGAAAAATGAACTATATATCTAAAAGAGGAGATAATAACATTCACACTATAGGTAGACTGAAGTCAAAGTAGCTATTTCCACCTAACAAAAACTCCCACCAATAATTAAATCATTTCAAAGATTTTGTAAGTGTGGAAAAAAGAGAGGTTACGTACAACCAAATGAAAGCACATAATTTGAAAATGTGTCTGCCAAAAGGACAAGAGTGTATTGAGCGCGCGGGGTCTTGTTTGTTTTCTTTTGATTTGTCAAAGGGAAAGTTCACACTTCTATAACACTGTTTCCAATTCTCTATGAATTGAGCCCTCCCCTACTAATTGACCTAATAATCACTTCTTCTTCTTCAATTCTTTTTTTCTTTTTCTTTTTTCTTTGATTAGATTAAATATAAATACATTGACCATATATATAGGCCACAATAAACAAAAACCCTAGTTCATCAAGAACTTAATGACATAAAAAACACACACACTTCATTTAGGTAGCAACAAAAACTACCCGGCAAGCGCCGAGTCTAGGAGAAATTAAACAAGGCTCTCGGGCATGCACCGATCCGCCGCCTATAAACTGGAGACTAGATCGAATTTTAATTGGGATCATTCATAACCGATTCTTCAACCCAGCTACAAGCGTTGAAAACCGGGTCTATAACCACCCCTAGTCGCAAAATCTCCTCAAAGATGTCATCATCATGAACATTAAGCATAAACGCACATTGACACAAAGGCATCCTTTCACTTGTCGTCCGAGAACGAATTATCGGCTCTGAGGCATCATAATCTCACGTGTCGATTCCTCTCCTTCAAATCATACACCGAAATCATCTAATGCAATGTGCTATAATGCATATTCCCATATATGTTGGATTTTGGCCCAAATATGTTCTGGGCCATAAAGCCCAATTGCCATCATTTTATATACACCACCATACTGAGTTAAGCCCAAGTTATTATAAGTGAGCCCAGTCCATTTCAGAGCCAGATCCATCCGTTGGATTTCAGGCTTAATCTGGACCGTTCAGTATCTCACTTAAATAGCATTTTCTCTCTCTTCGTTTCTCTCACTCCGAAACCCTAACTCTTACCCTTTCTTCTCCGCCGCTCCTGCTTCTGTCTTCTTCCTCCCTTGTACTGCCTTGACTGAGTTATGGCTGGAGGTCAAAGTGCACCGTACAGTGCTGACTTTGACCCTCCGGTACAGCCTTCACCGGCTCTCTTTGACTTCAGTCCCTATATATGTTGGCATGAAGGCTGGAAAAGGATAAGATACAGATAAACCCTAATCCGACCTAAATCCCTCCGTTTTCTTCTTTGTGAGTTCAGAAATTGGGGTTTTGGTGAGTGGGTTAGCTTGAGTGCTTGATCTGTTCTTCCTTCGTGGTTTCTGGGTAATTTAGGGTTTGAGTGTTGTGAGAGAGAAAGGAGATCTGTTCTCCTTGAGGTACTCTGGTGGTATATATTTGAAAGTGTGAATCTCTGGTGTGAAATTGGAAGACTGAGCTGAAAATCTCAATCTATTTGTTTTCCCAATTTATTCATACCTTGTATTCCTTTTCTTTCTTTTATACTTTCATACCTATATATATATATATATCTATTCTCCTTGGCAGTAATTAATACTGCATAAGGGAAATACATATAATTTACAGTAGGTTGTGAATGGAGCTTGGCAATTTGATACCCTACAATATATCGCTCCAATATTTGTAACCCTCTCCAAACTCCGATCACAAACATCAATTTGATTACGTAATTAACCTAATTTTTCGAGTGATTAATTAACTAATCCACCTACAGGCCACGTCACATGACAAAGGGCTTTTTCTAGAAAGAGAAACACGTATTCAAAAGTTGGAAGTCAATAACCAAAGTCACTAAATTGATTATTGTGGAGAACATAAGTATTACTCTACTTATTATTATTATTTGTTTAATTGGAAAGGTTAGAAATATTTTATTTTTTTCATTTGGTGAATCCCCGGACACAAATGTTGACTACACTACTTTGTAGTCAAAGGCGAGTGTCAAATTAATTAATTTATTTTCAATAATGGTACTCGCAGCTAACTGTATAGGTGTAATTGTAATCCTACACTTTTGTATAATAGTTTACAAATTATACGAGATGCGTAAGTCACACTAGGTTAACCGGTACCATGTATGACAAAATCGACCTAACAACACCAACAAATGGATTCAACTTAAGCCGCTTATCACTATTACTTCAACCGTACCGTTGGGCCATTTCGTACGGGGCTACACAACTTGAAATTATTTGAATGTTTCAATACTATGCTAGAATTCATTTTTTTTTTTTAATTTACATTCTCTAGTTTTGAAATTTTGAACTGGATATGCTCTTGTATAAATTTATTTTAGTTTCATCAAAGAACTATTTCAAGCTAAATTATTACGTACGTGCATGCACACGATACACTCACATGCACACGCACACGCACACGCACATATAGAAATCGAAATTAATATCATAAAAAACGTTTTTAATTACAAAAAGAAAAGCAATTAGTAGCCATATAGGTGCACTGGGTAAACCTACACTCTCGACCTAGCGACCGTTGGCAAGGGGATTCGAACTTGGGTCAATTGACCCAAGCTCTCTTGCTCCAACCGCTAGGCCACCCTTGCGGGTATATACTTTATTTTTTAATAATATGGATGATGGATTATTAAACAAATCAGTAATCACAACCACGCAAACCAAAAAAAAAACAAATTAAAAATCCAAAACACAACAAGCCGAATATAAATAATATGTATACACCAAAAATTACATAAATTAATTATTTTCTAATATTCTATATTAAAAAAATTCAAAATTATATTAAAGCTTGACCTTTCGCTTACACTTCTGTTCCTGAATCGCCTGGCTGGTAATATTAATCGTCATGCTACAATTCATCCTGACCGTCAGATGTTTTTTGATCATCAGCATCTTAACCCTCCCACCGACCACCGTATAAGTACTCATCGTCAGCAGACCCGTATTTATATCCGTACCCAAATCCGGGTTCGACAGAACCCGATCCGTTATCACTTCCACAGTCACGTTCATCCTCATCGTCCGACGCGCCCTCGCGCTCCCCGGCGGCCCACGCGCCTCGCCAATCACTGCCCCGCGGTAGTACAGCGTGGTCGTGGTGTTCATGTACCTGAACGACGCGTGGTTCGGGTTCTTCACCGAAACGTCGGCGTTTAGGGTCATGTTTGACCCTGGCCGTGGTGTTGTCGTGGTGCCGTTGACCAAGTCGAGGTTGAGTACGGTGACCTTGTTCATGCGGATGACTGGCTCTTTGACTTTGAACACTGTGAAGATTAGGATGACGACGACTACGGCTTGGATGAGGATGACCGCGGCGGCGCAGCCGCAGCATTTCAGGCACCGCCTGCGGCGGATTCCGGTGACGGTCGCGGATTCGTCGTCGCTGCTGGTGTGGCGGTCGTAGGCGGGGGCGAGTGGGCGAACTTGCTCCGACGTCTCCACCATTGTTGAGGAATATTTAGGTTTGTGGATTTTAATTTGCAGGTTCAGTTTTCCTTTTGATTTGTTTATATATATAGTGGTTAGGTTAAATATCGTGAATTAATGATGAGAAATTGTTAAAAGTGTGGAATTTAATTAATTATAGTGGTGGGGTTTGTGGAAAATTTGGCCTACTTTTTTTGATTTTTGTATGCTAAAATTAATTAATTAATATTGACTTGTCCTTTTTCTTACATCGTATTTTGTTTATTTCCTGCTGAAATATAATGATAGGTTACTCAGTTTGAAATATATGTCTGAACGAAATTAAGGTCATAATTATGGTTAGCACAAGTCCACAATTCCTGTTTCCCCAACCCACAATATATATTTATTTATTAAATTCAAGGGTAGATTACATACGGGGTTGTCAATGCTACCATTAAAGGGACCGATATGCACTATATTTGTTTCATACGGGGTTGTCAATGCTACCATAGATGAAAATTTATAAATCATATATAAAATAGGGTTAATTTCATTTTTTTCCCCTTGTACTTTAGCTCGATATCAATTTATCCTCTTCTACTCTTGATTGCATCGATTTGCTTCATTGTACTTCAAAAATTGTCTCAATGTGGTATCACTGTTAGTTGTTAGACGATTTACCTTAGCACCGTTTAATCTAAGCTCTAAAATTACGAAAAACGCCACATCTCCCAGTTTAAATAATTATTAAAAAACGAAAAATAAATAAATAAACAAAAAATAATATAATAAAAAATTTAAGACAATGATAAAACATAGTCCACTACGCCGTCCACAATTTTCTTTTTAATTATTATTTAAACTGAGAAGGGTGATTTTTCGGTAATTTTCAGAAGGTTGCGGCTATATGCAAGACTAATTTCACTTGTGTAATACCAATTAAAATACCCTTACTTGTTAAAAAAATAGAAAGTTCCAAATGTGCAATACCAAAAAAAAAAAACTTTATCACAAAAACACAAGACCAACTCATCTTCTCAATCAAAACCCACAAAACCTAAATCCTTCCTCATCTATAAACCCACGAAACCTAAACATTCAAAATCATCAAAACTCAACAAATCTTACAAAGATGGCAAGTATGGAGTCATAAGACATCAAAATAGAAGAATTTACGGTGGAAAAACCCAAGAAAATATGCATTTATGTGTTTTTTTAGCTAGAATATCGTTTTTCCAAAAAAAATCCCGCGCAAACGCAGTCGACATGTACATGTCAAATTTTATAGGCAAAAATTGACATTGAGATGTCGATTTTTTAGTACAAAATCGACACCTCAGTGTCGAAATTTAACTGTTAGCAAAGTAGTCAAAATATACTAAATTTCGACATTAAGGTGTTGAATTTATTGACATATATTCGACACCTTAATGTCGAAATTTGTTGTTTCATATATATATTTTTTTAAATCCCGCGCAGACACGGCCGACATGTACATGTCGAATTTTATAGGTAAAAATCGACATTGAGACGTCGATTTTGGAGTACAAAATCGACACCTTTTGTGTCGAAATTTAACTGTTAGCAAATTAGTCCAAATATACTAAATTTCGACATTAAGGTGCCGAATTTATGAACATATATCCGACACCTTAATGTCGAAATTTAGTTGTTTCATATTCTTTTATTATTTGTTATTTGGTCTTGCATGAGCAAACAAAAGCCAATTTAATTTATGGGTATATTTGTCATTTCATTTTAATAAAATGGAATCTTTTGGAATCTTTCTTTAATTTGGTCTTGCACAAGTCGAATTAGTATTGCATATAGTCGCAGCCTTTTCAGAATTAGATCAAACGGTGTTAATGTCAAAGGTTTGAAAACTAACGGTGATGACCACATTGAGACAATTTTTCAAACACAGTGGGGCAAATCAATGCAATCGAGAGTATAAGGTGGTAAAGTGATATCGAGCCAAAGTACAAGGGAGGAAAGTGGAATTTACCCTACAACATAATAAGGATTTAAGAAATGTTGGGGGAGACATGTCACCCCCTAGCTTTATGCCGTCTCCACCACTGCCTGAAACTAATAGACCGTTAGAATCCTAACGGAATAACTTATCCACATGCATTATTTCGTTAGAGTTTCTAACAATGTTTCAGAGGAGTGATTGTAATTATCGATACTATATGGACCTTAAAGTTACTTTTGTATATCTCAGGGGTGTAGTGTATAATTTACCATAAATTTAATAGAACCTTCTTCAAGGCGTGCATACAATTGAATGCCCTAGCACTCAGTAGCCCAACACGTGTTACCAGTCACCATATCCATCTAATCAACGGTTGATTTACGTTGTTCATTTTATTTTATTTTTGTATTATTTTATTAATATAGTTTCTGATTGGGCTTTACTAAGGAATCCGAAGGCCTACTAACGACAAGTTAAAGCCAGATCCTCTCTTTTATTAGTGGGCTCATTTGGACTTTGTGAACCGGCCGGCTCAATGTACACATGCTGAAACTCGATTATTGATTAATCTAGCTCGAGTCATTCTTAATTATTTACATACCCATTAACGGGAAGTTAGATGCTTCACTTGATTATTTACATTAGGTGGATTTGAACCGTATATCTAAACATAATCTCAAACACACACACACACACCAATGTATATGTATACTTTGCGAGTAGGTATTTAATTAAATTTAAGATTCAAATCCAACTTCCCACATTTACTAATTTGTGAAGATTTAATCACTCTAATTATAAATATATGTAGTAACAACAATAATACTTTAAATTAAACAAAGGTTGGAACTTGAAGATTGGACTCGTCTAAATTCGAGCTCGGGCTCGAGCAAAACTACACAAATATTTACGTACAAACACACCCAATTCTTAACGTGTGGAAGGGCATTAAATTTTCCTAACAAAAAAGACTCGAACATTTATTGATCTACCGTGAAATCTAATTTGATCTAGCATAAATTTAATAAAAAAAACTTAGATGCTACACCTAGTTATTTACACTGAATAGATTTGAACATTAAATATACACATAATCACACGTGCACCCATATATAAAAGTATTTGTAGTTATTTAATTAAATTTACCTTTCAAATCTGAACTATCAACAATTTTGCACCCCATAGAAGTAGGAATGCAAAAAGTAACCAAGCAATCAATCATAATCATTAATCAAAATGGCACACATAAGATTAATTAATAAAAACCATTTAACTATATGATCATTAATTAACACACATCCAATTAATTAATAAATAAACAAATCCAATCGCATCTATGCTTTTTACCTCTACAAGGATCTTTTATGATTAGAGATTTAATTAAATGTATACGTTACTCTCAAAAAAAAAAAAAAGAAAAAGAAAAAGAGAACACTCTCATTTTTTCAAGATTCTTTACAACTTTCAACCGAACAAAAAAGTTGTCTCTGTACTACAAAATGGAAAGAGAAGTGAGCCACAAGAAAAGCATCATTCCCCACCCAAGTCAACAACCACCTCCGGCAGCGGCGGCAGCACCGCTGGCGGCGGTTCCGCTACTTGCAAGCCAAGGGAACTGCAAACTCGTCGATAATCGATCGGTAGTACTAAAGCACTCCCCACCTTCCTCCCCATCTAAATCATCCAACCCCGCGAAGAAACTGTCGTCCAACGCCATATTCGACGGGCTGAGATCGTCGTCTTCGTCATCGAGATCCACTCCGGCGGCAAAATCCTCCTCCGGCTGGCTGCTGTCCTCCAACATTTCCGACGAGGAAGAGGCCGCTTTCTTGGGCTCGTCGGAGTTGGGAGCCTCGGCGGGCTTGTTGCGGCTGCTCCCGGCGAGAGAGTTCCGGTGGGTAGGCACCGGGTGGTTGTGCTCCGCCGTGTAGGTGATTACGAACATTCCCGGGTCGGATTTATTCCGCTCCACTTGCTTTCTTGCCATACATCCTGTTAACGTGCTGCATTTGTAATAACCCCTGTTTCCACAAATATAATTAATCATTAGTTATGTTGAATAAATAAATACACCCTTTATTCAAGAATCATTATTATTATAGTACTTAAAAATGTAAACAAATCAAGTCGAGCCGAGCACGAATTATGTTGAACAAAATAAAAATAAATAAACCCTTTATTCCTATTTATGTACCTCACTTGAATAAATCAAGTAATGTAAAAATCGACTCGAGTCAAGCCGAACACGAATTAAACTTGAGTAGCTTAACTTCAAGCTACTCCAGTTTCATGTCGATCTTTCTAACTCATCGGACGAAAATATATGTTCTAAACTTGTTCATTACATATATATGAATAAACGAAGCTCAAACGAGCTATTAACGAACAATCTTGAATCGAGTATTCAGTAGTTTGATTTTATTAATTTCAAGCCCCCCAATTAACATCATTAATGAATTAATTATCAAATAATTAATGAGAGAAATTAAATAAAAGAAGAAGAAACAAACCTAGGATAAGGAGAGCCCTTGATTGGTTTTTGGCCATATTTTCTCCAAGACCACATGTCTGAAGATAAACCCTCTGCAGATACATGACAAACCTTCTTCAATGGGTTCTTCCTGCAAATATTTAATCATAAAATTAATTAAAAAAAAAATATTATTATTAAATAGAATTTAGATCCATATATTAACACAAACCCATTATTTTGTTTTCAATCAATTTCAATAATCATTTAAAAAAAATACTAAAAATCAATTTTCACACACATACACACACCTATAGATATAATTATAAAGTTAATAAAAAAAATCATTATTAAATATTAGAAATTAGATCCATATTTAAACACAAACCCATTATTTCCTTTTAAGTCAATTTCAATAATTAAATTAAAATAAAATAAAATAAAATCAATTTTTCACACACAGACACACACACACACCTTTTCTTGGACCTTGGATTGGGGTGATGAGAAGAAGTAGGTTTGGAGCCATTAACAACAGAAAAGAGCTGATTTTTGTGATGAATCTGTGTTTTCGGAGGTGGCTGTTTAACTACAGCTTGCTCAAAAGATAGATCTTGCAAACCACCAAGAACAGAGAGTGGTGAAACCGGTAATAATCTTTGTGGTGGAATAAATAATGCTTTTTCTGAATTAATTGTCTTTTTTGGGAAGAAGGGTTTGCAGAGATCGTGCAGCTCTTCTGAGGAATTATTCTCTCTTCTCGGCTCGAACAGCAGATCTTGTAAGCTACTGCAATCTTGGTCGGAGGTGGTGCTGAAAAGTTGGGTGCGAGGTGTTTGTTCGGCGGCGGCGGCGGCGGCGGCGGTGGTGGTGGTAGTGGAGGAGGTGCAGCTTCTGACCACCGCGTGGAGATCCCAGTCATCCTCCATTTCCTCTGTTCTTTTTTTTTTCTGTTCTTTGCTGTGAAGAGACAAAAAGAAGGCGCTGACTTTTGTAGAGAGAGAAAGTGGATGGTGGTGGGAGTATTGTTTTCTCTCACTAGGAATTTAGAGAGAGAGAGAGAGTTGGGTGGGATTTTGGTGATTTTGGTGGTTGACTTTAGAAAATGTCAAAGGGGGTTTATAAAATGTTCACGCGTTTTTATGAAGGGGGTGGGGGGGTCAAAAAGCTGGGTGCCCACTTGCCGACAAGGAGAATTCGAGGCAAGCCACGTGGGGTGGTGCTACTCTCGAAATTAATGCGTGTGATGCACTCGACTCTCTTGCGGCTGCATTAGTATTTTTCTTTATTTTTTCCCGTTCATATTATACCATGGGTAAACTGCTTATTGACGTACAGTCAATTTATGAAAAATTCATCTTATTTGTATAATTACATCTACCCATTAATTATAATTTTTCTTTACACTTAAATATTTATGTTATAAAATTCAACATAATCATATAGATTACATGGAATATGCTCTATTGCAATCGTTTTGTATAAAAATAGAGTTTCTGATGCACCACAATCTGATATATACAAGCCAAAAAATACATATTATGATCATCTTGCTTCAAAATGTGGAGTTCGAATTGGATAAAGCGGATACAAAAGTGTTAATATTCCATATAATCTCGAAGATTCCACTAAATTTGAACTGCAAGGGTGGACGTGTAAGAAGATGTATAGATGATGAGTAGTTGTAATTACCCAAACAAGATGGTGGTTTTCGTAATTTGACCATACCTCATGGATGATTGTAATTTGCCCTTATATTATTATGTACTCATTTGACCGACAAATACATAATTCTGCCGATTTTGATTTCCGAATTCGCAAATTTTCAATTTCTGATATTTAATTTCGATCGGATGGAATTGAAATTCATATTAGATTTCGATCGAATTTGAGATTAAGAATATAATTTCAAAAGTTTCGATCTTTTTTTCTTCCAAAAACTATGCTTGCAGTACCGCTATTGCTGTGTATTTTATTTTGTAGATAAAAGAATTTTAAATTTTTGAATCCCCATTGCCAAATGTTCGATTTAGGAATAAAAATTATCATTCCAATTGTAGAAGTTGTTCGAAATAGAGTTTTTTCACTTAAAAAAAAAAATCGGAAAGTTCGCTAATTGTGATTATTCACCCTTCTATTAATATATTTTAATGTATAAAACATAATTAACTTTATTTCCCATAGTTTGGTCAATATTTATGGAAAAATTCAATTATATAGTAAAGAAACATAGATAATAAACACAAAATATTATAAATGGTAAATTACACTAACACCCCTGAGGTATGCTTAAATAACTTTAAGGTCCATGTGGTATCGATAATTACACTCACCCCCTTGAAACGTAGTTATAAAATCTAATGGGATAATGCATTGGATAGTGTTATAACGGACTATTGGTTTCAGGAAGTGGTGGAGACAACAAAGAGTTATGGGTGATCTAAAGAAAAGTGAATTTATTCTTAACACGCATTGAGCGGCGCGTATGATGCACCACTTGTCAACGTCGTTGACTCTATAGCTTCGATGGACGGCTATGAGCGAAGCATTTCACACTTGGACGGCTGGAGATGTGGAAAGCTTCATGAGGTCATCGTGACGTGGCATGATGTTTGCAGATCAAGCGGGTCCCACTTCGGTAAAAGTCACACGTGTGTACCGTGGTCATAAAACCTGCTTTTTTACGTCAATGTACAGATTTGCAGCAAATAAACAGAAAATCTACGGCTCAGAATTGTACGTCTGATTTTTGGATTATCTGATCATGTCAACGAAATATAATCAAAATTAAATTAAATTAATTAAAGGAAAAACAAATAGATAACAATGAAGAGAATCAAATAAATATTTAAGACCTAAAGAAAATGATATAATGCAACTATTTTAATATCATTATTTGTGCTAAAAATCGTGGTGATAAAATGCACCAAAGAATAACTACTCACATATATTTAGATATCGTGTAGCTAAACTTATCTTAAAAAATACTAGCATTTTCCCCCGTGTATTATTTAAATAGTGAAAAAATAATCAATTTAATACATAATAAGAAAATATAGTATACTAATATAATAAAATTTAATAATGTAGTTGATGATGCTAACGTTAGATCACCTCAAGTAGTTGAAGTAGGATGAGCTGGAAGAGCAGAGTGGATCACTGGCTCACGAGCTTGATGACCTTCAGATACCTGCGATCATAGAACACGTGAACTAGGCCGGGGTTGATCCGGCGGAAACCCCTCGGACGCTCAAGTCAGACGTGCTGATAGTACAAATACTCCAGAGAATACATTTAATAGTATTGCTCAGATAATAGGACGTACCTTAAGGAATGAGTTCCAATGATTATTTATAGCTTAGTGGAGATTGTCGGACCCAAACCTTACTTGAAGGTGATTGAGCCTCGGTAGTAGTGGTCTTCAATATTGGGCTCGTGGCCCAGTAGGTAAAGAGATTGTAGGCTTATTGGGTTGGCCCAAATAGGCATATCATTAAGCCCCCCACTCTCGAGTCGATGTGGTGGCCATGTTGAAATGAGTGTCAGATCGTGTCGAGAGTAAAAATTGTAGGAGTCGATCATTGGCGTATGGCCTAATGGTGTGCGAAAACGCGTTGGAGCGTGTGTCGGAGGGGAGTGAAGGTGCGTTGGCCGTAGCGCGACTAATTTGTCGCGATATAAGTTACTTGAGTCGTCGGTGTTGTCCCGCCACGATGTAGTAGCTCGGATCAAGTTATCTCCTCGTGGGAGTTGTCTCGTCGTGGGGTAAGAATTGATCGAGTTATCTCCTCGTAGGAGCTGTCTCACGATAATGTAGTAACACAGAGCTCGTATTCTCCTCGTGGGAGTTATTATTTATCGATATTGTCACTGTTTTGACGCGTTGCTTGTATGTGTTTACATATAGCCTTGTGCGTGATGTACTTAAGGAGGGGATTAGGCTCTCAAGATTTTTGTATGGGGATCGTCCCACTTGTTAGACCTCGAGGGTTGTAAGTATGTTTGGACCGTGGCCATGTTTTAATGAAGGACCCATCGAAAACAAGTAGATAAATTTTGAGTAATCAAGCTGGCCCGGCTATATAGATTCCCATAATATATCTAAGTGTTTCTAGGGTTGTAATCGTGCTAACTTGAGCTTGCGATTATATAGTGAATTTCGGGGGAGTTGTCTGCTCATGGGAGTTGTCTAGCAGCGAAGTTATAGGAGCATTGGACACGCGACTGGGGAGTATGCGGATTCAGGTCGCTCTGAGCGAGTAGTCTCCTTGTTGGAGTTGTCTCACATCGAGTCTTATTACCGAGCGAGGTGCCTCCTCGTGGGAGTTGCCTTACAACGGGTTCGTAGTGCCGAGCGATTTGGCTCCTCGTGGGAGTTGTCTCGCTGCGGGTTGGTAGTATCGAGCGAGTTGTCTCCTCGTGGGAGTTGTCTCGCTGCGGGTTGGTAGTACCAAGCGAGTGGTCTCCTCGTAGGACGGAACGAGTGGTCTCCTTGTGGGAGTTATCTCGCTGTGGTTTTGAGACCCGAGGGAGTTGGCTCCTCGTGGGAGTTGTCCTGCAACGGGTTATAGGACGGAGCGAGTGGACTCCTCGTGGGAGTTATCTCGCTGTGGTTTCGTAGACCCGAGGGAGTTGGCTCCTCGTGGGAGTTGCCTCGCAACGGGTTATATGTCCTAGCGAGTTATCTTCTCGTGAGAGTTGTCTCGCTACGGGTTGTAGTTCCGAGCGAGTTGGCTCCTTGTGGGAGTTGTCTCGCTGCGGGTTCGTAATACCGATGGAGTTGGCTCTTCATGGGAGTTGTCTCGCAACGGGTTTGTAGGACCGAGCGAGTTTGCTCCTCGTGGGAGTCTTGCAAGCTCCCCACTCTCGATTCAATGTGGGAGCCAAGTCGAAAATAATACCAGATCGTGTCGAGAGTATATCGGTGTCGTGGTGTACCGATAACTGTTGGCGTGGTGTGGAGAAATAATATTTTTTATTTATCCGTTTGAGAGCGCGCGCGAATTGGCGAGGCGCGTTGGAGAGCTCGCGCAATTTGGTGTAGCGCGTTGAAATTCTCGTGCGATTTGGTGAAGCGAGTCAAAATCTACGCGCAATTTGGTGGAAAGTAGTCAAAGTTGCGCGCGATTTGATGGGAGCGCGCGGTCCAAGGGCGCCTTGGGAAGGCGCGCGCGTGCTTGCGCGCACTTTACTAATTTTTCTCTCTGCTGACGCGCGAGCGTGCTGTGCACGCGCGCCTCTTTTTTTTTTTTTTTTTTTTCCTTTTCCGCAGACGCGCGCGTCAGGCGAATGTAGGCCACGCGCGCGTGCTGTGCACGCGAGCCTCTTCCTTTTTTTTTTCTTTTTTTTTTTTCGCATGACGCACGCGCGCCTCCTTTTTTTTTTTTTTTCCTTTTATGTTTTCTTCTTCTTCTTCTTCCTTCTTTCTTTCTTCTTCTAATTTTTTTTCTTTTACTCTCTTTTTTCTTCTTCTTGTTCTTAGGTCTAGCGCGTGCGATTTGAT
Source organism: Erythranthe guttata (assembly GCF_000504015.1). Next base: position 368,471 of record NW_012193292.1, on the reverse strand, counting down.
CCCTTTTTTTTTTGTGGTTGACGCGCGCGGCTGGCGCGTGTAAGCCACACGCGCGTTTCTTCTTTCTTTATTTTTATTTTTATTTTTAGGTGATTGATGTTCACCCCTTTGGGGATATTCTATTTTTTGAGTAGGGAGATTATACTCGTTTCTTGAGATGGGATGTGCACCCACTTGGGGTTGAAAGGTAAGGGTGATGCCAACCTTAGGATGGGATAGTCCCCCACGTACTTTAGGATGAGGCGCTCGAGAACTATGGTCTGAGGTGGATGCGCACGGTTGTGCCATTGCTTCAGTGGCAACACGAGTTGAAACTTTCGCGGTCGTACGCTGAAGGTCCTTATCAGTTATCTGAACCGTTAGACGAGCAAGTAGAAGTTGATCCCTTTGAAGAAAATTTATACTTACATATAATATTCAAGTCCAAAGACTCACCAAATTTCTTTACTCGGCTAGTATCAAATAATTGAGCTATTGGGATCATTTGGACTTTTTGGCTTTCAAATGTTGGGCTTTTGGTACAAGGTAGAAAATATGGGTAAAAATGGCTACTCTTCTCCTTTCATCTCACAATTAGTCACTAAGAGTTGAACTTGACGGAATTTTTAACTCTCTTTCTTGACTAGAGGTGTTTTTCGCTAAGATTTAGATTTTGGAATTATTACTTCACCTCAAAGGACTTATTACCTAACTCGGTTTGTTTAAGAGTTCGAAAGTCTCCACTTTTACTCTTAACATGATGGTTCGAGTTTTTACTTTAAAATCTTTCTCAAGTCCTTTCTTCCCCTTCTATCTTTCTTCTTTTTTTTTTTTTTTTTTTTTTTTTTTTCTCTCTCTTAACATGATGATTCGCGTATGAATGATGAAGATCTACCCAATGTATTTCGTCCAGTGCAACATAAAATAGTCACGATTAAATAACACGACACAAAATGAAGGCATCAATACATTGTTAATAGGACCCGCCGGCCACAATCTCCACGCCTCTTGCAAAAAAATATATATATATAGTGCCAGCCACTACTAATTAGTAATTACTCTCCAATAATACAGTATTTAAAAATAATAATTTACACGTGTTATGTTGTATACGTGTCAGACGCTGTATTTACTCTATATAAAAAATAATATTTTCCTGGCCCAATAAGCTCAATAAAACTTGTACGTTTTCCTAACCCAGTAAAGGCCCATTTAAATGGGCCTAGATTATTATCAGACTCAATACTTGTTTAAGCCTATTTGTAATTTCTTGCTCAATTTTTTGAAATAATTAAATATATTTACATCAGTTCTAGAATATAATTGTGCCTCGTTTGGTTGGAGAGATTAACCACGATTAAATAAATAACAGGGCTTTGGACGTCACGAGGTCCGATAAAATAATTGAATTTTCATTAAGAATCTTATGTTGGCAACCAAACGAGACGTTAGAATATATTAGACCACGGTTATAGTTTAATATTTTATTTTTCTTATATTTACATCATATATTAGTTTCTTAACTAATAACTATGACGCATTGTTATATGAAATTCAAGAGAACATTCTAGAATAGTTATTGAGATAGAAAAATGAACTGCATGACACACTAGCCTTGTCATCTCTCTATTTGGATGGACTAAAACTAAATTGTGACTGAATCTAATGTCACTTTCACTTTATTAAAATGGACCCAAAATAAATGTTTTTTCTATAATCAAATTGATTGGAATAATAACGACTGCCCAAAATTTCTGAACCAAGTTTCTATTTTATTTTGTATGACCTACTAACCGACCATTTTTTGCAGTCCACCTACATGCCATGGTTAATAGCAGTAGGGTGTGAATTGGGACATAATTTTTAAATTCCATTGATTCCAACCCCAACAAAATTCGATTTTGGAATAATATTTTTCACTATGAATTCCGAATGTTCAGATTTTCAATTTTTCCGGGTATTTTTTTAACAAAATTGAAATGCCTATTCGTCTCCGATTCCAATTATAATTTTTGAATATTTTTTCGAAAATTCCAGTTATTTTCCAAAAATTACACTTTACTTATTTATGTGACTTAAAGTTAAAAAATTAATTTCGATCTGATCGGATCCGACCCGACTGATTTTCACCCCTAGATTTCTGCTATAAAAAGGTGATATAGAAATAGAAACCCTACTAATAATTTGATGATTTTTTTTGTGGCGTGTAGGTCAAAGCAAACAGTGACCAGACAAATTCAACCGATATAGAGAGATTTTCATCTCTATATATATACTAATGTCAACAAAAAATTGGCCACCAAATTCAATTTTTGTCACATCATAAATTAAAATTAGTCGTCACCCCAATTACTAATGCAACTTTCCAGCTAAGCTCTCAACTGTTGAAACTGCTCCTCTATCATATCTAATCAATTCGTATTATTGCATAATGATTATATTAAATATCTTTTACTTAAAAAAATTAAATAATAATATTAATAATCAATAAAGACATGATTTATCAAGTTATATATAAATATATATATACACATGACAAAATCCTGAGGTTTTTGCCTTGTATCTGCATCTATCCAATACAAAAATTAAACCAAGTTTATTAATAAAAATAAAATAAAATTGAAAATTAATAGCCCAAATATAGATTATTGCAGAAATGTAATATATATATATTATATATAACTTAGCAAATAACACATGCATTAGGGTTCTCTTCCATGCTGTGGTGCACATAGTAGTAGGTGTTCATTGGTGGATAGTACTGCTGCCGATACGGCATTGCGGTTCCGACCACGAATTCGTCTTTCTTGGGTTGATCTTCTTTCTTCTTCTCGTCTTCTTTCTTCGGTTCGTCTTTAGCATCTTCCTTCTTCGGCTCGTCTTTCTTGGCTTCTTCTTTCTTTGGCTCATCTTTCTTCTCCGGTTCTTTGGCGGGCCCCACCGAGATTATACCCGTCGCCCAATTTTTTTTCCGCAGTTTGCTCACAACTGTAACCGGATCAACTGTCCCGATCACCGTTAGTTTCTTTGATTTCATGTCGATTGCAATTTCATCGATTCCTACACACGCAAATAAGTTATAACTCAACTCAAGAAATTTACACAAATGGCAATTAACGAGTAAAAAACCCGATATGTTTAGATTCTATATTGTCATGCTCACATTGCACTTGTAGTACGGTTGGCCGTTTCAAGAATGAATTAAAAAAGAAAAAAGAAAAAAACTTATAAATGAACCGACATCCATCTTTAGGAAAAACAATATGAATCGCACATTACACATTTATAATACTCGAAAATTACGGGATCGGAGCAAGATTACGCACTATCATCCTTTTTCTTCCTCATTTGCATGCAAAGATTACATAGTCAAATGTAATAACTAATAACCGATATTGAATGAGATGTTCGATCCGAGTAATCTTATAAACACTAATCACGGAAAAGAGGAAAAGCAAGCGTTACTTCTTTCTTTGCGCATAAAGTAGCCTTACTATAATCACAATGTAATTATTAGTGCAGAAAAATTCAAGAACTTTTCGATTCATCTATCGGAAACATTAGTTCCAATCTTACCTAAGTATTACATTGTGATTATAATCATTCAAAAAAAAAAAACAGGGCACTACTCTGTTTTTGCAAACATACAGTCGATTTTCAGCTCGTGCCACGATATTTATCACGAAAATATGCTATAACAATTAACAATTAAAATGAGAATCACAAAATCAAATGATTTAATTTCAGAAATCAAAGATTAAGACAAAAAAATCATATGATTTGTGGAAGAACAAAATCAAGATTTGGTGACAGAAACCTGAAAGAGTAGACACTGTCTTCAACGCTCTCCTCTTGTCTCTTTCTTCATGCAAATCCAATTTCAACACAAACTTCTGCAAACAACACACAATTATTGAATCAAAATTACAAATATCAAACATTTATTTATTTAAAAGAAAAAAACAAAGATTTACACTATCAATTTAATTTTTAGGGAAAAAAAAAATAAAAAAAATAAAAAAATAACGCCATTTACTTCGTGATAAAACCCAACCCATAGATTTTGTCTGAGGAATCAATAGAAATAATTTTTCTCTGGCTTCCTCAACAAAACAACCTTAAAAATACATTCTTTAAATTCTCCAAAAAAAAAAAAAAAAACACGCACACACACATAGAGAAAGAGAGAAGCTAAGAATCAAGAATCAAGAATCAAGAAATAAACCTTCATTTTTCTTTGGGTTTATGTTCTGCTTAAATAAAATAGCTCTGTCTCAAATAAAAAAATGTGGGATTTAAAAAGAGAAGTGAGAGGACAGAAAATAGAGAGAGAGAAAAAGAGAGAGGGAGAGAGAGAGAGAAGCTAAGAATTAAATAAAAATAATGGGTTGATTTGAAAAAAAAAGAAGAAGAAAAGATTTGTTGTATACAGACAACAGAAAAAAGGAAGCAAAATTTTGCTGCCGAGTCCACCACAACACACTCTCTCTCTCTAAACGTATATGTGTGTGTGCAAATATAGTGAGAGAGAGAGAGAGAGGATAGAAATATGAGAATCAGTGCACGTTTCTTCTTCGAGAAATGTGACAGCCACCACCACTGAAAACTACTATGTATGTGCGTGGGCATATATAGTGAGGCCAGGGGCCACTGTTTCGAATACCACTCGCTTCTGTGCGAGCGTGATGATTTGTATTGTTGTGTATCCACGTGTCGCACATAAGCAGTGCCAAGTCGGATTCCTGCATGTGTGTTGCCACCCTGGCAATGTTTTGAAATAATTAAATTTATTGTGTGGCTGGTAGATTTAATGAATTTTTTCTTTTTTCTTTTCAAAGAAAAGAAGATAATAAATAACATAAGGAAAACCTATTAAAGTAAAATGATAAGATTATTATAATACAAAGGTAAATTACCAAAAAAAATATATATATAATTATACAGTCACCCTATTAATTATGAATCTTCTTACACGTCCGCCCTTTAGTGTTAAATTTAGTGGCATCTTCTATATTATATGAAATAATCTACAATTTGTATCCGTTTTATTCCACTCGAACTCCATATTTTGAAACAAGATGATCATAAGATGTGTCTCGTGAATTATAAATATGAAATATCAGATTGTGGTGCATCAGAAACTGCATTTTTACACAAACGAGTACAAACTAGAGGGTAAACAACATAAGACCCTCATATGTTAAAGAAAACATGCGCCAAAACCCCCTGTGTTTTTTTTCTTGCGTAAAACCCCCTTGTGTTTAATTTTACTTTGCACGGAATTCCCTTTTCCGTTAAAACTTAACACCTAGAGGGGATTTTATGCAAGTTTTTTATAACATAGGGGGTTTAGTGCATAATTTATACACTACAAGGGGATTTTACGGAAAATTAATTTATTCATATAAAATTTTCACATTATATTCTTAAATTAAGTCGAACACATTTATTCAGTTACAATATGAAAAATATAAATTTAATAAGTGTTGTGAGTGTTAAGTGTATATTTTTACACTTAATAACACCTTTTAATTGGAGCTTTTGGTGTGTTTTAACGATAATTGGTGCTTAAAATGGTGATTATTTGTATTTTAAGGTACAAATTGAAGAATTGGAAAATTATGGGGTAAAAACTGTAATTTCAGAGAAAAAGTGGGCCAAAAGTAAGAAAATCAAAATTTCGAAGATTTGAAGCCCGGACGGCCGTTCGAGTTCTAGAACTAAATCTGGCGCGGCCGTCCGAGATCACGAGGAGGCGTAGTGAAGGAAGTTTAATTACACAAGGCTACCGCCTTCCTATATTTTTACACCCTATATAAGGCCAAGCCAAGCACACAATTTAGGATCTCATCTTTTTATACGCAATCTAAGAGCAAGAGAACGGAGCAACGAAGACAAAGACTTGACGAATCTTCATCATAGTTCTCTCTTTACTTTTATTTTCAACTTTTATGATTTTTTCGTATTTTTATTATGCTTTTCGTAGAGAACATGAGTAGCTAAGTTTTTAATTTAGGATTTTGTTGGAACCCTATGTGGTGATTCGAACCTATTTTTCTAATATTATACAAGTTTGAATTCCGTGATTATTTCTTCTATTTGATCTTATTTAGCGCATGAACGTAGCTAATTTATGTTGCTATATGTTATTGTTAGAATTGATTGACAGATCGTTTTAATAATTAGAACAAGGATAGGAGAGCCTTCGAGTAGTTTTCACCGGATGAGTGTGTCAATTGCATGTGTTATCGTAGACATACAGATAATACCTTAGGTAGCCGTTTACGAGACTTGTTATTTAATGTTTTATTCATAATTGTTTTGCATAGACATATAGTGAATTGTTTATGAATAATAGACTCATAATACACGCGACAACGGGTTATGAGTAATTTAGTGTCTTGGGTTAATAATCGGGAATCTTAACTTGCATGATAGAGGTTTAATTGGGTGATTAATTATCGCATATGGGAAGATAAAATCCTAGATCCGTTTTTATATTGATATTTTCTCGTGATTATTTACTTTCTTAATTAGTTTAATTGTTTAATTGATTAAATTTCACAACCTTGCGTAGGCTGGATAAAAATCATAATTGTTAGAATTTGGTACTTAGGATTAGATAATTTGATTATTCCCTGTGGGATCGACATCCGACTCTCACGAGTCCACTTTTACTACTTGTTTGCGATACGTGCACTTGCATGTTAGGTATTTAGCCCAACAGTGAGTATTAAAAAAATCAATTTTTATATTGATATAATTTATTAATGTATTTAAGAATTTTGATTTTTTTTAAATATATAATTATTTTATTAGAATTATCATCTATTTTTATAATTTATTATAGATTAATTATATGTGAAAATAACATAAATAATTTGAGAATTCATTCCATCTTCCATTTCGAATATTAATTTTTTTGGTTTTCATATTTTAAATTAATATATGTATTCGACTTAATTTAAGAAAATAATTTGAAATTTAAATGAATAAATTAATTTTGCGTAGAACCCTCTTGTGTTGCAAAATCATGCACCAAATCCCCATATGTTATAAAAAACTTGCATAAAATCCCCTTTATAGTCAACGGTGTTAACTTTTAACGCAAAAGGGGATTTCGTGCAAAGCAAAATGAAATACAAGGGGGTTTTACGCAAGGAAAAAAAAGGGGGGGGGGGGGGGGGGGGGTTTGGCGCAGGTTTTCCTTAACACATGGGGGTTATGCTGTTCACCCACAAATTAGAGAACATTCCACGAAATCTAGAAGATTCTGTTGAATTTGATACCGCAAGGGTGGACGTGCAAGAAGAATCATAATTAAAAGAGTAGTTGTAATTACCCAAACATAAATGATTTTTTTTTTTCTCATAATTTGACCTTATCTCATGGGAAGACTGTAAGCTACTTAAATAAAATTGATGACTCATACGCAGATAGAGATAGAGATAGATATACTGATACTGATACTGATATTGGACTTAGATTTAGAATTGTTAGTTGGGCCAATTTATAAAATGTAGCTGAGTCTACTCTTTACCTTTAATTCCGAGTTAGATTTCAACCCAATCTGGATATATATGGACCGGCCCAATCTGGATATTATATGAACAATAATTTATAAATGTGATTTTTTTTTTAAATGCCACACAAATTTAATTCTCGTTAGGTTCAATATTGGAAGTCATTTCTAAGGTACAGAATGTAATATACTTGGAATTAAATTTTAAGATTATTATACACGTGCAAAATTCAAGATGTTGGAATTGGTCCATTTCCAAACACACAACACATCCCTTAATTATGAACTAAAAGCTCAATGATGCTCAACAAATTAACAAAGACTCCATCGTCAATCTCATGGAGACACCACTTAATTGTAACAATTAAAGTACACGTAATATATTCCTGCTCCAATACATTCTTAAATTCGTTTTTTTAGTTCATAAGCTTAGTCGATTGTCACACAATTTTCAACAAGACCGAATTCCCTCACTCTAACATTTGTTTGTGACTTTAGTAGTAGTTCACCTGCAATTTCGAAGAATATCGAGGACGACCAAGAAAATCGAGTCTTTCCGGATGACTTTGCAATTGGAGAATAAATGGGATTTTGTGGAAGAAAATACTACTACGACTCAAAAGTCAAATTAAAATAATGAAATAGTAAATTCCGACCCGACCCGACCCGAAAACCGGATATTTGACATTGAAGTATTCTTGTACCTACGGCAGCGGTAGTGGTTATTCTTGGTGGACGGGGGGCACGAGAAACCACAGCCCCACCTTGTCCGACCCACGTGGGTGGGTAGGGTGCTTTTGACTGTCCCATTCTTCTCCTCTCCTCACTCGCGCCCCACGCGCGTGTCTAACACGCTCTATTTGTCCTCCTCCTTTCTCTCCGTCATCTTCAATTCATATCTCATCTGAACTATTTTACCCCCAAAAAAAAAAAAAAAAAAAAAAAGCCATGAAACAGCCCTAATACAATAGCTCCATTCATCATAATTTCCAAATTTCACAAATTCCCCCAATTAAAAAAAAAATCTAATTTTCCTGCAATTCGTTGGATCAGCAATCTGAAATTTTAGGGTTCCACAATGGGCAGGAGGAACGAAGATGAATTACAATTGGCTATTTACCGACCGCCGCTTTTCATGGGCGGCTGCTTGGAGATTCGTCTCTTCTACGTCCGCATCGCCCCCTGCGCGGTGGACAACCTCCCCGACCAGCTCAAGCTCCGCCACCTCCGCCGCGAGGTCGGCGTTTCGTTGGAGATCAACGGCTCCCGCGTCCCCTCGTCGGAAACCGTTTCCGTCACCCTCCGCCGCGATCGCGTGGATAAGGATTCATCCGAGGCGACGTACGTCAGCACGGACAGCGTGAAGCTCTCGGGCCCCGCGGAATTCGAGGTGTGCGAGGAGAAGGACGATTTGGATTTGATCCTGTGCGGCTCGCTGCAGAGAGCGGACGCTGCATCCGCGTGGAGCAGCGACACCTCCATGTCGGATAACGATTCGAAAACCGGGTGGGGTATGGAGTGCTACGTGGCGAATTCGATAGCCAACGGCAAGTCTTCGCTCCTCCAGACGAAGAAAGGGATTTGCTCTCCGACCATCGAGGTTTATATTGCCGGGTGCTGCAATGGCACGCCCGTAATTTTGATGAAGACTGTTTTGATTAGCCCTAGGAGGAAGGTTAGGCAAGGTATGATGCTCGATGCTATTCCGGAGGACGAAGAAACGGGGAAGGAGCAGAGGAGTTTGTCTAATGGGATGGTGAGGCAGAGGAAATTGCAGGTAAATTTTCGGCTTCGGTTCAATTTATTGCATTGATTATTGCTGATTTGAATTATAGACGAATGTGCTAGTATACAATTATCGGACTTTCGGATAGATGATTCAATATATAGGATTAATGATAATTAATTTATAGGATTATTGGAAAATATAAACAGCAGCTACTTTCGCATAAACACAAGTACATAAACGAGAGAATTCGATTTTGACGAGAAAAGTAGGTTAATATTTTGAATTTTCTACATGTAGATAATATGGCATGCCAGTAGAATTTAGATATTCGATTTTTTACTCCAAATTATAGGGTAAACATTTATCGTGTGAATGGATTGATTCTGTACAAAACATCATAGTTGGTAGCAGAAGTGTAACCACATCATTTGAACCCGAAAAAGAAGGGCTCGTTCTAGTTGCAACAATGAAATTCAACATAGGTCAAAGAAAGTTGTTAAAATATGGATTTCGACGATTTCTTCTATGCGAAAGCTTGAATTAAGTTATTAAGTATTATATTTCGCCTGAAGGATTGTGGTGTAGGGTTCAACTATGACTTGCCGCTGTAAGTATATAGCAACGAGAATATTCTTCTAGTGCGCATTTTCTCCTCTGTACTATTACATATCATGTTCCACTAAAAGACAACGAGATAATTTCGATCACTAAGAAGTTCACTTCCGGAGGCATTTAGGCTTTTCTATATCTCTCTTTACAGTATTGTATCTAATCTGAGCCACCACGGAATTTTAAAGTTTTAAATTTTCTGTATCTTTTCACTATTAATTTGGAGTTAGTGGTCTAGCGTTATTTCTGTAATCGAAGGGGTAGTTTAGGGAAAAAATGGTTTTATGTTTGAACATCTCAAAAAAAGAAAACGAGTACGGTAATTTTGCACATGAACCGTGCTCCTGAAAGAAACAATTGTAATGATGATAGAACTTATTACAATTGTTCAAAATTTTCACGAATGAAATTATCAGGGGTCAGATGGAATTTTTCCATAAAATTACACCAAGATTTTGAAAATATTTGAACTTTCTGCCTGATTATGTTGTGCCAACTAGGTGACAGGATGGAAGTTATTAAAAGAAATCTCGTCATTCGATTGATGCGTCTACTTTGGCGTTCCTAATTCATTAAGAATAACAGACTTAAGTTAACCTTCAATATACTGTTTCTGCAGCTTATGGCAGCTGAGATGGATGAATATGAACCAAAAGGAGAAATCGGACACAATTACTACTCCGAAGAAATGTACCCCGGCGAAGATGGACAGCTGTCGTGGTTCAATTCTGGTGTAAGAGTCGGTGTCGGAATTGGGCTTGGAATGTGCCTCGGCGTTGGAATTGGTGTGGGCCTACTTATGCGATCATACCAAGCTACAACTAGGAATTTCAGGAGGAGATTTTTCTAAAAATCTTTTTATACTTCTTAAGTGCAGAAAACCAAAACAAATGAAAAATAGTGACCGGTTTCATGTTTGAGGTGGAAGTATACTTACTTCCTTTTCGGATTTGCTAACCTAGAGATATCGTAAATGCAGCTGAGGAAGTGAGGAAACACATAGTACGCAGAAATTGGGTTTCTGGTAAATTGCTGCTCCGATATAACCGTGTGTTGTTATTGCAAGTGTTGATATAGCAGTGTTACGTGTTAAATATTTAGGCCTGGTGTGCCAAAAGGGATGCCGGGTTTCTGTGTGGATGGCTGTATCTCTTAGTGCTTTGTAGGTATATATTTTTCTCTTATCGAGTCTTTTGATCGGATCATTTTTGTGGAGCAAGATTGTTTACTTTACGGTTCCTCCCGTTTTTTTTTTTTTTTTTTTTTTTTTTTTTTTTACGTTTAATATACATTGTTGAAGAGTTGTATGACGACATCCACGTTCTGATGATGTTTGAGATGAGAGAATTTTTGTTTTGTTTAGTGATATCAGTGTTTACTTGAGTCGATTTTTTTTTTTTTGCAGCATAGCTCGTAACATTATTTTGGTTTGTGTTCGTTTGAGCCTTCCAATTTTCGATATACCTGTTAAGAATTGATTTTCGATATTCTTTTAATGGAATTGGAATTAGTTTTTTACTTCCGATCTTTTTTTTTTTCTCCGTAAAATATTAATTTCGATTTGATCGGTTCGATTCCCATCCTTAACTTTGTTTATGGTGCTGGTATGATTATGCATAGGAATCATTGAAAAAATAATTAATTTATTTTGTAGAAAGTTTAATGTTGAAATCGGATGGGTCGAATCTAAAGTGGAAAACTAATTCGATTCCGTTAAAAAAAATTGAAATTTTAAATGATTTTTTTTTTGTTCCACAATCGAAATGGAATTAGTTTCAGAAAATTAAAATCTAATAGAAAATATGAATCTCGTAAAATTATTTTCAGAATCCGCTGATCGAAAATTTCATTTTACATTTTCACCCCTAGTTCTATGCGATAATGGTAAACTAGTTTAAAAGGGAGTTTTTGTGAATTTCAAGGACACGAATGTAATTTCGGACCTTCCCCATTCTATTCATATACTGTTCTTCCACTGCTCACAAACAGTCGTTCTTTCAAACACAGTCACACAAATCGATCTCTTGCGTTGAAAAGCGGAAACAAGCTCGGCTTAATTTCATCCAAGGTAAATTCCATTTTCCCAATTTCGTTTCATTTTTTACCTGTTTGAGTTTCAATTGTTGCGCGGCGTTCGATCTTCACCAATTCTAATCATTCCATTTTCTTTTAATTTTTCTCTTTTAGTTTTCTGATAATTGTTTGCATGTTTTTATGTTAATGCGATTCGTATACCCGCGAAAATTGAATTTCGGTAATTGATATTGAGATCTCTGAGGATCTATGTAGATGAAGATTTACTAAAATCAATGGTAGATAAATCCCGGATTTGTGAATTTAGCCGGAGACATTTTTTGTTGGATCACACAGTAGAGGGTTTATAGGTCAATTTTTTCTATTGCGCTTTAGATTTGTTTATGTGTTAATGCATGAATGATAATAAGTTTGATCGCTGAACGTTAAAAATTTTCTTATCGGCGTGTTGTTTAACCGAAACCAAAATTCCGACACTTCGTTTTATGATTTATCTTCAATCTGAAGTTCAAATTGGAGTATAGTAGATATTTTGAATCTTTGAAGACTATTTTGGTTTCTGCAAATGAACTTTGCTCGAATATGTTAAAGGAGCTTGATTGAGAATGTCGAGAGGTATATGTACATAAAAAACCGACTGATTGTGCTCTCGTGCTAAATGATAATAAAGTACTGTAAATCATGTGATAATAAAAATTGAGTTATTAGAAACTCGGAGGATACTTGACTAATGGAAACCCTGTAACTGCTTAGTGCTAGAGTGTGTGTGCGTGTGTGTGTGTGTGTGTGTGTGTAAAGTAGTTCAATTGGGAAGACTATTATTTCTTTTTATATCAAATGTTTTTAAAAATAGTGTCATGGATCCATCGATGGAACTATCGACTCATTCTAGTTCATGTTTTCTGTATACAGTACTTGTGGTAAAAATATGTCAGGTACGGAGGACGTTAAAGAACAAACGGAAGTTGTTATGGAAGACGCTGAAAAGTCATTGCCATCAAGACAGCAGGAAGTTGTCGTTCAGACCGTGTTATTTTTTTTATTAACTTTTTGAATTTTTTCAGTGTTTCCGTTATCTAATTGGATTCTTTACATGTTCTTTGCAGGAGGAAGTCGTAAAGAAGAAATATGGAGGAATAATTCCCAAGAAACCACCACTGATTTCTAAGGCATTAATAACATCTATATCATACTTTTCTCACGTGTCACCTTTTTTTTTTTTTTTTTAAATAACACGGTTCCATTTGATGACAGGATCACGAACGTGCCTATTTTGACTCCGCTGATTGGGCTTTGGGAAAGGTACACCGTTTTGGTATTTGCTCCATTTTTCGCATTCTTTGAAGCTCGTGTTATTGGTATAGCTGTCGATTGTAAATTTTACTTAATAATTATTGGTGTTTTTTTTACGACAGCAAGGCGTAGAGAAGCCCAAAGGACCGCTTGAGGCTCTTCGGCCAAAGTTACAGGTACTTATACTTCTTGTTTCCTTTTTTGGTTCGGTTAATTACATGAATCATTCATATTTATTGGTACTTGATGAATCTATTATGGCTTTTCAGTCCAATTTAGTTAGTTTTTGTTGTTATTACTTCTGATGCACTGTGTTATTTTTCGTATTTAAGTATTTATCTTAAAAAAGGGAACTCCGATGGCAAAATTTAAGCCAGATTTTATGCATGGATATCTTAATAGCACCATTCAAGATACTTACTGTATTCATTAAGGTCTCGTTTATTTCCGCAACGACTTATTTCTTTGGAAAAATACTTTGAAGGCAATGCAATAAAACCTGTATCTGGATGAAGATTTTGGGAATCTGAATCTTTCCTGAGCTTGTGTTGGATTTAATTATGTCACCGTTCTTCTTTCACAATCATATATTCATATATAGATATATATTAAATTGTTTTTTTTCCATGTGTCTGTGATTAAAAAGGTGAAGTCATCAATATGTACAATATTTTCAGTACCGAAAAGGGGGTAAATTTAACCCGTTATTTTGATCATTTATGCTGAAGTGTTATTTCATGTTTTTTCAGAAATTGAATGGGCACTAGATTTATTTGTTTTTAATTTTCTTTTAGCCTTTGTGCTGACATGTTTTCCTATGGGATAATTGTTTGTATTAGCCAACACAACAGCAAACGCGGTACCGCAAATCTCAATATGCACCATCAGAAGGTGAAGGTATGCATGCATGATTTGTCAAAATTCCATATTTTTTCGAGAAATTTCATCAGCAGTTGTATTTTATTAATTCATTTCTGTATGTCTAATTTACTGAATCTTTTTGTCTGTGTAGACGGAAGTACTGCACCATCTGAAGATGCGAACGCAAATGAATGAGAAACTGTTACTGCTCGATCCTTTGATTACGGAGAGTTCCTTCAGCATTACTTGCATGACAACTACTAGTGAAGTAAATTTTTTACTAAAATAAAAATTTTGAAAAAAATATTCTATTGGATGCTCAAAGTGGAAAAATGCGTACTTGCTGCTGTAATTACCCGTATTCATGTTGTCGACTATTTTCATTTATACCATCATCGAGACTATTATTGCTTTTATTTTGCGTGCGTTACTCTTAATTCGTTGCTCAAATGAACCTTCATTTTTCTACTTCTCTTCTTCTATTTGTCTTTCATTATATAAATACTTATGTGAATGTGCTTCTCTCTCTAAAACTTTGTTGCTAGTAAATGAACTTTAAGAATAAAGATTATCACGTTCATTTTAAGCATGGCGTAAACGAGTTAAGCTCGAGCCGAACTTGCTTGAGGCAAAAATTTAAAGCTCACTAAAAAATAATTTTGCTTTTTTTTTGGGGTCATCTAGTTCATTTCATGTTTAGTATTTATATGTTTTTTGTAATATAAAAAATCCTTAATAATAATTAAAGCAAAAAGGTATGCTTTCAAAATATTGAAAATAATAATTAAAGTAAAAGGTATAAATTCAACAAGCGCCGCTGAAGATGCTTTAATCAGACCAAAAAACACCAAATCCACACACAGTAAAGGTGAAAAGACACACACACATTGAAGTAGGGTCTTCCTTCTCACTCCTCCCCCTTCCAAATCTACTGGAACTGGAGATCTCATTTTATAAACATAGCAAATAGCTAAATATGCTTCTTCTTCGCCGCATATAATCACGAAATTCACACGCTTGATTGTGTGTCGCTGCGTGAAAATTGCACCGAAGATTTTGGACTGAATTGATAGGGAGGGAGAGATCTCCGGCGGCAATGCCTCAACGTAGCAGCGCCGCTCTTCAATCGCACGCCCTGCCACTAGTCGTGACGCTCAATTGCATCGAAGACACGGTGCTGGAGCAGGAATGCCTCTCCGGCGTGGCGCAGGTGGAGCACGTGCCGCTCAGCCGGCTGGCGGACTCGCGGATCGAGTCGGCGGCGGCGGTCCTCCTCCACTCGCTCTCGTTCCTCCCACGCGCCGCGCAGCGCCGGCTCCGCCCCTGGCAGATGATTCTGTGCCTCGGCTCCTCCGACCGCGCCGTCGACTCGGCTCTCGCGGCCGATCTCGGGCTGAGCCGGCTGATCCACGTCGACGTCAGCCGAGCCGAGGAGGTGGCGGACACAGTGATGGCGCTTATTTTGGGGCTACTCAGGCGCACGCATCTGCTCTCGAGGCACGCGCTCTCGGCTTCGGGGTGGCTCGGCTCGGTGCAGCCGCTCTGCCGCGGGATGCGCCGGTGCCGTGGATTGGTTTTGGGGATTATTGGTAGATCTGCCTCTGCGATGTCGTTGGCTAGCAGGAGCTTGGCGTTTAAGATGAGTGTCCTGTATTTTGATGTGCAAGAGGTATGCTAAAAAGATCAAACTTTATATTTTTTTGGTTTTCTTCCTTGTAATTAAGTTTTTGTTCCTTACATTTGTGTGTAGGGAAATGGTATAGTAAGTAGATCTTCTTTAAGATTTCCATCTGCAGCCAGAAAAATGGATACACTTAATGACTTGCTTGCCGCAAGTGACCTCATATCGCTGCACTGTGCTCTCACTAACGATACGATTCAAATTATCAATGCAGATTGTTTGCAGCATATAAAGCCTGGTAAATTATTGATAGTTTTTTTTGTGAAGATTTCAACTGCTTGGTTTATAAACATCTCTCTCATGAGTTGGTATTTCTCTGCAGGGGCATTCCTTGTAAATACTGGGAGCAGCCAGCTGCTGGATGATTGTGCAGTGAAACAACTTTTAATTGAAGGCACGCTTGCAGGCTGTGCCTTGGATGGCGCTGAAGGGCCACAATGGATGGAAGCATGGGTATGATGAATAGTCTTAGGGTATGAATGCATTGTAGAAATGTAGTTCTCAGATGTTTGCTCTTTCTTTTGTGATGAAGTTGTGTCATGAAACTGTTCGATTTTTTGCTTGACGGGTTGCTATTAGGACGTAGATCCCTTTTATTTTAAAGGTTTATATAGTCCCTGTTTTTGTGTGACTTTGCTCCCTTTTAAAAGTAATAGAGTATTTGTTCAGCTTATTTTAGCTGTTCTTGTGCATAAAACGGAAGTACCAAAGCCTATAACCAGGGAGATACGTAAGTCAGTTGTCTTGCTTTTATCTGTAAGTACATGTGTGTTACTACAATTTAAAATTCTGGGAACAGCTTATGGATTGTGACAAAGTACAAAATGTATACAATACGTGCTCATACAACATCCATCGATATACATGGGACCATATTAGTTGAATAGTTTCTATGTTATTTGCTTAAAATGTTTCTAAAGTAGAACTTATCAATTCCTTTGTCAACTTATATTATGCTGTAATTGTTACAAAGGAGTTTAAGAGATCTTGACATTTCTGAAAACTATAGTGTTGCCTTTCCTCCTTACTTGTACTGATATGACAGCACTCTGACGTGGTTTCAGCTTAGGGAGATGCCCAATGTTCTGATACTTCCCCGAAGTGCAGACTACAGTGAAGAAGTATGGATGGAGATAAGGGAAAAGGCTATTTCCATACTACAGCAATTCTTCGTTGACAACGTCGTCCCAAAGAATGCTGTATCAGACGAGGAAGAAGAGGAAACAGAGGTGGAATATGAGAACGAGCAGACTCGCACACTAGAGAATCAAGCATCTTTCCAAAGTTCAGTTGATGATGGACTGACTGAAGATATTCAGCAAGTGGCCGAAAGCTCCCAGAAAAAGGTCTCAAACAAGTCAAAAGAGGCTCCCTCGCAAAATCAAGGTTCCGTTTTGGCTCAAGGTACCTCGAATAGATCGGAAATAAAGAGAAGCAGATCGAGTAAGAAGGCTAAAAAGAGGCACGGCCGCCAAAAATCCCAGAATAAAGCTGACGATGCTTTGACTTTCGAAAAGGAGAGTACTTCGTACAGAGAAGACGATGCTAATATGAGCGGCACAGATCAAGTGTTGAGTTCTAGTTCACGTTTTGCTTCACCTGATGATTCGAAAGCAGAGTTATCTCCAGAGCTGCGATTGAAATCGAGCGTAGATATTAATAAAAGATTAGGTGAAGTGCTGAAAGATGGATATATTGTTGCTTTACACGCGAGAGATCGTTCAGGGCTTCATGTCTCGAGGCAAAGAGCTCAAGGTGGTGGTTGGTTTCTTGATTCATTGTCGGATATAACGAAAAGAGACCCTGCAGCTCAGTTCCTGGTTGTATTTAGAAGCAAGGTGTGTAGTTGACTAATTTATTACCATTTCTACTATTTTTGTTGGCCCTTCCCCAAAGTAAGTATATAAATGAATAAATCCAATGGAAACTATGGGAACTGGATTATATTCGAGTTGGATAATTGATTTCTTGAATTGCTATTTTGCAGGATACAATTGGTTTTAGATCATTTACTGCTGGAGGAAAGTTATTACAGGTCCATCGAGTTGTGATAATTTCTTTTATTTCTGTTTATGGGATTTTAATTTTGAATGGAAGTTAAAGACAGATATAGAAGTAGAAAGGTAGCTACTGTTACTGCTAATGTAATTCGTAGCTGTCATTACTATAGAGATGTCTTGGCAAAACGTTTAGGCTCTGTTTGGATGAAGGAAAATGCTAAGTAAAAAGATGAACGGACGGGGTATTATAAATTTCATGCAGGAAGTAAAATACTAGGTAAAATGATTTGGGGAAACACGTCATCTCGGGTAAAGGGTATAATTTTCAACAAAATCAATTTTAATCACCATTTTCCTTGGAAACCAAACTTACTAGAGATTTTCAAATTTTTTGATTTCATTTGGCTTTTGCAATTTCATTTCCTCATGTCATAATCCACGAACCAAACAGAGCCTTAGTTAATCGTATAAAATTTATGGTGTTTTGAGCTTTGAGTTTCGACTTTGCAGATAAATAGGAGGATGGAATTTGTATTCGCTAGTCATAGTTTTGATGTTTGGGAGAGCTGGACATTTGAAGGTTCTTTGGAAGAGTGCAGGCTCGTGAATTGTAGAAATCCTCTGGTAAGTCCACGCATCGATTATTACTGCATATACCACTCGTTTTTCACTGGTTGACCCATAATGACAAAGGTCAAAGTTGAAAAAAATATATATATTCCTGAGTCAACAACATTGATCTAGTAATTGCATGAAGTTGTTAAGAAGCCGTTGATCGTTATATTATACGCGGACTCTTTTATAAGATCAATGATCTTTTACCTTGCCATCTCTCCTTTTCTCTTTCATATAAACTCATATATGTGTCTCTATCTTTTTACCGTATGTAGGCTGTGTTGGATGTACGCATTGAAATCGTTGCAGCTCTAGGTGAAGATGGTGTTACTCGCTGGCTCGATTAATAGGGCTATAAATTGCAGCCTGGAAATTATAGCATGACAATTTGTTTACATTGAGGTTTTGAGATGTCGACTCGACCAAGAGAGCCATTGTTTGTAAGAAATTTACGATTTTTAACGTTGGAAATCGTGATGGTGTATTCCTGTTTTTATTTGATGATTGCTAATCTCTCTGGGATAATATAGTTGTAGTTGAAAGATTAATTTAATTGTTGCTTGCTTATTTCAGTCAAATGTATCCATATTCTTCAAATTTTAGAATCGGAAATTAAGGTAAATTAATTCATATTTTGTTCTAAACAAAATCGGAAATTAGAATTTTTGAAGAAAAAATATGTTTCAAAATTGGATTTTTTTGCAATGGGAATCCGTGGAAAGTAAAAATTTGGACTTGTTGAGTTACAGTTAAGTATCTATAAATGAGTGCATTTGGAACTAATAAATTTCTTTTAATTTAGGAAAATATGAAATTATTAAACTAATCATTTAATATGTTTTTACTGCGTGGAACTGATAGAAATTATTATTTAGACATCGTTATCAATTAATCAAGGTTAGTGAAGTATTAAATTATTAAACTAATACTTTAGTATGTCTTTATTGAGTCGAGCAGAAAAAAATTATTATTTAGATGAGATTATTAATTTATGGATATTTTACTATACTTGGATAAGCATCAACATCTTAGAATAATAACTCCCCCCCTTCAATCTTGGCTCAAAATTGCACACATTATTAACACACAAAAAAAAAGGAAAACCAGAGAAACTCCTCTTGACGAATTAGAACAAACAATTCTCCCCTCCAACAACCACTCATAATCTAAAAAAACTGACACCTCACCAAACCATCCACCACAGATCTCCCGCCCACAATATAAAAGTCGGTTATTTTCCCTTCGTATATAAACCTTGACCTCTTATTCTCAAAATTCAACCCCAAAACCACACGTACGAAAACCCCTCCTCAGAAGCTTCTAGAAACCCAAGCTCAACTCCTGAAATTCATTTTTTGATCCGAATCCACCACCGGATCAAGGTTTTTCACATTTCGATGAAAATTCCGAGTTCGGGTTTAGATGATGATCCTAATAAGAAGATACGAAAACCGTACACGATTACCAAGTCCAGAGAGAGCTGGAGTCATCAAGAGCATCACAAATTTCTCCAAGCTCTTCACCTGTAACTATTTCTCTCTCTATTTCTTCTTTTTCCCTTTTTCTTATTTTATTAATTATTTCCTTCATTAGTCCTTTGCTCACTGTTGAGTTTCACTTGCCAGTGGAAATGCTTTTAATTGTTCTAAATTGAAATTTGATTGAAATTGAAATCCTGATCTTAGATTTTAATTTATCCAGATTTGATCGTGATTGGAAAAAAATTGAAGAATTTGTCGGCTCAAAAACAGTTATCCAGGTACTATACCTAGCCGGTTGGATTACTAAAACTGATTAAATTGTAAAGTAAATATTTCGTAAATTGAAAAGTAATCAAACAAGAAATCGATAAGTTTCGCAGATTCGAAGCCATGCTCAGAAATATTTTCTCAAAGTCCAAAAGAATGGAACAACCGAGCATGTACCACCTCCTCGCCCGAAGAGGAAAGCATCCCATCCTTATCCACAAAACGCCCCGAAAAAAGGTTCGACTTTCTTCGATTTTTTTTTTCCTATGAATTTAATCATTGTTAATTTTAATTTACGAGGTGTCGTTTTTTTTTTTTCTTCAGCTGATATTGGATTAGCATGTAACTATAGCAGCAGTAGCAATGAAAGCACCCCTCGTGTATGGAAAGATAACGAGACGCTTTGCCAAGTTAAAAAATACAGAACAACAAAAGGTTTTGTTTTGTTTTGTTTTCAGTTTTTCATTTATTATTTTCTTCGAAGAATTAGTTTCGGTTTAATTGAATTAAATGTTTCTGTTGAAGCAGTTGTGCCAGATTTTGCGCAAGTTTACGGATTCATTGGCAGTGTATTTGACCCTGAAGCAAGTGATGATCATTTGAAAAGATTGAAAAAGATGGACCCTATAGATATCGAGACTGTGAGTCGTCGAATTTCTTTTAAACTCAATTAATGCTTTGCATATATATATTAATATATTTGTAACTTTGCTTATTAATTAAATAGATATCCCTAATTACTCAGTTGATTAAGTGAGTATTTTATCCATTTGTGCAGGTGTTATTGTTGATGAAGAATCTGTGTGTCAATTTGGCCAGCCCAGAATTTGAGGATCATGTAAGTTATCAAAATCAAACCGTGTGTTCGTTTATTTATTTGTTTAATTTTTTTATGAATAAATGTTGTTCGATTTGAAAAATGAAGATCGTTATTTTTTCTTTTTTATCTGCTCGACTACGCTGGCGTTGAAAAGGATAGCGTGGCGAAGTTTTGTGGCTTGTAACGTATATAGTACGTGTTTGAGTGAAACCGAAACCGAAAACCGAAAACTGAAAACGAAAACCGAACCAAAACCAATACGTGTTTGTCACATCTATGTAAATAAAACACTTAAAATTAAATGTGACATTTTTAGAGAGGTTGTTCACTGACTACTGTTATTAGCGATAATCACGGAATTGTCATATATTTGCTTATATATTTGCTTTCCTTGTATGTAAATAATTGCCTAGGTTGTAGTTTTAGCAATCCCATAATTTTCTCCCGTGATTTATTTTTCCTGATTTTTGGATTGTACATAATTGTACACAGGCCTTTATAAGCCACATTCTCTCAATGAAATAAATCATCATTTTCTCCTATAATTATCTTATTATGGCACCAGAGCCAATCGATCCTCATTCCTAAAAAAAAAATATATATATATATATTCTTCTGCACAGTACAAACACATCTCTTGTCATGGCTTCAAGTGATAACAATAATCCCACATCTCCCTATTATTTAAATCCATCTTCTAATCCAGGTACCTCCCTCACCCAAATTAAATTAAAGGGTGACAATTTCTCTTCTTGGGAACAAGCCGTTTTGTTGGCCTTAAAATCTCAAAATAAAGTTGGGTTTATCGATGGTACGATTCCTAAACCAGATACAACAGATCCCAAATTTCTACCTTGGGAAATAGTCAATTCTATGTTGTGTTCTTGGATAGCCAATTCACTTGATGATTCCATACGTGCTACTGTCTCTCGTCTCTCCAATGTTAAGATATTGTGGGATTGTTTAAAAACCCGTTAAAAATGGCCCGAAAGTTTCCAAACTTTGGTATGATCTCACTCTAACTAAACAGTCTGGCACAACTGTGATGTCATATTATACAAAATTCGTGGGTATGTGGTCTGATCTTTCAAATTTATCTCCTCTAGAGTCTTGTACATGTGATAAAAATTCCACTATAACATCTTGGTTTGATAACCTCAAAACCTACCAATTTTTAATGGGTCTTGATGATGCTTTCGGTACTTTGAGAACTCAAATTATTAACATGGAGCCACTACCAGATCTAGATCGTGTATATGCCATGGTAAGCCAAGAGGAAAGTCACAAATTTGCTATCCAACCACTTGAAACTCAGCCTCAACCCGTTGGTTTTGCCGTATCTCATCGGCCAACCACCACTGATTCATCCACTACTCGTGCTCTTGGACAGCAAAATGGCCGCCCATTTTGTACATTTTGCAACCGACAAGGTCATACAATTGATCGATGTTGGACGCGGCTTGGCATTTCTCCTTTTCCAGGCCGCGGACGGGGACGCGGGCGCGGGCGTTCATCTTCCTCGGGTCAAGCCCGCTACCAGAACAACACCGCCCCCGCAGCGTTCGCAGCAGCAAGCCAATGGCCTGTAGCAAATCCATCCGGTTCCACCACGTTGGCTCCTACACCAACAACGTTTCCCGGCTTTACTTCTGATCAGATCCAGCAGCTTCTTGCGCTCATCACTCCCTCCTCCGAAGGTGCTAATATGTCTAGTAAGCACAATACAATTTGGCTTATTGATAGTGGTGCATCTCACCACATGACGGGAAATATATCACTACTTTCACATGCTCGTGACATTGTACCCTCTCCGGTTGGTCTACCCGACGGAGCTAATGCATCGGCTATCAAAGAGGGATCTTCTTTATTGCAACCTGGTTTAATCGTAACCAATGTGTTATATGTGCCGAGTTTGTCCGTCAATTTAGTTTATGTTCGTAAGTTGATAGCTGATTCTCGTTGTCTTGTGATTTTTACCGATGACTATTGTATATTACATGACCGCACATCGGGGAGCCTGATTGGACTGGGTGAGCATCGTGGTGGGGTGTACTATTTTCGGCCGGTGACAAAGGCAACAACATCTGCCGTTCAAGTATGTGACAAATATGATCTCTGGCACCGTCGGTTGGGGCACCCTTCCTCTAAACCTATGTCTCTTTTACGTTTCGATGGACAAAAACTATCTTTGCCTGAAAAACCTTCTATTTGTGATATTTGTTGTCGTGCAAAGCAGAATCGTTCTAGTTTTCCGAGGAGTATTAATTGTGCTACAAACATGTTTGATTTAATTCACTGTGATATTTGGGGACCTTATCGTTTTTCTACCCATTTTGGTGCAAAATATTTTCTCACCATTGTTGATGACTTTAGCCGTGCTGTATGGGTTTACCTAATGTCTACTAAACGGGCTGCTAGTATTTTATTACAACAATTCTGTGTCATGGCCCATAACCAATTCGGCAAAACTGTTAAAATCATTCGCAGCGATAATGGAATGGAGTTTGTATCTAGTTTTATGCAATACTTTTATCAAAAGCATGACATAATTCATCAAACTAGCATTGTTGATACTCCGCAACAAAATGGACGGGTTAAACGGAAACACCGACATATTTTAAATGTTGCTCGTGCCTTAATGTTTCAAGCGTCGTTGTGTGCTAACCGCAGCACATCTTATAAACCGAACACCCACACCTCTCTTGAATGGCCTAACCCCACATGAAAAATTATTTTCTACCCCACCCTCAAATTCTCATATCCGTATATTTGGTTGCTTATGTTATGCGCATTTTAAAGATCGTACTAGGGATAAGTTTGCTCCGCGAGGTCGCCGGTGTGTCTTTCTTGGGTATCCTTATGACAAAAAGGGGTGGAAGGTTATGGATTTGGAGACTAATCGTGTATTTATCTCACGTGATGTTGTGTTTGACGAAAATATTTTTCCTTATGCCAATAAGTGCTCTGAGGTACCTTCTGCTACAACTCCTCTGCCTCCTCTAATTTATGATATTTATGAATCTGACAATCTCGTAGCACCACCACAAACGACAGGGGGAGTTCCCTTACCCCAGCACGAAACCGCATCGTCACCTCTTGACATTAACATTGAGCAGCCATCACTTATGGAGCCCAATTTGGGTCGTGGGCATCGGGTTCGAAACACTCCAGCTCATCTTAAGGATTTTATTTGTCACACGGCCCAACTCATTACACACCCCACTGCGTCTCTTCCTTCCAAAGGTTCCTCAGGTACGCGGTTTCCTTTGGCAAATTATATATCCTGCAAGAATTTTTCTCCTTCACATATTCGTTTTTCTTGCTCATTCACACACATATTTTTCTTGCAAGAATTAAATATGTGAAGGAGAATTTTTCTCCTTCACATATTTCTCCAACTCATTACACACCCCACTGCGTCTCTTCCTTCCAAAGGTTCCTCAGGTACGCGGTTTTCAAAGGTTCCTCAGGTACGCGGTTTCCTTTGGCAAATTATATATCCTGCAAGAATTTTTCTCCTTCACATATTCGTTTTCTTGCTGCCATTACTGCTGGGGTTGAACCCCAATCTTATTCAGAAGCAGTTCAGGATCCTAATTGACGCGATGCTATGAACGTTGAAATTGATGCTCTCGAACGCAACGGAACTTGGACCATTGAAGATCTCCCTCCCGGCAAGAAACCTATTGGTTGCAAATGGGTGTTCAAGTTGAAATATAACTCTGATGGTAGTCTTGAACGATACAAAGCTCGAGTTGTGGTACGCGGTGACACTCAAGTCGAGGGCCTCGACTATAATGAAACATTTGCCCCGGTTGCCAAAATGGGAAGTGTTCGTTTATTTCTCACAGTGGCAGTTATTAAAGGTTGGGAACTGCACCAACTCGACGTTAATAATGCCTTTGTTCATGGCGACCTGGATGAGGAAGTATATATGCGCTTACCTCCAGGGTACTATTCTTCTCAGCAGAATAAGGTTTGTCGTCTTCGAAAGTCATTATATGGTTTGCGTCAATCTCCTCGAAATTGGTTTACTAAGTTGGCCAATTCACTTCGACGATATGGTTTTATACAGTCGCATTCTTGTATATGTCGATGACTTGATAGTGGCAGGCAACAATTCTCATGCTTGCACCCTATTCAAGAAATACCTAAATGATTGTTTCAAACTGAAAGATTTGGGGCCTCTTAAATATTTTCTTGGGATCGAGGTTGCCCGTAATTCTTCCGGTCTATTTCTTTGCCAACGTAAGTACACACTCGATATTTTTGCTGAGGTTGGCCTTGCTGGTGCTAAACCAGCCACAACTCCAATGGAGCAACACCACTCTTTAGCTCGTGCATCTGGTCGTGCTCTTCATGATCTGGGCCGCTATCGACGTCTAGTTGGTCGACTAGTTTATTTGACGATTACTAGACCGGATATTTGCTACGCAGTCCACATCTTGACACAATTTTTGCATGAGCCTCGTCAAGAGCACTTGGACGCCGCCTATCGTGTTGTTCGTTATCTCAAAGGATCCCCCGGTCAAGGTATCCTTTTACGGGCCGATAGTTCTCTCCAATTGTTTGCTTTCTGTGATGCTGATTGGGCTGCATGCCCACTCACACGTCGTTCACTTACAGCCTATTTTATTCAACTTGGGTCTTCCCCGATTTCATGGAGAACAAAGAAGCAACCTACTGTTGCCCAATCCTCTGCTGCCCAATCCTCTGCAAAAGTTGAATATCGTGCTATGGCTGTCACTACGTGCGAACTTACTTGGATCAAATCCTTTCTTGCATCTCTTGGCGTATTTCACTCGCAGCCCATGAAGCTATTTTGTGATAATCAGGCCGCTCTACATATTGCTTCCAACCCGGTGTTTCACGAGCGCACTAAACATATCGAGGTTGATTGTCATTACGTTCGAAGACAACTACTTGCCGGTTCTATCTCTACGGCTCACATTCGCACTGATTGTCAACCCGCAGATTTGTTTACAAAAGCTCTCGGCAATCAACAATTTCACAACTTATTGGGCAAGTTGGGTGTTCGAAATCCTCACTCTCCAACTTGAGGGGGAGTATTAGCGATAATCACGGAATTGTCATATATTTGCTTTCCTTGTATGTAAATAATTGCCTAGGTTGTAGTTGTAGCAATCCCATAATTTTCTCCCGTGATTTATTTTTCCTGATTTTTGGATTGTACATAATTGTACACAGGCCTTTATAAGCCACATTCTCTCAATGAAATAAATTATCATTTTCTCCTATAGTTACTTTATTAACTGTGTTTATAGATTTGTGATCAAATACATTCTGAAACTTTGTCTTAATTTTATTGTAATTTTCGTTTTTTGGTTTTACAATTTCTGCAATTATTAGACAATTAATCAATTATACATTAACTTTTTTTATACTGAGGATGATTATTCATAAGTTAACCATTAAATATATCATCTCAAAATTGTTTCACTAATTTTCATACACTATAAGTCTATAACACACACTTTTTGCTAAAAAAAATCATTTAAATGTTTAAATTATTTTATAAACATTTTTGAACATTTAAATATATAGTAATATAGAAGAGTTCTATTTATAAATTGTCAAGAAATACCCCATCTAAACATTGTTTATTGTTTCCCTACTTTCTTGAATAATTATAATATTTCGTTCAAAATTGTAAATAAACGTGTCATAATAATAACTAATCGAAATGCAAAAAAAATATTTATTTTTATATTTTTAAAGGTTCAAATCTTATATATAAAAAGAAGATATTTTGACTTATAACCTAGAAACAACCCTAGACCCCTTTTAGTAATTTCTTATTTTTGAAGTTCTTTTTTAAGATAATGGTTGTAACTTCTCTTTAACCTCCACGTTTATGGTAGCACATGTTTGACACTTCCTTTTTATGAGTTTTTTACATAACTGCTTTCTGCCTCTGTTACCGGAAATCCTCAAAACGGGTCAGAAATATCCGGTATTTTCATTCACAAGAAATCTCAGTTTTTACTGAGTATTTTTGTCTGTCCTAGGCCAATCAATCATCTGCCTGTGGTATTTTTTCTTTTTAAGAATTCTGGATTTCTTTTAGTATATTATGGATGCAATTTTGTATGATCGGTTGTTTAATTTGTAGTAGCCTGTGCGAAAAAATGATTAGTTTTTATTAATCCACGCTTGAAATTTTTTTTAGTTTTTTTTTGTTGTTGAAGGATTTCTTCGGGTAAATCTACTTATTTGCATCTTTGCTATAGGTATGTGTCAGATTTCTCTTCTTCCGGGTCTTTTATGTGAATTTTTTCCTTCTCAAAACACCCACTTATGCATTTTCTTCTTTCGCTCTGTAAGTCGAATTCACGAGGTTTGTCGTCATTTTGTAAGTCAGATTTCACGAGAGGTTCGGTGTGCACGTGATACGATATATATTTAATATATCGTATATTTATTCGTTAGTTAGTATTTTATTATTTAATATATTATTTAAGTATTATTTTAATTAGTAGTTTATTGATAATTAGATTAGATTAGTATATTTAGATTAATATATGGCGTGAGTAGTAGTGATTAGTGAATTATTAAGTATTTTATTAGTACAGGTAATTATCTTTCCTAGTGAGATTAGGATTCTAGGGTTTTATTCTCTTTAAATAGTCGTTTTGTGCTAGGGTTTTATTATGAAGAGAGAAATATTAAAGAATAGATCTTACGTTTCGTAGGAAATATTTATGATACTCGAGAGATCGCATCAGCACGCTACACGGTTGATGAAATTACCGCTTCACGCAGCAACTGTGTGATCAACGAAATTTCACATCATGAAATCCCTCTCTATCTCACCATCCACACGTCACCTTCTTATTTTTCATATTTTTCTGAACTTTTTTTTATAACTTCTCAATTTCATCTCCCATTAACTGAACCACCCACGCGTTCTTATTTTCAGTTTTATATATGTAATTTTTCTAAACTATTTTCTTATAACCTCTCCATTTCAATCTCATCTCACATCTGTATACCAACTCTAAATATAGTTTCGTCATTAATTCGCAAATAACTGCGAATTGCACACATAAATCTTCCACAAATTCTTAGTGCTTTTTGTTAATTTTAAACAAAAGAAAAAAAACGAACTGCTCAACACATCTTTATGATTGTAGACTTTTTTTTTTTACTAATTTTCTGTTATTATTTTTTCAGTGGGAAGATCCAGGGCCGATTCTGAGGGGAGGCGAAGTAGGCGGTCGCCTAGTGCCCCCGATTTTTTACGAAAATTTAGGGCCCCCAAATTATTGTATATACACTTTATATATTAGTATTTATTTTTAAAAATTTATTGTATATAATATTTTGGAACATCAATTCTAAAATAAATTTAAACTAATTAATCAATAGATATTTTCGCAATTTTCATAACCTTGGGGCCTCTAAATATTAAATTTATAATGTCTTAAGTACTTATTTTTATTCTAAAATAAGAATCAATATTCATTAGTGTATTCAAATTTATAAATATTTATGAAGTCTATTTGATATAAGGGTAAATTACAAACAACCCCCTGAGGTATGGGCAAATTACAAAAACACCCCTCTTGTTTGGATAATTACAACCACCCTCTCAGCTCTTCAAATTTAGTGGAATCTTCGAGATTATATGAAATATTATCACTTTTGTACCCGTTTTATACCATTCAAACTCTACATTATGAAGTAAGATGATCATAATATGTGATTTTTAGCTTGTGTATATCAGTTTGTAGTGCATCGGAAACTGTATTTTTACACAAAACGAATACAAAGTAGAGCACATTATACGGAATCTAGATGATTATATTGAATTTGGCACAATAAGGGTGGAGGTGTAAGAAAAAATCATAGTTGAGGGGGGTATATGTAATTATCCAAACAAGAGGGTTTTTTTGTAATTTGACCATACCTCAGGGGGGTTTTTGTAATTTACCCTTGATATAAAGATTACTAGACATGGGAGAGAGTGAACCATCAAATCATATATATTGTTTATTTTGAATTTTTTTTTCCATATTCTTAGTTATTTTATATTCATACATTTCAAAAAATATTTCGGGGGCACTGCCCCCAACCCCCCATAATCTTTTACTTCATCATTTTTAGAAAATATTATTTATATTTTTGTAGCACATTCAATTTCTAACACCTTTTAATAAAAAAAATGGTTTATCAAATAGGGGCCCCCGTTTTCAGTTGTTCTTTAAACCTCGCCTAGGGCCCCCGAATTCTCAGGAACGGGCCTGGGAAGATCAAATGAAGATAATTATTCTTTTCACAGGTCAAGTGTGTCTAATTTGGAGCTGCAGAATTATATAGCATTGTTTCGGTGCATTAAGTTAGCTAGCCATTGATGCAACTCTAATTATGTCAAGAATTGTCCGCGAGTGGGAATGGGAGGAGCCTCCGCACCGTCGTTAGCGAAAGCAACTGGCGAGGGTGGTCGATGATGCAATTTCGAGTAAGGATTTTATTTTTTTTGGAGAGAAAAAACAAAAAAAATGGCTTTCTTTCTCAAATGCGTTTCGAAAGAGCATTTTACGAAATATTTGGTTTCCTTTATGAAACGGCTTTCAAAGTTTTGGTTTCTCTTTTGGCCGCGATACTATTGCTATCTTTGTATTTCTGCCCAGGTAAACTTACACAGACCACCCTTATTCTTTAGTTTTTTGTGTCATGCAAACGAAAACAAGAAAATTGAATAGTATTATTATTTTTATGTTTTTTTTCCATATCCATCTACTACCTCTTTTTTTTTATATCTTATATATAAAGAAAGAATATGCATTTTCTCATAACTAAATTATGAGATATACCTACCTCTTCTCAATCGTGAAAACTATTGTTTCGTTGTATTGACCAACTTCTCAATACTACATATATAAACGATATATTTTTTGTGATGTTCTTGATTACTTAATTTCAATATATTTATAATATAAATAATTATTTTCTTCTCTTGGTAATGGTACCCCGTGCAACGCACGGGGCATGGTTTCTAGTATATATAATAGTATAAAATAATTATTCTTCAAAAAAAAATCGGGAACTCGTTTCCATGGCCTATATTCTCCCTTCTACTTTCGTAGAACCCAACCTTTGTTTTCTCAGTCGCCGTCCAATTTTCCGTCCAAATGGAAGACACTCAGTTCACAAATTCCGGTGCCGTGCGAAGAACCAAACCAGTAATTCACCCGTGAACGACGACGTTTCGGAATCTGAAAATGCGCTGCTCAAAATCGCGTGGTACGGCTCCGAATTCCTCGGCGTAGCTGCTTCTTTCCTCCGTTCTCCGGCTAAAATTGGGGACGCCGGAGCTTCTACAGAGCTTTCCGTCGACGTGTCTGGAAAAATTGACCGCGCCGCTGTTGTGGAGACTATTAAACAGGATTTCCAGAGATCCTATTTTGTTACAGGTACAAAAACTGGTAGTGTTTGATGTGTGACATAATTGCTACTTAAATCATGTTTCAACGAGTAATTGCAATTGAAATTGAAATTGAAATTGGAATTGGAATTGCAATTGAAATTGAAATTGGAATTGGAATTGCAATTGAAATTGGAAGTAGTCCTTAAGGTTTTTATTTGGCTGCAATTATGGGAAACAACTGAAATTGGAATTGGAATTGTTTTTGAAGTTTTTTATTTAGCTGCAATTGTGGGGAAAAAACTGAAATGTTATATATGAGTATTTGTTTTGTAAATCTGTAGGAAATCTGGCTCTTGATGCTTACGAAGAGGACTGTGAATTTGCCGACCCAGCTGGTTCGTTCAAAGGGCTAAGCCGATTCAAGAGAAACTGTACTAATTTCGGATATCTACTCGAAAGGTCAAATATGAAACTTATGAAATGGGAGGATTTTGAGGTGAGATTTGCCATAATAATAATAACAATACTTCACACTTTTATAACAAATCGATTGATTCCCTTTTTCGAGTTTTAATTTAGTCAAGTTGTTTGTGATAAACGCGTATTCTATATGAAGAATTATGTATATATCGAATTTGGTGGGATTTGTTATAAATCAACATTGTTGATTTCTTGACTGGGAACAGGATAAGGGGATTGGACACTGGCGTTTCAGCTGTGTTATGTCGTTTCCATGGAAGCCGATTCTATCGGGTATATATATACACACACACATATATACATATGTACGGACTTGACGATAATCCTATTATTTGGTTTGTTAGGTTATCTGATTTTTTTGTTATATTGTTTGCAGCTACTGGTTATACAGAGTACTACTTCGATGCAAACACCGGAAAAGTATGCAGGTATATATGTATATATTTATGTTGTTAATCACCATTGATTGATTAGCTACTCTCTCTCTCTACATTTCGTTTTCTTGAAATTCGATTGCGTGTTTTATGGGATATTTCAGGCATGTGGAACATTGGAATGTTCCGAAAATGGCTCTTCTTAAGCAAATTTTCAGGCCTAGTAAAGTTGCTTAGGGACAACAAATCTATCTCACAAACATGACAGTTTGAATTTGAAGGTTGGAGAAAATGCTACATTCATCTGTATAAATTTTTATGAACAAAACAATATGTACATAATGTTGTTTACTCTCGTATAATAGCTTGTAAATCGTATGAGAGACGTAAATCACACTAGGCTAACGATGTGTGACAAGCTCGACTTAGCGAGGATTCGAACCTGGGTCAATGGATACAGGCTCACTTGCTCCAACCGCTAGGCCATCCCTCTTCCGGGACTATAATGCAGTTTCTAGTTGAATTTGAGTGTGTAGCAAGATTACATTAATAGAGAAAAATGATTATAGAATTACAAAATTGGTAATTATTTTGGGTAAATTAGGTACTTTTTTCAGCTCATAAATAAAAATAAAAATAAATGGTAAATTGCTTCACTATAGATTTATACGATTGGATATATAATAGATTCATGTTATGGGCCATTGTTAGTACTAAGCCCATTTCTATTTTTGTTGTGGGCTTTTTAGTCTATGCTTTGGAAATTGACTCTTGAAATAGTGGATATAGGATAAAATAAAATATTTAGTATTTTTATAATTAATTTATCTTTAAGAAAAGTGATTGAAGGTCATTGTTATCATAATCTTTACTTTTAAGTGATTTTATGCATAATATTATTCTAACTATTTTTGAAGATATTTTGTATTTTAATAATAGTAATTCAATTATTTTGTATTTGTTAGTGTGGGTATGTGCATCAATAAAATATTGAAACACACTTAGTTAACATATAATCATTTTTAAAGAATAAATATTCTTGTCACGTTGAAGAAAAATAAAAAAAGGAAAAGTAAAGATAAGTGTTTGATTGTTGGTGAGGGTGTACAAGGTGAGAGTGTGTGGTGGGGCACAGGCAATAGAAGCCCCGTGAAGTGGGTGGGTGGGTAGAGAGAGTAGTGCGGTGAGACGAGGCTCACGGGCGGTGGAAGAATATTGAGGCGCCACTACCAATGTGTGGGGCCCACTAACTACTTTCCAACCGAAATAAACCAAAATACTATGCTCACAAGCCTTACAGTACACTCACTCATGTAATTATTAAGTGTTGATGTGATTAAATAACTTCCCACTAAGTACACATATACATGAGTACGTGTGTGTGATTGCCGATTAATAATTACTGAGTGTAGCATCAAACAACAAACCAGTACACTCGTCCTTCACGCCTCAATATTTTATTATTATTTCCTTTTCTTTCTTTTTGTAATTTTTTACAAGAATTCACACAATATTTAACTCCAAAAAAGTTAAAATACTTTTTTATCTCTACATATAAATTCTCATTCATTATAAAGAACAATAAAATATCTTTTAATTTTAACTTTTTAGACATGGAAATTTATTTATTTAATTAGAGAGAGAGAGAGAGAGAGAGAGAGAGAGAGAGTAGCACCACATAGCCTTCTATATATAAATGAGCTTGTCTCTTAATACAAACATCAAATTATCCAAATTATCAAAGGTGGCTCTTTTTCTCATGCATTTCTTGGTTATATATTATTTTGTAAACATTATTTAGAATTTTGTTTTCCTTGATAGATGAAGAAGCAAATGAAGGTGTTTGTGTTGGTGGTGGTTATGGTGGCGGGTGTAATAATGGAAGGAACAGAGGGTAGAAAGGGAAAGATTGCAGGGTCGTTGGAGTACTCAGCCATTAGTTGCAGAGCTCACAGTGCATCCATACTTGATTTTGGTGGTGTGGGTGATGGAGTTACCCTAAATACACAGGCTTTTAGATCAGCCGTTGATCATCTCAGCCAGTTTCAATCCGACGGTGGTGCTCAGCTCTTTGTTCCCGCCGGAAAATGGCTCACCGGAAGTTTTAATCTCACTAGTCATTTCACTCTTTATCTGCATCAAGATGCAGTCATTCTTGCTTCTCAGGTATTTACCAAAAGAAAAAACACACACACACAGTGGTATTGATTAAATATTTGATTTTCTTTTTTATGGTAAAAGTTGCTTTACTAGTATATGAAAAAAAAAAAAAAGAGAGATTATTTTAGTGAGGGTAAGAATGTCATTTATTGAGTGCAGATTGGATTTTTGTCCGGGATCAAAAGGTTTACATAATTTTATAAAGGGCAACCCATGAGGTAATAAATTACGACAAAACCCCTCATGTTTGGGTAATTACAAGCACCTCCCTGAACTATGAATCTTTCTTACACGTCCACCCTTGAGGTGTCAAATTTAGTAAAAAAATTCTAGATTATGTGGAATGTTATTTAGTTTATACATGTTTTGCCCCATTCGAGCTCCATATTTTGAAACAAGATGATCGTAAAATGTATCTCTTCACTTGTAATATCAGATTGTGGTGCATCAGAGACTTTTTTTTTTTTTTTGCACAAAACAAGTACAAACTAGAGAACATGTCACGAAATCTAGAAAATTCTGCTAAATTTAACACTATAAGGGTGAATATGTAAAAAAATCATAATTGATGGGTTATTGTAATTACCCAAACATAAATGATTTTTTTCGTAATTTGATCATTACCTCAGGGTGATTTACCCTTTTATAAATCCAAAGACATAATAAGTAATAACCTGGGAGGATAATTAATTGATAAAAATAATTAATTGAAATGAAATTCAGGAAATAAACACATGGGCAGTGATTGATCCATTACCATCATATGGGCATGGAAGAGATGCAGCTGGTGGAAGATACATCAGTCTTATTTTTGGTACCAATCTTACTGATGTCGTCATCACAGGTAATTAATTAGTGATGATATTATTGTTAATTAGTGTAATTAAAATGATTATTAATATTAATAATAATAATATTCTGCAGGTGAGAATGGAACAGTAGATGGACAGGGTTTAGTATGGTGGCAGCAGTTTAAAAAGAAGAAGCTGAAATACACAAGGCCTTATCTTCTTGAAATCATGCACTCTGATAATATCCAGATTTCTAATCTTACATTTCTCAATTCTCCTTCCTGGAATATCCACCCTGTTTACACCAGGTATTTTTCTGTGTTTCTTTGTGTGTGTGTGTGTGTGTGTGTGTTTATTAGTCTCGGTTAGGGGTGGAAATTTGGAGTTGAGTTTGCGAATTCCGCCGATTCTGATTCGAATATTTTCGATTTTGGAACAACATTTTTTTTACTGAATTCCGAATGTCCCGATTTTCGTTTTTTTTTTACAGAATTGGAATACATATTAGATTCTGATTTCGCGATCTGATTTTAAGTCACGAAATATTTTCTAAAATAACTTGTTTCTGAAAATTACACTTATAATATCAATATTATTATATAATTTATATTACAGGTAACCAAAAAATTGGAAATTTTTTATATTCCAATTTGAAAAACTCGGATTTCGAAACAATTTTTTTCATTCCAATTTCTGAATTTCCAGTTTTTTTATAACGGAATTGGAATTAGTTTTTCAATTTCGGAAGTGCTAATGTCAATCCGATCAGATCGACTTCCACCCCTATTCTCAATTTTCACATGCTCCATTTTGATTTAGAAATAGTGATGAAATTTCATATTTTGCAGCAACATAATCATACAAGGGATCACAATCCTAGCTCCAATCACATCCCCAAACACAGATGGCATCAATCCAGGTCTTTCTTCTTTAAACATTCAATAAAATAATAAATTAAACAAAAATAGAATTTTTTTTTAACTTTATTTACATTCTTTATAAATGAGACAGATTCTTGCACAAACACGAGAATCGAAGACACGTACATAGTCTCCGGCGACGACTGCATAGCAGTAAAAAGCGGTTGGGACGAATACGGTATTAACTACGGTATGCCAACTAAGCATCTCATTATCCGACGGCTGACGTGCATTTCGCCCTACAGTGCCGCCATAGCGCTGGGCAGCGAAATGTCGGGCGGCATCCAAGACGTCAGAGCCGATGACATCACCGCCATCCAGACAGAATCCGCCGTCAGAATCAAGACAGGTGTCGGCAGAGGGGGCTACGTGAAGGACATCTTCGTAAAAAACATGAAACTACACACGATGAAGTGGGTTTTTTGGATAACCGGAAATTACGGGTCGCACGCGGATACCCACTTCGATCCGAACGCCTTGCCGGAGATAAAGGGGATTAATTATCGGGATATTGTGGCGGAGAATGTGACCATGGCCGCCAGATTGGAGGGAATATCCGGCGACCCCTTCACGGGAATTTGTATCTATAATGCGACTATAGGATTGTCGAAGAAGCCGAAGAAGTACCAGTGGACTTGTTCGGATGTGGAGGGGGTCACCGGAGCGGTGGTGCCGCCGCCGTGTGCGCTGCTGCCGCCTACTCAGGTGGATGAGAAATTTGGGATGTGTGATTTTCCTTCGGACAGTTTGGCTATTGATAGTGTGGAGTTGCAGAAATGTTCTTTTGAAATGAACTTGTTTTAATATTTTGCTTAGGATTTTATTACTACTTTTATTATGAATTCAGAGGTTTTCCTGTTTGATTTCGATGTGTGACTATATTTGCTACCCTTTCAAGCCTACTTTGGAAACAAAGACAGGACTTGATAGATAAGATAATCAATATGTATTAAGGTCTCGTTTGGTTGCCTGGATAAAATTAAATAATATAATGAAAACCTAATTAGTTTATCCGACCCCGAGACGTCCAACAAAAAAAGGAAGATAAACCATAATAACATAATATTTGCAGGTCTACCTGATAAGTTATCGGAGATACCAAACATCAAACAAAGTCCAATTATTTAGTTAGTCATAGCTAATTTCCCCAACCAAACGAGGACTAAATGTTTTGCATAATCAAACCTTAAACATAAGATAATCACATATTACATTATCATGGACAGTGTAATACTATCCAATTCAATCCCGAACGAAGGCCTGATTGAAGAACTAATCTATAAATAGGAAGGATTCAATTCGACTCAAGCCATCGAATGAAATCTATAAAACGAAACTAGTAATGTGTGTGTATTTGACATACAAAACATACAACATATGATTAAAGAAACGAAGGTCTCGGTACATTATGTTATTTGAGCTCACAACCAAAATAAAATGCTAGAACAGTTCGATATTCCGATATGTATCATCACCATTACAATTATTATTAATTTACCTTTAGGACAGAAAAATCCGTCAATGAGTTGGATCCGGATTGAAATTTACGGATTCCCTCCAAATGAGTTCCTTGATATTTTCTTCAGTAAAAGATGGCTGCTCAAAATCGAAAGAAAAAGGCCTAGGGCAAACTGGCTCCTCGTTAATATCGTGAAGTGGTGCCAAGTATGGATGGCACAGAGCCTCGTGAACTGCAAAAAAATGGTCAAGAAATTAAAGATCAATTAAATGTCGAGAATTTGAATAATCTACAAAATAAATACAAGAGAAAGTATATGTAATATAGTCTTTCTTTTTTACTTGATTATTTCACTGGAAAAATGAAATAAAGCGACGACAAATATCACTCGTTGGATATATAATGATTATATTTCTATGATTGATCTTTTGCGGCATCGTTTTTAATATTTGGATACCTGTAATACGTTTGGTTGGGTCAAATACAAGCATTTTCTCTAATAAATCGATAGCTCCAGGAGCAATGTTGGGAAATCGAGCAGAAAATTGCTGCTTCGGATATTGAGGGAGCTGCCTAACATATCTTCGTGCATTATCACTCCTTAGAAACCCGAGACTAGCATCGTCTGGTGATCCTATAAGCTTCAAAAAATAAGAAACACAACATGTTCAGTATTTTAAAAAAAAAACACTTAATTAAAGAATATATGCAAGAATATTTGTAATTGCACAAATGCAAATGCAAATGCAAGTGCAAGAATTTGTAGAGTTGAGCATAAGATCCATGAGCAGGCAAAGTTCACGTCATGTTTCCTCGGATGTATAAAATATAGTGTAAATTACCAAAAACCCTTCAAGTATTCATAATTACAAAAAATATCCTCACGTATTCATAATAACCAAAAACCATGCAAATATTCCAAAGTTGTTCTAAAACATGGTACGCAAGTAATACAAATCTTGTTGCTAATGACAGGAATCAATATCATATCAAGAAAATGCAATCAGACAGTTAGAAAAGAATGATATATATTTATTCTGACTACTTTATTTACGAAAAAAAAATCATATACCTCAGTAATAAGCCTTAACTGATGAACGTAATCTTTGCCAGGAAATAGAGGTTGTCTTGTCATGATTTCACCGAGTATGCAACCAACGGACCATATATCAATTGCGGCAGTGTATTCAGAACAATTTAGGAGCAATTCTGGGGCTCGATACCAACGAGTAACAACGTACTCGGTCATGAAATCAGTTTCCGATGTTGTCCTAGCAAGCCCAAAATCTCCAATTTTTAAATCACAATTAGCATTGAGGAGCAAATTGCTCGGTTTTAGATCACGGTGCAATACATTTGCAGAATGAACGTATTTCAGTCCTCGCAGAATTTGGTAAAGAAAGTACTGCAAAAAAAATTGAATGAGAATCAAATTAGACTAAGGCAGTATATTGAAGTCAAATTCGTGCAGCTGAAAATTTGCTCACTGTGTTTAACGTATTAGATTTTGTTAATCAATATAGCACAGAATAAATGATTAAAAAAATATTCTTTAAGATGTAAGAAAATGAGGGCAAACCCGAGAATGGTCGTCAGCCAATGGTTGGTTGGAGCGGATAATATGATGAAGATCCGTGTCCATTAGTTCGGAAACAATGTAGACATCGTTGAAGTTCTCTTTCTGCGGGGGCCGTATTATGTCTTTAATTGCAATCACCTGTTGAGGTAAGCAAAAGACAGAAGAATACATATTATGGTACAAAAAACGAAGAATTATGGTCCCAGATTAAGTAAAGAAGTCAGAGCTAAACAGAAAAATCGAACGAAGACAGAATGTAATCCAAGAAAAGACTGTCAGCAGTAAACCCTTTAAGAAATTAGAATCTTCAAGATTCTAATTAAATACGGTAATTAAAGATGAAAAACTGAATGCTGATAAAGCGTTAGAATGAAGACTAAGAACGAAATTTTGCATATATAGGTCCTGAAAGGCTTACGTTATCATGACTCAAGTGAAGCAAAAGTTTGACTTCCCTTAGTGTCCTCTTTGCGTCAATTTTGTTATCAAATGCATTGCCGATTTTCTTGATAGCAACTTCTTCACGTGTTTCAGAGTTCACAGCAGCACTGAAAATAAAATATAAAATATTCAACACGAAGCTACACAATCTGCCAAATTAATTTTAGACACAGCAGAAAGAACTGTGGCTGGTTCAACTATCATAAATCAAAATCTATCAATCCAGTATAGCATCGGAATTCACTTCCGTAACACGTTTTCTCTTTTTTTCTTTTCTTTTTTTGGAAAATACTGCCGTACATTAGTCATTATTGTTTTGAGAGAGAGAAATTTTGTAAGTTAATTATATATCTTTATGACGCCACAAAGTTCCATCGTACACTTAGCGCAATGCTGGAGTATATAAATGAAAAGGAAAAAAACAGCGAAACGCCTACGATTTATATAAAGCAAAGATTTGCTCTCTGCACCTCGTTTGGAATCAAGCACTTACTTCTACATAGATTATATAGATCTAGAGCTAGAATTCACCGATATATTACCAAAACTAAAGTCAGAAAAAAACGGCTTATTAATTCCCCGGAAACGAAATTCACAAAATTTGTCGAACAAAATCCATTTCACTCTAAATCTATACACATCATATGGTTATTCAACAAAAACACGAAGAACAACCAAAAACATCATAAAAGGTAATTAACTTCAATCCCAATTGCACTACTCTGCCCGAATCATCAAAGATTGCTAACTTCAATCTAAATACAGATCTGACATTAAAAAAAAAAAATTCTAAACATAACGAACAAAAACCCTCACCTTCAAACCATCAACATACCCAAGTCAACTACAAGCAAGTCAACACCAAGTCATCTAAAATCACAACTATGAAAAAATGAAGAACAACAACAACAACAACAACAACAACAACAAAAACAAAAGAGGTTCGAGAAAAATAATTAAATAATTACCAAACAATGCCGTAAGCACCACGGCCAACAGGCCTGAGAGGAATATATTTCTTCGAAACCTCAAACAGATTCCCGAACATATTGTACTGCACATATCTTCCGCCGTGAGTCGGCACCCCTCTGAAACTATTCCCGCCATGATCACTGCTCGACTCCATATCCAAATCCTCCTCAGAAGAGAGTAAAATTGGAAAATTAGGGTTTGTAATGAAATAGTTTGGATTTGATCGTGTTGTGCGTGGGTGCTTGTGACAGCAAAATCAAAATG
Organism: Erythranthe guttata; assembly: GCF_000504015.1. The sequence continues at coordinate 328,749 of NW_012193292.1, read as the reverse complement.
TGAGAGGTTTCCAGAGAGAGAAAGGTGAAATTTGGTTGTCAACTTTTGAACTGGAATGAGTTGAGATTACCGTGATCCGGTTTTTTTTTTTTTTTTTTTTTTTTTGATCTTCAACCATATACACTGAGTACTGGTTGACTGTGCGTGCGTCCATATGTTTTTGCTATTTTTCATTATTTTATTTTAATTATCATTTTCACTTTTTTATTCCTAGTTGTTCCTACCCTTCATAGTAGTTGGAGCTAATTAATACAACTCAAAATGGTATATACTTATGCCTATGGTTAGGGGTATAAATGATTCGAGCCGAGTCGAATTTGACGAGCTCGATCTAGAGCTTATTTCATCAAACTTTCGTGTATTAAGCATGAGTTCAAGCTCAAACTCATTTTTTAAATTATTATTAATATTATTGTATATAAATTAATAAAATAAAAAAATGATTGAAATTCATTTATCTTAGTTTTCAAATATGTTTATTATATTATCGTTATTAAACTTTATTTAGTAATACATTTTATTTATTATATTAAAAATTAAAAATTGGGGGAAGAAAAAGGGTCTTATTTATTAGGTCAAAAGACAAAATTCCACGGCCCGGGGCCCTCATTCTCTGGCCCGACATTTTTTTTTTCCTCTTGTTGAAACGAATATTCAGACAAAGCCAGCTGCCTTCCAGCTGAGCAAAAGCAATTTTGCAGCCACTATAATACAAGCCATAATTTTTATATAAAAATATAATTAAACACAAGTTCAAACATTTATATTAATTCCATTACACATAAATCCCACAACTCACAAGCTCTAATAATACTATCTCAACAACATTCAATATACATTCAACCATATCAAAGCAGTACATTTCCTTACCATTCATGTTGTGTATATACGTAAACGTATAAATCTTCACCTAACCGCCTGCCCATCTAAACGATGATTAGTTCGCATTTGATCGAACACATCACCACCAACCCTAAGATTACAAAGCAAAGCATCTCTCCCCGTTAAAACTACTTGAAAGAAACCATCCACCTCCTTTCCAAGCAAATTCAAACCATCGGCGAATTTCTCGGTCGATTTTTCCAGATCCAGTGTGCACTTCATCAACTCTTCATCTCCAACGGGTCCCACCCCTACACAGTCTCGCACAACGGGGTACAACTTCTCGACACCTGTCACAACATCTTCGATCTCCTTCAGAACCGCGAAACTCCCATTTGTAGAATTTCTAATTTCGGTATTTACAAAAGTTTGGAGATCGGCAAAAGTCTCACCCCACAAGTACGTCTCGGAAACTTGTACGTCCGAAAGACTCTTTGCCGAGCCAGAGAGTGCAGCTGCAAACGCACTGCAAACAAAAAGAGTCACCGCTTTAACTCCATACATAGCTCGCATCAGAACTTTCCCCTTTGAGGAGTTCTTGATTTTCGGAAGGTCGAGCGTTCGAGCAAGGCTTTCCATTACAGAGAAGCAGTTTTCGAGTTTAGGGTTTTTCGAACCAACGTGTTTCCTCCATCCATCCAATGAGGAACGGGCACTCACAAACTTATTCGAGGAAGCACCGGTTAAGCTATGCAAGGCGCATTGAAGGAAAAGGCGGCCTTGTTTGAGGCGGGAAATTTCGGAGGTGAAGGCGATGCAGATATCGAGCAACTTAACACTGTTGTCCAAGTAGACATCGATCCACTTGTCATCCCAGTCACAGACAGGGAGTTCGAGGGCAGTAATGAGAACTTTTATGTCTGCGTGAATTCCACACAGTGATTCTATTGCGGCTTTCATCCATGAGAAGCTTAGGACATCTTTCTTGTTTGCTGGCTTAAGCTTATTAAGCCTTGCGGACAATGTTTCTTCAAAAGTATTCAATAAATCGAGCAGCTTTGGAGATAGGTTTGATCCCTTTGCCTTCATCATGCGGAAGGGGTTTCCGAAGGGGAGAAAAGTTTTGTGTGGATCCTGTGAACGGCTCATTTTATACACTTAAAACTGCCGCAAGAAAAAAAACGTATAGTACATTAGATAACGATAGCTAGCGAAGCCGCTCCATAAGTATGTTTGGACTTCGTATAAATAATGCTATCAAGCAATTTTAGTACAAAAAAAATTCAATTTAAAAAAATTAAAACCAGTACAGATGTAAGAGCACAAATTCATAGGTTATTTTCACAATTTTGTTCTGATGCACTTTGGAATATCCTAAAAGTGTATCTCATGAGAATTTGTGCCCCTCTAAATAACTGTAAGTCGGAGGCGATCAATAAATTAACCGAAAAAACTACCTTTTAAGAAGAAAAAAAATAACGAAGAACTAGACAAACTAACAATTGAAAGCATAAAAACAGATCAGACAACTCCTATAATTCTCAATTTAAGGACCATAAAATCACCAATTAACATGATTTTTATTATATATAATTTCCCATGATACGTAAATAATGCCCAAATTCTAGCACACAAGCATCTATTAAAATATTTTAATCCAGAAACCCATAAGAAAGTAATCAATAAAATTTAGCATAATTACAAAAAATCTACTCAGATCTATAATAATAATAATAATGATAATAATAATAATAATAATAAATAAATAAAAAAAAATCATAAAATTTATGTCGGTTGGATTGAGAAACTCAAAGATGATACACAGATCTTAAACCAATTATTAGATCTACTTACATCTACACAGATTAAAACGGTCAACGCACAAATTAGCTCCCAATTATCACAATTCAAACCCGAAATTCAAAATCTAAGCTAATTTCCATCTCTAATCATATTATACTCGAAGAAAAATTACAGAATCATCTATGTCAATCAAACAAAAAAATTACCGCTAAAAAAACGAAGAAAAAAATTTAATCCGTCGATAACTCACCGAAAAAAACAGATCTTCACCGATTAAACGGCAAACGGGCAAAAATTTCCGTAGATCTTCAAAATTGGACTGGAAAATTCAAAGCAAAACAACTAATTTCTAACACCTAAAAGTATAATATATTAGGGCGAAGAAAAGTATGTAGATACACAGAAACGTGTATGTATATTATAAATATATAGAGAGAGAGAGAGAGAGAAACAGCCGTACCTGAAACAGTACGCGTGTATAGAAGTGGCGAAAATTCGAGGAAATTGTTTTAGTGTTGTAGTGGTTTTTTTGGGGGAATTTATGAGATTAAAATTGTTAGTGGGGTGAGACACGTGGCGGGAAGTGTGTGGATGTGAGGTTTGGGGTGTATTTTAAGACGGTAGGGGTGCGAGCAGGTGATCAAGTCGGCAAAACGGACCTATCGTGATATTATATAATATATTCGATCAACTTGCTCAAATAAAATCTAACTACAATACGTGTAAGATAACTATTCACTAAATACAATTAATTAATCATGGTTAATTTGACTAACCAAATAACGTCAAAGACATATTGAGATAAATTATTATATTATATTTTTAAATTGGACCTTATAGTAGAGTTGATTTTTTTTATATAAATAAAGTATATACAAAAGATGAAAATTGTTCAAAAATTGACTTTTAATTTGTAAATGTTTTGCGCCCAAGCCCGCATATTTTATTGATAGATATTAGCATGCAATTTACAAATTAAAATCTTGATGGGATGAATTGCAGGTTTTGATTAACCTAACCAATTTTTTTAAGTTAAAATCTTGCAAATGATGACTTTACTGGTGTGGTGGAGTAAGATTATTCGAATACAAACTCAATTACCAAATTAGATTTTACATATCTTGTAGAATTTGTGAATTATTGTACAGAGTGTGGAGTTTATCTTGATTAGTCGAGTAGTCTATTCTTTTGTCAATAAAAGATAGAAAAGGCAATAGTGGACTTTTTAGTTTTTATAATGGCTTTCAACTTTTTAAGTTTTTCTTAGGAAGAAAAAAAAGGGGAGCCTTTAGACTTTTATTTATTTTTTGGGTAAATTACAACCATGCCTGATGTATGTTAAAATTACGAAAACCTCTCTCATGTTTGGTAATTACAACAAGTTCCTCAACTATAATTTTTTTTACACGCTCACACTCGCGGTTTAAAATTTGATGGAATCTTCTTGTTTATATGAAATATTATCACCCATTTTATCCCATTCGAGCTCCACATTTTGAAGCAAGATGATCATAATATGTATTTTTTGGCTTGTATCTATCAAATTGTGGTGCATCAGAAACTATATTTTTACACAAAAACGAATACAAATTAAAGCACATTCCATGGAATCTAGATGATTATGTTGAATTTGACACCATGCAGGTGGAGGTGTAAAAAATTCATATTTGAGAGGTGTAGATATAATTATCCAAATAAAAAGGGAGTTTTCGTAATATGACCATACCTCGGGAGGACGGTTGTAATATACCCTTTATTTTTTAATTTAAGATAACATTTTCTTATTAGGATTGAGGTTGAACCAAAGACCTACCACTAGAAATATAATACAATGGAAAATGGAGATTTCCTTACACACACACAATTGAGATTGAACCAAAGACCTTCCACTAGAAAAATGAAAACAATGTACCACTCAATCACAAGATTAGCAGTATTTGAGGTTGTTAGTTAAGCATAATTATGAATCAAATTTAAATAAATTTTTCTAACATGCATGAAAATAAAATACTCGAGTTTGATTCGATTTGTGTTCGACTCTTTCAAACTCAATTTGACCAATATAATAATCAAACTCAAATTTTGACTCATTTGAATAGTAACAAATGAAACTCGATTCATTTACATTCTCTGACTCGATTCAAAACTCGATTCGTTTACATCCCTATCTCAGACAATGCTGATTTTACAAACATACATTTCCAGCCTTAAGCAAATAGGAACTTTGCCTAAAAAATCAATTTGCCAGCTCATTTTCATTCCCACCACGCAATTATGAATTAAATTTTGTTGTGCTCTATACGAAATAATAAATTCCCCTGGCAGTGATGTGAAATTACTACCATGCCCCCAACATAATACAAACATTACATGTGAATGCAACATTACTAGATGCATGCAAATAAACATTATACTTTCTTAACCAAATTAGCTAATTAAACAAAAAAAGAAAGAAAAAAAACATTGTGTCACAACATGTTTTGTGATGCAAATTTTCTTAACAGAATATGATGCTACCTAATTAATTTATCCCAATTTAGATATTGCAAACTGCCCAACTAGAGTTGGACAAGGATGAAAAACTACGATTTTAGAGTACGATAAACGTGTGTATTGTGTGACGTCGATTCTTTCTTGAAATTCAAAGAAACGTGCATTTCGCTGCAATTTGTAATATAGTATAGAGGTAAAGAAAGACGACTCGCTTTACGAATTATAATGCTTTAAGGCAGCTGCTAAACAAAAAACAATGGTGATAAATAAATAAATATAACTAAAAGTTGATAATGAAATGGTATAATTAAATAATTAATAAAGCATATAAAACGAATCATTTATTAAAAAAATTCAAATAATGATAATACTATCTCAATCTAGTTGTTGGCATATTGTTGTTCCTATTTCTATCCACTCCATTAGAAAGATCAGATATACCTTCACTGCTTTGTTTATTAGCCATCTCTGTATGTGAACTCGAAGATTCTCGACCTACTCTTCGTTCCTGAAAATTTGAGCACCCTTTTAATTAGTAACGGGAAATTAATAATTAAAGAAATGTATTGATTAATTTTTTGAATTTTAGAAGAAAAAAAATTTGTGGGAGCATACATCGCGAGATAGCAAGTCCTCTGATTCGAGCATGTGGATCACATGCCCCATTTTGGGCCTCTTTTGGGCATCGGGATCAACACATCGAAGGGCTACTAAGATAAGACGTTTTAGTGCTTTTGAAGCGGGCTTTTCCGTTATTTTAGGATCAATTACTTCCTCCGATTTTCTATTTCCGACCATCGTCTTTAGCCAATCAACTAAATTAACCTGCAAAAAATCAATATATTTTGAATATTTCGGGATCAACAACAATTGCAATATGATTGATTAAAAGGTAAGACTTACCTCTCCCTTTGGCCGACTGTAATCGACAGGAGATCTTCCTGTAATAATCTCCATAATCAATATTCCAAAGCTATAAATATCGCTCTTCTCATTCAGCATACCCCGTGCAAGCATATTCCGGTGCAACGTATCTAGCCGAAGAACCAAACCAATTATATTTTAATAAAAAAAGAATTATGTTTGAGGAAGAGAAAAAAAAAAAAAAAAAAAAAAAAAAAACTAACCCAAATGTTCCCATCACCCGAGTCGTGACATAAGAATTATCCGAATTTAAAAGCTTAGCAAGTCCAAAATCAGACAACTTAGGATGCCACTGACGATCGAGTAATATGTTGCTGGTCTTGATGTCACGGTGAACAACCTTCGGTTCTAGGCCCTCGTGTAGATAAGCCAAGCTGCAACAAAGAAGAGTAAAAAAAAAGTGAATATTAATTTTTATGTAGAGAAATATTGAAGTAATTTTTGAGTCACCACCATTACCCCTTAGCAGTTCCTATAATAATATTCATACGAATCTCCCATGTCAAAGGGCTGACTTCTCCTACATCTCCGTGAAGCCACTGGTCCAAATTTCCGTTGTCCACATATTCATAGACGAGCATCCTATGTAGTACGAGAATGAAAAAAATACAATTAAGAAACTTTAGAAGCATATAAGTATTTTGACAGCCATGTAGCGAAAAATGAAATAGTTACCACTACCTGTAAGCTCCTTCGACGCAGTATCCGAGTAACCTAACAAGATTCTTGTGTCGAACACGTCCAATTGCTTCCACCTCCACCTTGAACTCTTTTTCAGCTTGACCCCTGGTAATTAATCATGATTAAGCATAATCAGTATCAAGCATTCGCTTAGCTATGAATAGATACATACACTTACACAGTTGAGCTTAGAAATCTTTCCATCGTTTAACCATAGAAAACTAGGAATACAACAACACGAGAAACATGCTCGTAAACAATGGGGGAGTCATTTTGTATTCCCGGTGACAAAATAATTATTAAACAAAAAAAAACACAAATCTCAAGGGGCTGGAAATACAACACTACTTGAAAAATAACAAAACATCGACATAAAACCCTTTTGGAAAAATTAGGCCCTGTTTGGTTGATGATTTTAAAATTAGGGAAATGAAAAATGCAAAAGAAAATAAAAACAAAGAATTAAAAAATGATCTATACTTCTCTAGTATATTTGGTTACCAAGGGAAATGGTGATGAAATTGATTATGTGGAAAATCATGAAAATCATTTTCTTCAACTACTCCCACAATTGGGTGTTTTACCATTTTCCTTTATCCAAAATGAGCCTTAATCTTTTTCAAAAATCCGAAAGCGAATAGAGAGGAATTTTCCCGTACCTATTATTCAACAAATTCTTGATGGCAATTCGGGTATTATCAGCCAACTCGCCGTAATACACAATACCATATCCACCTTCACCGATCACATTCTCGTCCGACAATCCATTAGAGGCTGCTTCGAGCTCTCTCAATGTATACCATCTTCCCCATCCCAAATGTGACACCTCAGGCAATGATCCACTGCCTCCAAATGAAGCAGTGTCAGCACCACTGGTTGCTCTGCTCTCACCGCTCGATGCTCCTCTATCGGAAAACACCACTCTGTGCTCCACTTTGCCCATATCTATCTGTATCTCAGGTACTCCCTAAAAAAGGGGAGATGGTATTTTTTTCTCAGCAATTTAATTAAGTTGTAAGCAATCCAAATAGTAGAAATATGAAGGAACAATTAACACCCTGCATTTTTCATAATATTTTGCAGTTGAATTTTAAATCGATCAGTTAGATAGTGAAATAATCGACTGATAATTAGGAATTATACCATAATGAGGTTTTAAATACAGTAATTTGGTACAAATTAGCTCAGTTGGAAAGGACAAATAGATCTTGTTGTAGTACTAACCTGCGGTGCAATGGGGCGGTGAGCGGCGGCGGAGGTGTTGTCGTGGACGATCTCCTGGATTTCCTTGGAGACGGCGGGGGTAATCTCGGCACCGCCGGAGAGCGACGATTGACGGCGGCGTTTGCCCTTGCCCTTGCCGCTGCTGCTGCGGCGGCGGGAGGCGGTGACGCAGAGAGATAAGAAGAAGAGGATGAGTACAATCACGACTCCGAGGACTATACCGATCACCACCCATAGATGGAGACCGAAGATCGAGGTCTTCTTCGACAGCTCGGTGTCCACAAACGCCGCATCGTACACTGACATCTTCAATCCAAAATTGAAAATCAACCACAGCGTGTGTGTGTGTGTGTGTGTTTTACTGTGTGAATGGTGGTGGAATTGAGAAACCGAACATGCAAATGGAAATCGAAATTGAACCACACAAATCTGGATTTGTTGGGTTACCAGAAAATGAAATTAAGCACAACAGAGTGTTCATACACACGTCGTGTATAATAATCGGTCGGAGTAAGCTTTAGCGACCGAGAGAATAGAGAAATGAACAGAACGGAAAATCTGCCGGAAAATGAGTTATCCGGCGAGTGTGTGTGTGTGTGTGTGAGAGAGAGAATCTGTAGTGAATTGAGTGTAATTTAACAGAGTATAGAAGAAAAGAGAGTTTCTCCAGTTGGCTAATTAATATATTTTGCTTTTACTTTTTCTCGTTTTAATATATTTTAAAAATTACAAAAAATATTCTCAAAATCCGGTGTTTTTAGTTACGTGAATCCCGATGTTAAACCCTGCTTTCTGATTATTATCTGCCAAATTTCATAATTATATTTACTAAATCTTTCTTAATGGATTATGAATTTATATTAAAAGAGCATTTCCTTCACCAAGTCATATTTTAACCTCTTCTATATTTGCAAAAGTTTATTTAAAAGCATAAGTTAGTTATTGTGAATTAGATTGATATTAAATGTTTATTTGTAATTGTTGGTGTTGTTTGCAAATTAGTTGGAAAATTAATTTAATTAAAAATAAATAAATACATGCTTTTGCCATGTTCATAAAAATCTGCACATTTTC
>NW_012193292.1:273754-296444 GCF_000504015.1 Erythranthe guttata | reverse complement strand
GAGCAAGTCCCATTTCTCTCTTCCACAAAACATGACAAAGTGTAAGCATATACACACACACATCCTTTTTTTTTTTTTTTAATGTTCAAGAAAATCCACTAGATACAATCTTGAAATTACATATGTCATGGCTCGATCTAATTTGCAACGAGCTAAAGTTTACACAATGCACCTATATGTATACGAAAATATGACTAGTGATACTCTAATTGCGACAATTAAAAAAAATGTCACTAACAAATAACGATACGTTGTATGTTGTCACTAATAGCTCACTTTGTTGTCACTTAATCCCTTTTATTATTGCCATAATGAACTAATAATCACATTTTAATCTAGAACTAATGATAATGTTTTTTGGCTAATTATTTGAAAATAATTATCAGTCACTCAAAAGATGATTTATTTTAGAGATGGTTGACTACAGCTCCTTCGTTGTTCAATTCGGTAAAAAAAAAATTACCCCATTTTTTTGTTATTTGTTCTCTCTCTCTCTCTCTCTCTCTCTCTCTCTCTCTCTCTCTCTCTCTCTCTCTCTCTCTCTCTCTCTCTCTCTCTCTCTCTCTCTCTCTCTCTCTCTCACAACATGTACAGGTGGCAAAGCAAGTTGGATAGAGTGGCACTAGTGGCAGGGGTAACTGGGAATTTGTGCTTAACATTTCTGTTCTATCCAGTAACAAGAGGTTCATCAATTTTACCCATGATAGGGTTAACTTCAGAGAAAAGCATCAAATACCATATTTGGCTTGGTAATATTTCCATGGCACTATTTACTGTTCATGGATTTCTCTACCTGGTTTATTGGACCATAACCAGCAGATTATCTCAGGTAATTATAATTCATATGTTTTTTTTTTAATTATTGGACCATATGTCATAATTAACCTAAGTATATATTATTGATTTATTTGGGAAGGACAAGTAGTTAAGTCAATTATGAATAACACTATATATCATGTTCTTTGTGCCTATGTCCCATCATTCTTTTGGTTCATTGTGCTTTGGTTTCAATGATTTAAATGGAGTATGAGGTGTAGTTCCGCGCGTCGGAACTAGCACTTTCGAATAAAGTTTAATATTATTTTAAGCGAAATAATAATTTCAATTCCGTTCTGAAAAAAATAAAATGGAAAGAAATCGAAAAAGACAATTTTTAATTTTTTTTGATTCCATCCATATTTTTAATGGATTTTCTTAAATTATTATAACTTATATGTATGTAGTTATGTGATATTAGTTTATAAACAATTTATGTGACACTCCACTAGTTTAGTGATAATTAGGTGATACATCTGGTTGGTTGTTTATTTATACTGTGTAGATTTCAAGTGCAGATGTACAACATGCATATGAAGTATGTGTATTTGGTGGTTGATTATTTAATTAGATCTACAGTTGAAATTCACCCGATATTCTTTAAATCCCCACTAGTTTAGGAAGTGAAATGTGACATTGAAAAATTTCACAATTTTAATGATAATTTTACAAGTTAGTGGAGAACCCCACAAAAGTCCTGCCAATATTGTCTTCTCCTTTGTTTGCTATTTGGGATTGTCAATTTCGACAAAAACTTTTTGTTATTGCCAATTAGTCCTTTTCCCATCATACTTTAATTGGGACCATAAAGAACGTGGTCAAGAATCAATTTGGTTTGATAAACAACATATTTTCAAATATTTTGTATATGTGAACCACAATTATTTCGATGCTACAATTGTATACTTATGTGGAGTGTGACTTTAGTCCGAAAATGAGTCTTGTACTCAATCGGTTGCATATTATCGTAAATTTACGTATAATTATATGTTATGTGTAGATGTATGTAAAATATGTATGACTGTGTTAATCTCGGTATATGAGATTGAAATTTGGAAACCCGTCGCTTTCTGATCCTTGGAATGGAAAAAATTGGATTTTCCGAACGCTACCCTAAAAATTATATAAATGTGTAAAATTAACTTTAAAATGATTTTCTGATTAAAAAAATGTAATTAGTTCAAACAAAGTTTATGTCATGGTGACGTAATCCTAGCGTCATCTTCTTTCATTATTATCTTTCAACACTAGTGACTATATTTACTTTTTAGTCCTTGCTCAAATAGATTATAGCAATTTGCACCCCAATAGTTGGATAAAAGCGGAACTTGTTGGCTCCTGACCCGTATCGATTTCCTTTTGGCCGTTTTATAAATGGGCTATAACCTTTATCATTATTTAACCAAAAATATTTCTTCGATAGGTCGGGTCGGGTCGACCCAACCGGGCAACCGGCGCACGAGTTATTAGGAAAATAAAATTAAATATCAGTTAATTACACATAATTTACAAATTTAACTAATTTATCGAACACTATTTTAGTTCCATGTATATCGAAATTTATATTATTATTATTATTATTATTATTATTATTATTATTTACTTATTTAATTTTACGGATTTAACGCAGACGTTGAAATGGTACGACCATTATGTATCAAACATAGCCGGAGAAATCTCGTTGCTATGTGGATTGGCTATGTGGGTTACAACTTACCCTACAATAAGAAGGAATATGTTTGAGCTATTTCTCTATACTCACTATCTCTACGTTTTCTTCATCGTCTTCTTCATATGGCATGTCGGCATTGGTTTTGCGTGCATTATGCTCCCCGGTTTTTATCTCTTCGTTATCGATCGATATTTGAGGTTCTTGCAATCTCGTCAGAGAGTTCGTTTAGTTTCTGCTCGAGTTCTACCGTGTGAAACTATTCAGCTCAACTTCTCCAAGACTCGAGGTACGTTCGTATATACATCTTTGTGTATCACAATATTGCCAAATCAAATTAATATGCACGTTGATAAAATTGTATTGATAATAAGTTATTAGGAGTGGAGATCGGACCGGAATTTTTGAATTTCAATGATTTTTGTACGTAGATTTCCAAATCAAACATTTTTATGTTGATTTTTGAATTTCAATTCTAGTTTTTGAAATTAGAATTGTATGTTTCTAATTTATTTTGTTCCCGATAGTTTTTTATTTTTAAAAGTAATTCTGCAAATTATTATTTAAAATCAACAAATCGATTTTGAAATTAATTCTGTAAATTGTGATTTAAAAATACATATTTACGATATTAATTTTATTAAATATATATTTTATATTATGCATACTATATTTATTTATTAATATTCGATCTCAATGTCCAAAAATAATTTCAAATACTACCGAAAAATTATGATTTTCGAAAATTCCGAAATTTCAAAGTTTCCAAAACCCCGAACCTTCCGAAATTAAAAGGGAATTTTACATTTCAACAACTTTGCAATCAAAATCTTAATCAATTCTTTTCTTTTGAAAAAAATATAATTTTTTTTTTTTAATTTTGAATAACCTAAATATGGCAGGTCTAGATTACAATCCAACGAGCACCATCTTCGTAAATATTCCCGCCATTTCCAAGCTGCAGTGGCATCCTTTCACTATAACTTCAAACAACAACATAGAACCAGAGATTCTAAGTGTTATAATCAAATGCGAAGGCATTTGGACTAAGAATCTTCACCAACTCGTCATCTCACCATCCGTCGATCGTCTTCAAGTATCAGTCGAAGGTCCGTACGGACCCACCTCAACAAATTTTCTCAGGTTCGTTTAAATCAAATAATATTCAACATATATACCCTATATTTTCGAATCAACTTCATACGGTGCGACACTTTTTTAAATTTTATTTTTTCGTTTTTTTAGGCATGATATGGTGGTGATGATTAGTGGAGGAAGTGGGATCACCCCATTTATTTCGATAATCAAAGAACTTATATTCGTAAGCTCAACCCTAAAATCCAAAACCCCGAAAATCGCACTCATTAGTGTATTCAAGAACTCGTCGCACCTCTCCATATTAGACCTAATCCTCCCAAATTCCACCTCAATTAATAACAATAACCACCCCGATAACTTTGACCTACAAATCGAGGCTTACGTGACAAGAGAAAGAGGGCAACCGAAAGAAAAAATAAGCTCCACACGAAACGTGTTTTTCAAGCCAAACGCGTCCGATTTGCCTATATATCCCACGTTAGGCCCCAACAGTTGGCTATGGCTCGGTGCAATAATTTCCTCGTCTTTTGTTATTTTTCTTTTGCTATTGGGAATTTTTACGCAATACGTCGTTTATCCGGTCGATAAGAAAGGCAAAGTGGGGTACTCGTACACAAAGAAAGCTTCGATGAACATGTTCCTCGTGTGCTTCTCGATAGTTGTTGCAGCTAGCGGTGCGTTTCTATGGAACAAGAAAAAGAATATTGCCGATGAAGATAGCAAGCAAATTCAAGATAATACGGAGGAATATTCCACGGCTAAAATATCGGATGATGTGGAACTCGAAAGCCTTCCCATTCGATCGGTTATTAAATCGGTCAATGTGCAATATGGTCAAAGGCCTGATCTCAAGAGTGAGTAATTTAAACTTTTTTTTTTTTATTTTTGTTATTTAATTTGTGATATGAAGAAATTTTGAATTGGGATTTTGGTGTAGGAATTCTTTCGGGGATCGAAGAAAGGAGCGTTGGAGTACTTGTAAGCGGACCGAAGACGATGAGGCGTGACGTGGCAGCTATATGCTCAGCTGAGCTGGCAGATAATCTGCATTATGAATCCATTAGCTTCACTTGGTGATTTGATTACATTGATGCAAAAGAAGTAAAATAAATAAATTATGTACTTTGAAGTTGTTTAATTTGTGCATTTTCACTTGATCAATTGGCTATGTATATAAAATAAGCAGATTTATGGCTTTTTGTGAACGTGTTTAGTGTTTTTTTTTCCATAAAGTACCTTGTCAAGTTTATTATCATAAACGGATTTTCCGTAACGGTCGTAGAGACCACGTTTCGAGTTCCATTGCAATGTCGATGTGATTTCATATATATAGGCGTAACAAAAATAAATGTCAAAATAATTTAGAATTTCTTTCAAAATATAATTATTAACACTAAAATTGTCCATCATACAATATGTAAAATGTTAGTACTATAGTAAGATTTTATTTTCGTGGCGGAAAAAAAATAATCATAATACAATCTGTCAAATTAAAATTAAACAGAAGTGAATTACGAGTTGGACCAATCTGCGAATCAGAATAAAATCTATACAAAGACAACGTACCAGACTATCACAAAGGTTTCGTGGTGTAGTTGGTTATCACGTCAGTCTAACACACTGAAGGTCTCCGGTTCGAGCCCGGGCGAAGCCATTATTCAATTAATTTTTTATTGTACAAATATTTTCTTTTGTTAATCATAATTATAAAAATATTTTCTTTTATTAATTTTAATTATAGAGATATTTTCATTTATTAATTATAATTAAATACTATTTTGAAGTTCATCGTTCTTTGCGTGCCAATCTGATTCTTCTCCATTCTTGACTTTCTACAGAATCTCAAGGCCCTCTTTTCCACTCAGGAACCTCTGATTTTTTTTTGCCCAGAAGCCCCTTTACTTGCACAATTTCAAGAATCAGCCCTTCTAACTTCTTCCACTCATATCATATGCCCTAGTTAAGCTTGGAATCTCAGGTAAAAAAGTTTTCTTATTAATTTGCACATATTTATTTATTTATATATGCTTCTGTTCTTCTTAATTCAACTTTTTGATTTCTGTACTCTGTTGCAAGATTGTGGTTAAGCAAATTTTGAATTATATTTCTGTTTGTGCTTTCTTTGTTTATCTTTTGTCGTTTTGTGCTTGGTTAATACTTGCAGAGTTATGTAATTCAGCCTAAGTTTCTTCTGCAATGTTTTTTTTTCTTTTTATGTCTGAGTAGTGAAATTCTAGCCCCCTTCTGCAATAGTCAAATTCAACAGAATCTTCTAGATTCCGTGGAATATTTCTTGTGCAAAAATGCTGTTTGTGATGCAACACAATCTGATATTTACAAGCCCAGAAACACATTTTATATGATCATCTTGTTTCAAAATGTGGTGTTCGAATGGAGTAAAACGGGTACAAACTTGAGAAAAATTCGCATAATCTAGAAGATTCCACTAAATTGGACACCGTATGGATGGACTTGTAAGAAGATTTATAGTTGAGGGGGTGGCTGTAATTATCCAAACATGAGGGATTATTTTCATAATTTGACCTTACTTCAGAGTGGTCGTAATTTACCCTATTTTTTTTTACAATTATCTCAGATTAATTATCTACTCAATAGCTTTGACGTGTAGTCTTTTTGTGTAAGTGCAGCTTCTTTTCTATACAAGTTCTCGATTTTTTCCTTGTTTGATTTTGCATAAATTTTTTTCAATGCTTGTGATTTTCCAACACTAGTTTTATTTCGGAATGCAGAAACGTGACTTCGTAAAATTAAGACTTGGCGAAAATGGGAGGTTGTTGTTCTTCTTCCGAAAATCTGCCGCTTCCCCAAACACCAGTGTACTATTATGTTAGTAGTTTCTCTTTTTTTTCTTCAATTGTTTATGTAATTATATAATATTTATTATTGAGTAAGTCGAAGTTTTTTTTTTTGCGCAATTTATTTTAATATTAATTCGTGTTCTTTAGTACCCACCGGTTTCAGAAGAGCATGCACCATCCACTAAATTGGATAGCCCGAAGAAGGTGCAGCTATTCGAACTTATGAAATCGAATTCGTTAACTGTTTCAGTAACAGATGAAGAGGATGTTTGTCCCACTTGTCTCGAAGGTGAACGAATTTCATATATTAGTGATTTAAAAATAAAAAATAAAAATAAAAATCGGTTTATTTAAATTATTTGGTTTTTCAATATTTAGAGTATGATTCGGAGAATCCTAAGATCACAACCAAGTGTAACCATCACTTTCACCTTTCGTGCATACTCGAGTGGATGGAAAGAAGCGACACTTGCCCCATCTGCGATCAGGTTTTGCTCGTTTTTTTTTTTTTTTGTTTAAATGTTAATTTCGTGCAATTAAGGTTTGATATTTCGATTTCCGGAATTGCAGGAAATGAAATACGAAAGCCCTTTTCCAACTCAGAGTTGACTCGTCGAACATGAATATTATTTATGCATATGATTCTTTGCTCTGTATATACACATTCATTCATCTCACAATCAAGAAACTTTGTAAAATAGTCCATACATATATATGTGTGTGTGTGTATATATATGTATGTAAATAGGAAGGTTATTCTTTTGTGTTTACAGATGTATAGGTGCTCTTTTTGTATGTAATATTTGTGCAGTGATGTGGTCAAGAATATTTTATTTTGACCTAAATTTATCTTCGAAATTGGTTTACGGATACCGCTCGTTACTCGTTAAGGCACCGAATCTTGATGCCGGCCAAAATCCGTCAAAGCTCAAGTGAGATGCTAACAAATATGAATGTATATTTAGTCATGATTAATTTGATTTTGGGAGGTTGAAATTAGAAAAGAATTTCCGTTTTCGGACTAGAACACTAGTTTTATTCCGAATTCGGAAGTTCCGGTTTACGGGGTTTTTTTTTCTTCTTTTGAATGGAATAGGAATACATATTAGATTCTGAATTTTCCGATTTTAGAACAAGTTTTTCATTCGAATTTCTGAAATCTTGATTTCGATTATCTTTTTTAATGGAATTGGAATAAGTTTTCCACTTCTACAAGTACTAATTTCGATTTCCACCTCTAACAACAATAAAAATATGAATTGGACATTTTCCAAACTTAGGCATTTCTTTGGGTTAGTTAAGACTTGGGCCTTCAGTTTTGGACTTAGGCCCATCACGAAATAAAAAATAAAATTAAAAAAAAAAAAAGAAATCCGACTTGCCGGATTCGAACCAGCGACCTAAGGATTTCAGTATCATACTACAGTCCTCCGCTCTACCAACTGAGCTAAAGTCGGATGTTGAAAGTATCTCTCTTTATTTTTTATGTATATCAATTACAGTGGCTACTAACCATATTCTAAGAACATTAAGAGAAAAGAGAACAAAAGAAAAGGATTTGTTCGACCCTACACCCGGTGATAAACACCGGGTGGGTCTTCTGCTGCCACGTGTCTCTTTTTTGTATTTTATAATAAATTTCCCGCTAGGGTTTACCTTTAGGGGTTTTAGAAAAATAAAAAAAAAGGAACACGTGGCAGCAGAAGATCCACCCAGTATTTATCACCGGGTGTAGGATCGAAGAAACCAAAGAAAAGGGACACCGGACAACAGTTACTCTACAATTTCAAGTTCTATGTATAAATTCAAACTTATGCTTAAATTGCTTTCCGACATAAGTCAAAATATCTATACTAATAGAAACTTAAATTGCACTAATATTATATACATAACATAAAAATGCAATGTAGCTAGCTAGTTGTACTGTATAAATATGGTATTGTCCAAATTCAATTCAAGTTTAGGTATATATAGTATAGTTTTGTAGAAAATTAAACTTGTTTTTCAGCCTTGGCTTATGCTTACGAAAGTTCAAATGTATATATATATATATATATATATATAGACTTCGCGAGCACGACGTACCTTCCTCGATTTTACCCGAAAAAAATGAAAAATGTGTTATATAAAGAAAACTATTGCATGCACTTTGGTGAAGTGTGGAAATAAACCCAAATCAACACTTACAAAAATATCAATTCAGGGCAATGTCCAAATTTCAAACTCGATCGTTACACGTAAAGTTCAAACAATAGTTATAAAAGAAGCTATGCTAATTGAAAATCGATCAAATAACACACACACATACACACACAATGGCGAATCCGACATGGCCAATACCCGACGAGTTGAAATTGAGGATATTCAAAAAGGTGTCACTCGAAGGAAAAGGGAGAGCATCGTGTGTTTGTAACGATTTCAATAGGGTCTTGTCACCTATAATGAAATCCACAATAAAAGAGCGCAATTCCCCGCGTAATCTTGAGCACTTTCGCGGTATAATTCAGACGGAGAGGAATTGCGCAGCTCTTGTATCCGGTCGGATGAAAGAGGGAGAGATTCTTCGGAAAGCGCTCAAAAGGTTGATTGATGATGATGACGTGGACGTAAGGGAGTATCAGAATTTCGCAGAGGCGGTTTATGAACTCATTCAGAATAGGGGTACTATCGTCTACGGTTGGACTAGAGAGAAAATTGCTGCGCTCGATTGTCAACTATACGACGGCCCTATTTTCAAGCCAATAACTCGAAAGCAGACTTCTGCCATGGGACTTTCGGAATAAATTTTATTTTCAAAAGTTGGTATTGTGTATATTTTAATTTCTAGCTATTTCGTCACATGTATATATGTTTCTATCTTTTGTCATGTATATATGTTTTTCGGACACCTTATGGGCCATTTTGCAATTTATGAAATATTACAAACATGTTTGATAACTAAATTTCCCTGTTTTCCGTTTCTCCGTATCGATGTTCCATGTTCGTGCTACATAGGTTGTATTACTCGAAAAGATTAGATTGAGTTTTATGAACTCCACAATATAATATTTTAAAAATACAAATTAATTAGTTAATTAGTCAGATACTTGGTCACTTATAAAATAATTGTTAAAATTCCATACTAAATTTGATTTCTCAATATAGCTAGAGTAACATTCTTAATTTAAATTGACTTCCTGATCATGGTTCCATTTATACTGAACAAGAAGAAAAAGATAAGGAAAAGAAATACTGATTGTCAATTCTTTTTACTATTCGGGTAAAAGTAATTTTTATGACAAGTAAGGGTAAGGCAGTCTTTATCGAAGCCTTAAAAAGACATTTTATTTTTTTATTTTTTCCTATTTATTTTATTTCACTTTTGTTATTTATTTATGGGGAAATGAGTGATAACCCCTAGTTTTGAAAATATATACGAGGAGGTTCAATAAATTTTTCAGCTCTAGTTAAAAACCCAAATTTTGATCTTAATTAGTGAGACCCCTAGACAACTTGAAGTACCCGTCTTACCCTTTTAGTTTTAAATCTAATATATGCCCTAATCTTTCTCTTTACACACGTTTCAATCACCGCCGTTTCTCCCTCTCTCTTCATCCTGTTTGATGACCACTGAATGGCCTCTGAATGAACAATTTCCGATCTCATTCAATGTGTTTGGGTTAAATCTCTGAACTGAATATTTTGCCACTTATTGGCTCAGCCAATAATCATCCGCTTATTCGATAAGATGTGAATCTGAATGAATTTTGGGAAAAGAAAAAAAAAAGCCCTCAACAGCTATCTCATATCTCTCCAACATCAATTGTGCAAGCCAATAATAAATTATTATTTTAACAAAAAATAATATCATATGAAGCAATTAAATGAGCAGACAGTGTATTTTAGTTATTAATATTATTATATTTGTTGTTCCTCCTATCACCATTATATTTGATATGATAGTACTTTTATATATATAATATGGACTTTTAATTCTTATCTACAATTTTATTATTTGTCATAATATATCTTTTCTATATGAAATATTCCAAATTCTAGATTTTAAATTTATTTATATATACTGCTCAAATTTAATTAATACATATAATTTCACCATTACACACGTTTACAATAAGAAAATAATATTATTCAGTAATTATTGATATTTAGTTGTCAAATAAACTTAATTGTTCAGCATTCAGCATTAAGATATAACTCTTATTGATTCAGATATTTATTCAACATTCAGCATTCAGTGCTTAATCCTGTCGAACGGAGCCTTACTCTCTCTCGCCATATCTGGCTGCGACAATGAAGAGAAAGAAAAAGCGCAAGCCAAATTCTCCACCATCCGCTACGCAGCCGCAACGCCGTCGAAAAGCTAACCCCCTTCATGATTTTTTTATGTTTTGTTTGTATTATTTTGTGTAATCTGTGTGAATTTTTTGTTAATTGTTTTAGCTGCTTTTGTTTTCTCTGTCTTTGAATTTCAAATCTCAAGCTATGGATAATTCTCTGTTGCCTGCGTGTTTACACATCACAAAAGTTGATACCTGAAGCATTGAATTATTTTAATTTGTGAGTCATTAATTGAAATTGATATAGTAGTAATCTAGCTTCATCTCTTTCTTCAGACTCTCTCTCTCTCTCACACATACACTTTGTAGCACTCTGTGTGGGGGTGATTTTAATTACCAATTACTTGGGGGAAGGAATAGTACAGAGGCGAGTGAAGGTGCGTGCGTATGAGTGTGTGTCAGTGTGTGTGTGTGTGTGTGTACGAATTGTGAGGGATTATTGAGGGTTTCTGTTTTGTTTTATTTCATTGATGTGTGTACAGGGACTAAATGTTTGAATAATTTTTAGTTTGAGGGTAGATATGCAAATTGTTTCTGGAGTTTGCAGATTTCATACTGTACAAAATGTTTTGTCATTCCCTAAATCAATATGTATGCATTCTTTTTGTTTTTTTGTTTTTTTTTTTTTTTTTTTTTTTTTTGTTTTTTTTTTTGTTTTCTTTTTTTAATTTTAAATCGTGTTCATATAATTTGAGTATAATAATGTATATGCTGCCTCGTAGAATTTTGGTTTTTCGTTTAACAATAAACATGCTGCAATTTGCTCGTTTTCTCGACATTGTTTGCTCTTAAATCCTCGTATTATACAGTCTTGAATGTTCTTGAATAAATTATGGAGCTTCGAGTGAAGTGCAAATAGCATATATATATATTATATATATATATATATATATATATATATATATATATATATATATATATATATATATATATATATATTCACTTGTGGTCACATAGTTATATATATAGTCACATGTCGTCATATACATGTAGTCATATATACTCACGTGTAGTAATATATAGTTATGTATAAGCTATGTACTAACATGTAGTCATGTATGAGTTATGTGAGGAGTATATGCTCGTGATGTGTATGTATGTCAGTAGGTGATTGTTGAGTGTAGATATTACACTCAATACGTTTACTTTACGTGGATCTTTTGTTTAGATTTAATTATATTTGTGCTTTAATTGATTGATTTTGTGTTTTATAGGTGAAAACCGAGAATTAGGTGTCCATGAAGGAAAAAATATCAAAAAGAAAGGAAAAAGTTGCAAATAATGAAACAAATCAAATTCGAAAAAGGAATATCGCCACAACTTTGACAGTGTCCACCATTTCGAGCATATCTCTCTCATACGATCTCCGAATTATGTGATTGTGACGGCATTGGAAAGCTAATTTCAAGGGCTACAATTCTTATTTACATAACATTCCAAAATTCGGACTCCAACATGGCACAAATAGACAAACAAATCCTGATGGGGGAAAGTGGCGGAAGTTGATTCCTATTAGGTTTCCACTACTTCCTTATCAAGAAAAGCCTATAAAAGCAACAAGTCTCTACACCATAAGCACGAAATTTTACACCCAAAACGCGAAGAACGAAGATCAACGAAGACTCAAGCATAGTTTTTCTTATTTATTTTATTTATTCTATTTTGTTTATCATAAGAATTACGAGTAGCTAAGCTTTTAATGTAGGATATTGTTGGAACGCTATGTGGGGATGGTGAACCCGTTTTCTTGAGATTACGCAATTATGATTTTATGATTATTTTTTATACTTGTTATGATTGTTAGTGCATGAACTTGATCAATTTATGTGATTTATCTGTGATTATTGGGATTGACTCGACAGAGCTATTTTGATAATTAGACGGTAAGTATAAGAACCTTCGAGTAGTTTTCACCGGATGAGTGTGTCAATTGCATGTGGTGTCGTAGGCATACAGATATCACCTTAGGTAGCCATTTACGAGACTTGTTAGTTAATGCTTTATTCATAATTTGTTTGCATAGACATATAGTGAACTGTTTATGAATAATAGACTCGTAATACACACGACAGCGGGTTATGAGTAAATTAGTGTCTCGGGTTAATAATCATGAATCATATATTTCATAATTGAGGGGTTTTGGGTGAGCAATTCTTGCATAGGGGAAGATAAAATCCTAGGTCCGTTTTTATTGATATTTTCTCATGTTTATTTGCTTTCATAATTAGTTTAATTATTTAGTTGATTAAATCTGACAACTTTGCGTAGGCTGGATAAAAATCATAATTGTTAGAATTTGGTACTTAGGATTAGATAATTTGAGTATTCCATGTGGGATCGACATCCGACTCTTACGAGTCCACTTTTACTACTTGTTTGCGATACGTGCACTTGCGTGTTAGGTATTTAGCCCCAACAGTGATAGTGTATGTAGATTCAAATTTGAAGAAAAAATCATTGTTTGTTTAACTATTTTTCTTTTTCGTAGGTCTTGGTGTTTGAATTACTATGTAGTAAGTTTTTGCGGAGTGGACTTTGTGTTCGTCGTTCAAAATAAGTTGTACTCGTGTTGAAAAGTGGGATTTCAGTCAAATTTAGTCGTATAAATAACGACATATAACTATAGTTGACTATAGTCATGTATAGTTCAATATAGTAATATATACTTATATAAAGTTATGCGGTTTTTCTGATGTATAGTGATCTTGATGATTGTGTTTTTTTTTGTTGGGTATTAATTGATTTATAATACAAGATTCAAACTGTGAATTTATTTGTTGCTGTAAGTATATATATATATATATATATATATATATATATATATATATATATATATATATATATATATATATATATAATCAATGGTTTACCATAATTTTGGGTTAAAAGACAGTATATGACTACATATAACTACACATGACTATAATATACTATTGTCATGTATAGTCAATTTCGATACAGTAAATTTATCAAAAATTTGAAAAAAAATTAAAAATTAAAAAAATTAAAAATTAAAAAATTAAGAAATTAAAAAAATTAAAAATTAAAAAAAATAAAAAATATATAAAAATATAAAAATATACGAAAGAGGATATATATAAAAACTAATAATAAATAAAACATTTATATTTTTATATTAAAAATATATATAATAATGATAAATGCAGGTCTATCAATGCTAAATGTAGTTTGCCATAGTGCTTAATTGTCCAATATACTCACTCTTTCAAAATCCTAATTATGTTTTACACCGTTTTTTTTTCTTTTTCTCTTTTCATCTCTTCCCACTCTCATCTCTTTCTCTTTTTTTTCCCCTCTCTACATGATCTGATCGGAGTGTTTGG
Source organism: Erythranthe guttata (assembly GCF_000504015.1). The sequence continues at coordinate 282,361 of NW_012193292.1, read as the reverse complement.
TGGTGGTCCGACTATGGGGCGATGGTAGAAGGCGGCGCGGGCGGAGGTTTGGCGACTAGGGCTTCGAGTGGAGTCTCCACACCGGAGGAGATGCGTACGTTCTTCTATTTCTAAGATTTACTCTTTATTTATGGTTTTGATTTTCTAGAGTATAGTGTTTGTTGCCGTTGTTTCTTGTTTGAGATTTGAAAATTGGAGATTGGGAATCTAATTACAGATAGAAATCTCAGAATTGTACGGGAGCTGCAAAATACACACTCAATGTAGTTTTATTTCATTCTACTTATTCGTTATGGATGTTTAATCTAATTTTGCTGCTATTTTTTGATATATGTGGCTTTATTTTGATGATTTTGAAGGTAGTAAATAAAACTGATTTGGAAATAAAACTAAAAAAAAAGGTTGACGACCAGCGCGTGACGCGCAGGTGATATATATATATATATACGTGACAAAGTATATTCACCTTTAATTCTATAGATTTTGTGATATTTTTGTTTTAAGTTTTATGACGAATTAATTGATTACTACTAAAGATATTAATATCTATAAAATTAAATGTATATTTATTAGCTTATTCAAATATATATCTATTTTTTATGCTATAAATTAAAATAATTCTACTGTATAGAGTTTATGAGAAAAAAATAAAATAAAAATGGCTACAGGTAGAGTAGGATACGAATATTATTATCGTTTCTCGATCGAAGATGACTTGCTTTCGTTGTACGAATTCGAAATGTTCACCCAAAGCAAAACCTATCTCTTCGAGATCAGAACTAACTTCGTCGTCAAGAAAACGGACGGTGAGGATCAAATCATGGACTCCTAGAGATTCGGGGCACTAGAATATCATAACACCGAATCCGGCCTCAAAATAAAGGTGGTGTACCGGCTGAATGAGTATTGGATGACTAAAGACGAGGTGAATAAATTAGTCCACGAGGCATTTGAATTTGCTCGGAAAATTGCCGACGACCCTCGGCACGCCTCCCGCCTCGTAATTCCGGTACTTGTTAGTCTCGAGGTTCGAACCGTCCAACAAGAAGGCGAACCAGTTGACTCGGTCATTGACCGGACGATTAGGGCAGAAAAATTGGCCCCGTTATACTTATGGCCACTAGCGACCCCACCTGTTGATCACCCGAAATTTCCGTGTTTTCTGACGAAACTTCCGAGGAATAGAGTTGAAGATATCGAAGAAGGTTTGAAGATTATGCGGGCCTGCGGTATCTGTTTGCGGGCCCCGACTATCGGGGCCCAGATAACTGTGCTCCCGTCGTGCGGTCATGCTTTTCATTCACATTGCATTGTTCGTTGGTTAATGGGTAACAATTTGTGCCCGTTGTGCAATTCTCCGGCATACGATGGGGAGATGCTTGATTCACCATACTAGGGCGCAATTTACATAAAATAACATTTGAATTTTAATCCATGATTGAATAAAATTGATTAATTTTTCGAAAAATTACATCTACAGAACAAATACCTGTGCTTAACTACTGTTTACTATATATACATGTATTGTATGTGTACTTAGTAGATACTTATTTAATCAAATCTCGATTCAAATACTTATTTAATCAAATCTCGATTCAAATACTTATTTAATCAAATCTCGATTCAAATCCATCCGATGTAAATAACCAGGGTGTAACATTTAATTAACACCCCGTGTGTATAATTGATATCTGTACCATAACCAAAAAAAATTAAAAATTAAAAAACACTAAAAATCAAGAAATCCGAACATATCGAATTTACAGCGAGGGCAAAGATCTTCGTCCATAAACCATCGAACGATGCAATGCGAATGAAACGCACATTTACAACAAGGCACGAAACTTATCTCATTCCCCACAACAGCTCCGTTTAAACATATACCGCAACTCTCCATAATTGTCGCCCCGTCGACGCTGATGTCAGCCCTAATCCACGTCAGATGCTTGTTTATAAACGACCTCCGTTCCAAATCGTACGCCCTCTCTTCAAAATCCCACGTATAATACCCGTAAAAACAAAGCGGCACCATCTTTTCAACCCTAATTGCCCTCTCCATCACCTCCGCGTAACCCTCGTCTCCCCTCTGAACCGTCCGCACCTCAAAGTCAACCACCACCGGGACCACGCTCCGAGGGGCGTTTTCGGCATTCCGCATGAAACCCGCAACCTCGTTTTCGAACTTGATGACGTCGTCTTCGGACATCCCGTAGTCGAAGAGGCGGTGAGTCGCCACCGTGCGTAAATCGGAGAGGAGATAGTTTTCTCCGTAGGTTTCGACTTTTCCGTCGTATAAATTGGAGTTGCCGAACCTCTCGGAGTTGATGATGTCACTGCTGCCGCCGCCGTCGTTCGTTTCGACGGAGAAGCTAGTTCTTATCTCGAGGATTAGGGTTTTCTCTTCGGGGAATAATTCGTAGTTGTAGTGTGGAAGAATTTCTTCGTCGACGGAGAAACGGTAGCCGTATTCGTACCCTAATCTGCCTGATGCACCCATGTTTAATTAATTACTTGTTCAAGAAACAATTAGCATGCAGCAACGTATTCATCCGTGTTGAATATATATATATATATACCTGAATCAAGAAGATCTAACTGAAAAAAAGAATCCCAGTTATAGTAAATCTCTTTTCTTGTTATTTTCTTTCTTTAATTATTTTATTTATTGCCCGTTTATTTCTTTAATTATTATTTGGTATTAGGTAATTGAAATAAATATTAAATTATTTTTAGTAAATACATATTTTAACAATAATATTAATTACTATGTTTATAAATATTACCATGTTTTTCTTATTATTTATTTATTTCTTCGTTTCGTTTTAAAAAAAACATATTGACGCCTTTACCTTTTGAAAATTGGATACTCATTCTTTTATAGTATCGAAAATATATATTATTATATTTCAATAGAAATAAAAATATTATTTAAAGAATTTTAATTTAGTTTTGAGTTAAATTTAAAATCAAAGGAAGGTATGTATAATACTTTTGAAACATGAGGGGTCTATATGTAATTAAACTTGTTCCCAGGGGATGATAATGTAATATACTCAATATTTAGTTAAGGGCAATAAATGAAATTTCAAGGGGAAAAAAAAAAAATGGGCCAAATGGGTTATATTAGCTAGCATAATTATTCAAATCAGATGGGTCTACTTGTAATTATATCTTAGTCCATCGTATCTTTTCTTATTAATAAAAGTAAGGTTGTTCTGGTGAAACCCTAGGGTTTTTTTCCCGCTCATTTTATGGCTATATTTGTCATTTAATAATTTTTACTTTTATTTGTTGTCATTTAATTATTTTTTACTTTTATTGTTTATTTCTTACTTTCATTATTTTATTATTTCAATTTTCATTTAATTAGTTCTAAATTTTACCGTGTCTACTATTTATTGTTGTTTATTGTTTTACCTCTACTTCCCCATTACCCCCACTTTTCATCTCTCTCCTCTGCACTTTATCTCCTTCACGGTTCTTTTTTCCTTTTCTTTTTTTTCTTCTTCTTCTTTACAAATCTAGCATCTATATTCATATTCTTCATTTTTGTGTGAGATTTTTTTCCCCCTTTCATTATCTCACAATTTCTTCTTCCCCAAATTTGGCAACCCACCATCCTTATTCGACCACCACCACCGGATCCGGCCAACCCCAACCAACTCCGCCAAAATCTGTGCAAATCCAGCCACACATAACTAATCCCACAGCGATTTGTGCTCCACCCACTCCACTTCATCTTCACGGCTCTTCATACTCCGAATTATCCAAATCTTTTCTTCACACCGAATCTATATATCCTTCTTCAAGTCAAGTTCTCTTTCTCCAAATTTCTACCCCAAATCTACATCTCTCTAAAATCCTACCCGCCTCTCCTACTTCTTTTCTCATATTTTTCTCCCCAAATCTAACTATGCATACATATCCCATACGATACTTATCTTTCTCCACCTCTTCTCTGTACACCCGCCTCTCCTATGTCTTTCTTAAACACCTATTTATATCATTTTCCCACTTCTCTGTGGATATCTTTCTCTTGCAAAAATTAACTCCATTAGTCAACAGGTAAGTTTGTTCATCAACCTACCACCTCTTTATTATTTTTGGAATCTCTTCAATCTCAAATTTTCTGGATTTAATTCGATCCAATAAATTTCAACCATTTTTTCTCAGTTTTGTGTGATTTGTTGATTAATCGCAGAAGTAACAGCATATGATGAGTTTGTTAATGTTTATATATCTCGAATTTTCCAAAAACCTTATGTGACATTTAATTTGTTCAATTTTTTTATTTTTCTCCATTCTAAAAACAATAGGGGCAGAGATCGTTCTACTGCGCTATATATCATCTCATCTCCATTCGTCGGATAATTTAGATTCAAATTCTTTTTTAACATTTTTCTGTCTTGTTTATCAGAATATAATTCTTTTATTTTTAATTATTTTGCCTGATTAATGTACAATTCCTCTTTCTTTGTCTGATTCTTCTAAAATATTAGATTAATTCCTTCTTCTTCTTTTTTTAAATATTTTTTGTGTTCTTTATCATAGTTTAATTCCATTTTTTATATTTTTTTTGTGTTCTTTATAATAATTTAATTTTTTTTTGTAATATTTTTTTGTGTTCTTTATCAGAAATAGCAAACATGGTTACGAGCACGTCCTTCATTCACGAAATTGTTTCGGGCAAAAAGACTGATTGAAAAATATTGGTTCGGGTCATACGTCTGTGGTTCGTACCACATAAGTGGAATCCGAAAGAGAATGCTGGCATCGAAATGGTTTTTATTGACGGGGAGGTGAATGTGCTTTTATATTTTTTATTATGTTTATTTTTTTATATATTTATGTTTCGAGTATTCAAAACATAACTATCCGTCTGACATTTATCTCAGGGTGTGCGGATTCATGCTAGCATAAAAAAATGCTCATTCGTAGGTATTAAGAGTTGATAAAAGAAGGCACCAGCTATATTTGTAAAGAATTTCTTTGTGGTTGATTCAAATGGTGGCTTCAGAGCAACAACTCATAAATTTAGACTGAACTTTATGTGATGCACAAAAGTTATCGAAACATCAGTCGATAAGATTCCATCAACCCATTTTCAGTTTGCTACGTTTGACACAATGAAACAGAACGTGGATGAGAGCTTACTGTTTGGTATGTAACTACTCATATTAGTCTACTAATTTTATATTGATTATATCATTAAATTTTGTATGTTTTCCGTTGACTGGCTAAGTTATTTAATGTTGCAGATATAATTGGCCACGTGGTTGAGAAAGACCCTACAAAAGAGATCAATATAAAGGACAAGGACAAGAAAAGCAAGCTTTTGGAGATTGTCGTCCAAGATTTAGAGTATTTAAAATATAGATCGTTGTGTGATGATCTCTTAATGTTATTCATAACAATTTACTTAATTTTCCGGAAAAATACTATTAGATGCACTTTGTGGGAAGCTTTTGCCGAAAGAATGAATGCATATCTTCTCAAAGATGATCACAATGGACCTATTGTGGTCATCCTTCAATTTTTTTGGACCAAGACTTATTTAGGTAACTCTTAACCCCGAACCCCAGATCAACCATAATTGTTTTATTTTATTTTGTAAGATTATATTGTTGACTATTTCACATCAAGATAAAAATTAGGAAAAACGGGTTTATCAAATGCTCTGAATGTGTCAAACTTATTGATCAATCCGGATTTGAAGGAAGTGTTAGACTACAAGGACAAGTAAATTTATTTAATTGTTCCAATTACTATTTAATAAACTCGACTATGATTATAAAACTTATTGATAAAAGTAAAGTTGCTCTTTTATTAATAAATGTAAGGTTGTTCCTGCTAAACCGTATGAAAATTTTCCCACTCATTTGATAGTTATAAATTATAATTGTCATTTATTTAATTAATCAATTTTATTGTTTTAATATATTTAATATAATCAAGTTTAATAAAATCCGTTAAGTATCCAGACTTTTTCACCCAAAAATTTACGTATTTTTTCTCACCAAAATTGTCATTTTTACTTAATATTAATTTGATGGAAAATTTATTTAATTGTTTACAAAAATATTTGGTTCTTATCTTATTAATAAAAGTAAAGTTGTTCCTCATAAACTCTTGAGATTTAATGGCATCATTGATTTACAGTAAATTTACTGAAGCCCGTTATGGGTGATAAAGAAAAAGATTCGTCAAACTTCAACATAAACTGAGATAAGATAAATATACAACCCATATTACATAATAAATATAAAGTTCAATTAATAAATATGGCAAAAAAGGTTTATGGATGGGGAGTTATAATCAATATACATAGCAAAATACCAAAATGAATTGAAACTTCAATTTTGTAGTTTACATTGAATTTTACTTTGTATTAATTTTACTTCAATCCCGTGCATCGCACGGGCCAAAAATCTAGTCTTATATATAAAAGAAAGAAACGCTGAGCAACCCTAAAAAATCGTATTTCTGTAATTATCATTTTTAATATTTCTTCTCTACTAATTTCTAACTATAATTTTTAACAATTATCAAAATTAAAACCAACCCATGAAAAATCGTAATTATTTATTTTTAATATTTTTTCTCTACTAATTTCTAACTATAAATTTTAACAATTATCAAAATTAAAACTAACACATGAAGAATCCTACCTTATTGCTACTTATATAATTATTTATTTTTAAATTAGCTAGCATAATTATTCAATCAGGGAACCGTCTTATCTGTACGGTCAATTACGGAACATAAATAAATTACTGGTTCACCTGGTTGCCGGTACCTTCTTCTGCACCCCCACGCGCTTTCTCCATTTTCTACTGTATTAATTTATTAGTGATGTTATCAAAACCCCTTCTTTTAATGAAAATTTGCGTCGAATGCCCCGTATTTTCTTTTTTCTTGCGTATGACCCCTTGTATTTTATTTTGCTTTGCACAAAATTCTCTTTTTCGTTAAAAGTTAGCAGTTAGCACTGTTAATTATAGAGGGGATTTTATGCAAGTTTGTCTGTAATATAGGGGGATTTGGTGCATGGTTTTTCAACACAAGAAAAATTTAAGCAAAATTAATTTATTCTTTTAAAATTCAAATTATTTTCTTAAATTAAGTCGAATACATCTATAATTTAAAATATGAAAAAATACACCTATAATTTTTTAAATTTTTCATGGTTCCCGTCCTCTAGGGCACGGGAAACCCATGTTTCCGTCTTCCAGGGCACGGGAACTTGGTGTTCCCGTTCCCCACAGCACGATTTTTTTTTTTTTGAATTTCCCCATTCTGTGTAGCACGGGAAACCCAAAAAAATTGGGGTCTCGTGCTGCACAACACGAAAAAAAACGCAAAAAAATAGAAATTTCACTAATTTCTCGATTATATCTCGTAGAAGTCATCTGAATTGGCCATTATGTTATTTGTTATCGTCGGGCAGTCGATTTATCAAACAAACACGAAATTCTTTTTTTTCTTTTTTTTTTGAGTAATTCAAGTCATTACAAGGGGAAGTAGGGGAGGGGGGACTCGAACCCTAGACCTTTTACCTTATTAGTAAAGGCTAGGTACCAACTCTCCTAATGAGGGTTGGTGAAATTCTTTTTTTTCGACTTTTTTTAGTTGAGAGCGTTTTGAGTTTTTTAGAAAGTTGAAAAAAATTGAAATGAAAGTACCGCTGCAAATAAGCCAATTTCAGTAAAAGTCCCGCAACAATTAGCAATTCAATTAATTAAACATAAAAAAAATTGTCATAATAATGTAATAATTATCCAGTCCCTAAATCTCTGCAATCACCCACCTTTTAGCCGCGTTTTTTTTTTTTTTTTTGAGTAAATTCAAGTCCATTACAAGGGGAAGTAGGGGAGGGGGGGACTCGAACCCTAAACCGTTACCCTATTAGTAAAGGCTAAGGTACCAACTCGGAGAGTTAGGTACCTTTTAGCCGCGTTTAGTGCACGCGCTTCTCTCCGCAACGATCCTTGTGTCGTCGAGTGTAAAGATTGAAAACCAGTTTAACCGTTGCAACAAACGATGGCGTACCCAACCTCAAACAAACTTTTATTTTTAATTAATCAAAATAAATAAAAAACAGTCCTTTGCATTTTCTTCTACCTTTCCCCTTTCTTCAATTCGTACATCTGAATAATAGTATAATATTTCCAAGGAAGAAGATCCCATTTGACTCTTTTACTCAAACTGAGCTATTTCTCCGATTATTTATTCTCGATGGGGCTGATGAGCAGAGTTCTCTACACTACTTTCTGTGCTTTTCTGTGCAGTTCTGTCGTGTTTGCTGGTGATATTGTTCACCAAGATGATACCTCTCCCAAGAGACCTGGCTGCGAGAACAATTTCGTCCTGGTATTATTTAATTCTCTCTCTCAATTTTGGTAAAAAAAAAAATTTTGGGTAATTATGATTTATTTTAATGTGTTTGAACAAATTTATTGTTGAATTAGTGAACTGTAGTACTAATTTTACTGTGATTATGATGTTTTTTTACTTGAGAGAAGATTAATTGAAGGAAAATTATATCAATTTCCTGCTTGGTTACTTCGTAATTTAACAATAAGAGAGAGAGAGAGAGAGAGAGAGAGA
>NW_012193292.1:245282-265888 GCF_000504015.1 Erythranthe guttata | reverse complement strand
GGAAACCCTAAATAAATTTATTTGTGAAGTTAATTTTATAATTAATTTAATTTGAATTTAGTTAAATTCGATTTAAAATATTCCGTTATTATAATTGCATAATTGGTGGTGTTACGATATAAATATGGTGTTACGTTATTATATGAGTATTAATATTAGTATTAGTATTAATATCAATATCGCTATAATTATCAATGTAAGTATCAATATTATTATTAGTATTAGTATCAATATTAGTCTTATTCTTAGTATTAGTATTAGTATCAATATGAATATTAGTATTAGTATTGGTTTTATTATTAGTATTTGTATTAGTATTGGTACGAGTATGAGTATTAGTATTAGTATCAGTATTATTATTAGTATCAGTATTAGTATCGGTATTAATATTAGTATTAGTATTAGTATTAATATTTGTATTAATATTAATATTAGTACCAGTATTATTACCAATGTTAGTATTAGTATTAATATCACTATTAGTATTAGTATTAGTATTAGTATTAGTATTAGTATTAGTATTAGTATTAGTATTAGTATTAGTATTAGTATTAGTATTAGTATTAGTTGAAGTATTAGTATTAGTATTCGTATTAGTATTAATATTCGTATTAGTATTAGTATTAGTATTAATTGAATTAGTATTACTATTGGTAACATTATTGGTATCAGTATTGGTATCGGTATTGGTATCCACATTGGTATCAGTACTGGTAGTGGCGTATACATCATATCTCTTTTGCAATATTTATAACTTTTATTGTTGTTTGAGTAATGTGCATCACTAATTGATTGTCGTTAGTGATAAACTTGCAGGTTATTTGAATATCTATTGCGTTACTTCTATGCTACTGTGTTTGTTGTTACCTTAGTTATTTTGCAGCAGATTCACATGGTGTAGTAGATTGCAATCCAAGAAATAGAGTTATACCATATGTTTTAAATGATTTCACTTAATCTTGATATCGTGTTTTGCACGCTTCATGTTTTTTTATTTGTAATATTTAACTTTATTTCATATGTTAACTCAAATTAAGAGATAAAGTTTATGTTTTTTATTTCCTTCCATTTTGTTTTACTTAAATTGGTATTGTTATAAAGAGATAGTCGTAAGTTTATTTTTCTCATTTTGAAACTGACCTCCGTGCAACGCACGGGTGAAATACTAGTTTATCCTATTTTTCAATTTTTCAAAATTGAAAAAATAATTCTAATTTCATTTTTAAAAATTGAAACTTTTGGAAAAAATGAAAAATAGGAAATTTGAAATAAAAAAATTTGTTTTAAATTCGGAATTTTTTAGATCATAGCCGATAAGATTCGTAAATTCCATTTTTTTATTTCACCTATAATATAAAGAGATAACGACAAATAGGCCCATGACAAGGGCATTTAATTAAAAGAGAGACATCCAACTTTCTTGTCTTTTAAATAAATCCACCTCATTCAAAATTATTTGCAAATAAGGAAAATCTCTTTATATATACCAAAATTACTCCCAATTCAATGAAATCCAATTCAACTCCAATTTCATGATTTGCACCCCAATTTAGCTCAATTTCATCAATTAATCAATTTAAACCCTAATTTCAATTTTGACCCCAATTTTGACCCGCCACCACCGGAGACCGCCGGTCGCCGCCGTTGACCGGCGGTCTCCGGCGTTGATTTTTTTTTTTCTTTTTTTTTTTGAAAAACTTTTTTTTTCCTGAAATTTTTTTCCGGCCGGTCAACTGCCGTTGACCGTCGGGTCTCCGGCGTTAACTTTTAATTGACTTTTTGTTTTTTTTTTCTTAAAAAAAATAATTTTTATTAATATTACTGCATTGGATGCTAAATTACTGTCTCCAACAGTAATTTAACTCGGCTTAGACAATAATATTAATAATATTATTGTTCGGAAAAATAATATTCATAATATTACTGTCCCAAACAGTAATATTACTGTCTGAGACAGTAATTTAGTAGCCAAAACAATAATATTAATTAAAATATTTTTTTCTAAGAAAAAAAAAAAAGTCAACGCCGGAGACGAGCGGTCAACGGTGGTTGACCGGCCGGAAAAAAATTTCAAGAAAAAAAAAGTTTTCAAAGAAAAAAAAAAGTCAACACCGGAGACCGCCGGTCAACGCCGGAAACTGGCCGGAAAAAAAATATTTCAGAAAAAAAATTATTTTCTGAAAAAAAAAAGTTTTGGGGGTTAATGTGATATATTTGTTTAAATCCGGGGTCAATGTGTAATATTAAGGAAGTTAGAACATAATGGTTGGAATTGATAAGAATTATATTATTGAGGGTATTTTAGACTAAAGACATGGGGATGGGTTTAATTAAGAGACTTTTTTTTTTGGACCAAAATGCATTTAAGTCCCATGTGATGGGCCTTTTTGTCATTCCCCCTAATATAAAATCATAATAATATTGTTTAGAAAATGAAAGTGTCATATATAATTCAATTTCAATCCAAACAATTTTCTGAAAATCAATTTTTTTTAAATTAAAAAATTATACATATTATTCCAAGATCAACATTTTGCTACTAAGAGATACGGCCATTTTTTATTATTTTGAAGCCCATTTATAAAACATGTTGTCATTATTTAGCCCATATGCAATAAGCCCATATATATAATAACAATACAAATTAGGGATAATTAGCAAGAACCCCCTATCTAGGAAGATGAGTTAAGGAAACACTCGCTTTCAAAAATGATTAGAAAACCCCCTTAGCTAATATTCATGTTAAGTGATATTTTCATAATTCCAAAACTACCATTTATTGTCTACTATACTCTTTCAAAACCCTAATTTTATTTTCTATTTTCCGTCTCTTCTCTCGCGTCTCTTCTCTATTTTTTTTTCTCACTTTTATACTTTTCTCTCATTCTCTCTTATCGGAAGATGAAGAACCAACCACCGACATCACCGCCAGAACAATAATGCCAATTCCGTTGAAGTCGTTGTCGTCGTTGCCGTTGTCGTCTCCGTCGTCGTTGTAGATCTTAACAAAAGCCATAAAGATGATGATGATTTTGATAGCGATTCTGAGTTCGAATGCCACGATTGCTACATCGGCGGCAAAAAGAGGTAAACTTGACGATCGGAATCGGATTTTGATGGGTGGTGGACTGGTGGTTCTGCTTTAGTTGGTGGTGCGAGTTGTGATTTTATTTATTTATTTGTAATAAAAAAAACTGTCATAATATCAAAGTAAGGTGGTGATGGTGTTTTGTGGCGGCGGTGTGGTGACGATGGGAGGCAGATTTAGGGTTTTTTGGTGGATTGGGCGGATGACGGCGCGTGTACAGAATTTCGCGCAGGCTAAAACATTAATCGACTATGTACATGTTCATAGTCGATTAAGCTAATCAACTATGCTCTGGTAGTCGATTAAGGTTCATCGACTCCAATTTCTTTTCTTTTTTGGATTTTTTGTTTATTGATTCTAATTGTATAAATCATTTATAATGTTTGTATATTTTTTATTTTTGTAATATATAGTTGATTTTGCATTTTTTCGTAGTTATGATTTGTTATTTTTAGTAGCAGATTCTTAATCGACTATGCTCTGGTAGTCGATTAAAGTTGATCGATTCCAATTTTCCTTTTTTTTTTTTTGTTTATTGATTCCAATTGTATAAATCAATTATAATGTTCTTATATTTTTTGTTTTTTTTGTAAAATATAGTTGATTTTGCATTTTTTTTTTGCAGTTTTGATTTGTTATTTTTTGTAGCAGACTTTTGGTCGACTATGCTTCATCATAGTTGAACGATATACTGAAAAAAAATTACAAAACAAAAAAAAAATTAAAAAAATCCTAATAGTAATTGACTATGAAGCATAGTCGATTAAGGCTAATCGACTATGCTCCATAGTCGATTAAGAAAACTGGTACAGAAAATAAGGGGAAAAAAACGGAAAAACGAAAAAAAAAAAAAAAAAAAAATTTGTTGAGCGCGTGACCCAGTGATGATGTGGCGGGCGGGTGCAAAGCTGAAAAACATATTAGTTCAAAATGGGTGTGGATTTTTCTCAAGTAGACTGAAATATTTTGGACCTCTCTCCATTAAAAAAAAGGTAATGAGGGGGTTTCCTCAAAGAGCCCCTACAAATTAATGTTATAAATTACTTCCTCTGTTCATAAATAAGTGTCTCTTTTCACTTTTCACAAAGATTAAGAAACTCAACAAATATATCTTGATTTTAGAAAAATCATATAGAAATGACTAAAACAACCTTTATTAGAAAAATAATGATTAGAGTTTCATTAGTAAGGTTAAAACAGGAAAAATGCATTTAATACAGTATTGGAAATCTAAAGTGACAGATAATATGGAACAAAAATATTTTTAAAAATAGACAGTTATTGTGGAACAGAGGGAGTATATTTTATTGAAAAAAATTAATAACTATAAACTCATGCAAAATATACTTCGAGGTCTCGTTTTATTCTAAAAACAATAAAATAATTATATTTGAACTTGCATTTAAAATCTAAAACCAAGTCCAAAAGCTCATTTTCAAGACTTGAATAAATACCGAATTAAAAATAAAATACAGGATCATAATCAATTAATTATTTCGCAAACGAGGCAACTCGGGACCGATCCGACCCGATACATACAATGTTATCCATAATTAGACCAATTAGGTGTACTGGTAATGTTTCACAAAATTTTAGATGAACAAATAGTCAATTAATTGGTGAACTCGAACTTTGGTTATTGACTTATTGCTGGTAGGTGAGACAATAGCCATAATCAATTTAATTGTACTACTTTGTTATATAATTGTAGAATATATGGATTAAATTGCATAAGACAATAATTTGTTGGGGTGCTAACGAGATATACACATCTAATATTAATTATGTGACCTATCATATATATAGGTTGACAACTAATATTGTCTGGTTAAAAGGAACACCAAGAAAATTAGAAAGGAAAAAAAATACTCGTAATTTTTATCTGTAAATACTTCATTCGTTTTTAAATATGTATCGTTTTTCACCTTGACATAAGTTTTAAAAATCTCAATAAATATGTTTTAATTCTAAGAAAACAGATACTTATAGACCAAAATACCCTTACTTACTAATTAATGCAGAAATAATGTCGGAGAGTTAATGAAAATTTAATTGATATATAAAAAAGTGAAAAAGGATATTCACGTTTCGTTATCTACTGCAAAGTCTAGCTACCACATTTATTATCTTTGAATATTTCAAACAATTGGAATAATTTAGTGAGTATTAATTAATTAATATCATTATATACTAATAAAATTTATTATTGCATCGCTTAAAAAGTTAAAATAAAATCTTAATAATGAAGACCCTACATAGTACATACCATTTAAAACATACATATTGATGTAGTTACCTCACATGTACAATAAATTCAGGCCACCAAACATTACAGCTTTTCTCAAACGTAGTTAAGGAAGAAAACTTGGTCCACCAATTTTGAAAAACTCTTAAATATATTTTTATTTTCAATATAATAATTATATTGGCCAAAATAATATTATATAATTTTACAACAATTTAATAATATAATTTGATATGCATAATTGGTCAAATTCAATGGGCCTACAATTTCTTAACTTAATGGGCAACGAGCCTAAGCTTGAAGCCCACTATAGCGGAGGTTCAATCATCTTCAAATAAGGCTTAGATCCGACAATCTCAACTAACCAACTCTAGTCCAATCAACGAGGTATAAATAAAGGATCTAGCTCATTTGCTAAGGTACGTTCAATATTCAAACTATACAATTGCTCGTATGCATCTACGATTTTGTTATCCACACACCTGACTTGAGCGTCGGAGGGGTTTCCGCCGGATTAATCTCCGGCTTAATTTTACGTGTTCTTTGACCGCAGGTATCTCAAGGTCATCAAGCCCGTGAGTCATTGATCCCCTTTGTTCTTCCAACTCAATTACTTAAGGTGATTTATTTATAGCATCATAATAATTGGAAATGTTACGACTTATTTTTCTTACAGTAAGTCAACTAAAAATATACACGTGTATGATAGGATATATAACCAGGTGTTATACAAAAATCTCATTTTTTTCTGGAATAGTTCGCGAACTAGACGAGAGAGTGTAATTTATTATGTATTTTCTCAAATCATCATTTGAGACAATTCCACTAAATAAAAGTAGATAGGAACATATATAAAGTTACCTCATTATTTTTCAATCGACTCCAAATCTAACTCATTTATTACAAACCGAAAGAAGGGTATTTTCGTCATTACACATTACCCCGAGCCGTTCCAAATTCTCATTTAAAACGGCAGCTTCCCTCCCCAAACCATTCCTGAAAACACACACACACACACACACAACACGCGCTCTGCTAATTAATGCTCATGCACGCATAGAAACCCCCGGCAGAAAAAAAAAAAATGGCAAAAACCACCGCCGCCGCCGCGGCGCCGCGTTTTCCGTCGATCGAGAAATGCGACAGGTCCGACGAAAACCGCCGCTCAATAGCGGCGGACCTCGACGGCACACTGCTAATTTCCCGGTCCTCCTTCCCTTACTTCATGCTGGTGGCGATCGAGGCCGGAAGCCTCCTCCGGGGGCTGGTGCTCCTCCTGGCGTTCCCGCTGATCGCCGTCGCGTACGTGTTCGTCTCGGAGGCGCTCGCCATCCAGATGCTGATTTACATCTCGTTCGCGGGGCTCAAGGTGCGGGACATCGAGCTCGCCTCACGCGCCGTCCTGCCGCGGTTCTACGCCACCGATGTGAGGGCGGAGAGCTACGAGGTGTTCGAGAAGTGCAAGAGGAAGGTCATAATCACGGCGAATCCGACGATTATGGTGGAGCCGTTCGTGAAGGACTTTTTGGGCGGAGATAAGGTGATTGGGACTGAGATTGAGGTGGATCCGGCCACTAGGAAGGCGACGGGGTTCGTGAAGAAACCTGGTGTTTTGGTCGGAAAATTGAAGAAATTGGGGGTTTTGAAGGAGTTTGGTGACGAGACGCCGGATATTGGCATTGGAGATCGGGAATCTGATCACGATTTCATGTCCATTTGCAAGGTTAACTCTCTCTCTCTCTCTCTCTCTCTCTCTCTCTCTCTCTCTCTAAAATTGACGAAGTATATGCATAACTGTGATGAAGATGAACTCCTATCTGAAATCTATTTGGTGATTCATGTAAAAAAAAGAAATATTTTTCGATTCTGTTTCTTATGAAAAACAAGAAGAAATTAGATTAGCAGTTAGCCTAATTTCGATTGCGTTTCGTATCCAATTTAGATTAGATTAGACATTAAATTAGATTAGAAATTCGACTGCGTTTCTTATCCAATTAATTTTCTGCTCTTTAAAGTTATTTTGTTTTGGATTTTTTTTTTTAATTTATGTGCTTCATGATGTTTGAATGTATAAATCTTACATGTTTGGTGTTTCACTTTCGAATACGGAATGTCGTTTTGTTTTAATTTTAATTTGAGAAATATACGAATTAGATCTTCCGATTAGACATCTGAAAATGATTACTAGATTCCATAAAGACTCATCTAAAAGCACTTTTGCTTTAAGATTGTGACTGATTACTATAAAATCCTCTGTTCAATTGTTGGTAGTGTTGGTAATCTACATATATACATTTCTGTGGGGTCAAATCTGTTTTTGTGCACATAATAA
The DNA here is from genome assembly GCF_000504015.1 of Erythranthe guttata. The sequence continues at coordinate 258,223 of NW_012193292.1, read as the reverse complement.
GCTAAACTTTCCAATAATCCACAACCTGATGTTGATTTTGCTTCGATTAGCAGAACAATATTATATATTTTAAGTAATCGGGGGGTCACCCCTAAATCGTCGATTACGCGATTTCTTTCTCGATTTAATCCATACAGGGGATTTTTCCTTGGCTTATCAATATTCAATATTATATATTTTTAAGTAATCGGGGGTCACCCCTCCATCATCGTTTACGTGATTTCTTTCTCGATTTAGGCCATCCGGGGATTTTTCCTTGGCTTATTGACTGTTTTCAATTTCAAATTTCACTAAATCTTGAATTTCCAACTTTTTTCATATGATGTTTTATTAGTTCATAAATTATATTTTAGTGATGATGATAAAATAATAGGATAGCCATACAATTTAATGTAGTAGTTGAGGCTGTTGTAATATATTGATGAGAGGCGCAACCACTTAACACCTAAAACAGGGGCCACAACATTTACCCTTACAATCAAGAAGCCAAGTGGTGGAACAGAGCATGTGTTAAAACTTTATTACTATAGACTTTATTGTTATTTGTTATGGATATAAATGCAGATCCCAGCTAAAAAAATCAGAAAAAAAAAAATCGAACCGAAAGTCAACTTAGTCAACACACATTTGACATCAGTACAAGATTTGTAATATCTTGATTCTTATCTATGTTCTTAAACAGGAAGGTTACATGGTGCCGCCTAGCAAAACCGCCAAGCCATTGCCGCTAGATCGTCTGAAAAGCCGATTGATCTTCCACGACGGCAGATTTGTCCAGCGCCCGACCCCACTCAACGCACTCATAACCTACATTTGGCTGCCCTTCGGATTTCTCCTCTCAATAATCCGCGTCTACTTCAACCTCCCACTACCGGAGCGAATTGTACGCTACACATACGGGATGCTCGGAATCAACCTCGTGATAAGGGGGCATCTGCCTCCTGCCCCCTCCCCTGGGTCCCCCGGCAACCTCTACGTGTGCAATCACCGGGCGTCCCTTGATCCCATTGTCATAGCAATAGCATTGGGGAGAAAAGTCTCGTGCGTGACTTATAGCGTTAGCAAGTTCTCGAGATTCTTCTCTCCGATTCCAGCTGTCGCACTGACGCGGGATCGTGCGGCTGATGCTGCGATGATCAAGGTATTTAAACTTATAAACTATGTAAAATTCTACAGTGTTACTGTACTCTTTTCGATTTTGAAAGGGTAAATGTCGTTACAATTTTACTAATACCAATTTGACTTCGAACGTGATTTTGACCCTTAAAATTCAAAACACGTAAAATGTAGTCTTTTGAGTTAGCTTTCTAATCCAACTCGAATTAGTTAGAGTAGAAAGCTAACTCAAAGAGCTACAAAGTTTGAAGTCAAAGCGTTATATAAATGACATATATGACATCCAGTTTCGATTATACTAACTAAATAAAAATCCCGATTTTGAAGGCGTTGCTACAGAAGGGCGATCTCGTAGTTTGCCCAGAAGGGACCACGTGCAGGGAGCCGTATCTGTTGAGATTCAGTGCTTTGTTTGCGGAGTTGAGCGACAGGATTGTGCCTGTGGCTATAAACCTCAAGCAGAACATGTTTTACGGGACTACGGTTCGAGGGGTTAAATTTTGGGATGCTTATTTCTACTTCATGAACCCTAGGCCGACTTACGAGCTCACTTTCCTCGAGAAGATTCCGGAAGAAATGACGTGCGGGGCCGGGGGGAAATCTTCGATCGAGGTGGCGAACCACGTGCAGAAGATCTTGGGTGGTGCATTGGGATTCGAGCTGACTCAGTTGACAAGGAAGGATAAGTATATGTTGCTTGGTGGGAATGATGGCAAGGTGGAATCTATGTATTCCAAGAAATGAAATAAATCAGGTAATTTGGTAATATCAAACTCTTGAAAGTTTAATTAGGTGTTTGTGAGGGTATTATTTTGGTATTAAAATTGTATGTTGTATTTGTAATAGCTATAATATAATTGCAATATTTTGTTGATGTATGGGACTGCTTTGAATTAGTAATAATCTGTTTGGCTATTGTTAATAATTTGTGTCATTTTTACATTTCTTTTATATACACTTAAATAAATAAATATTAATAAATTATGAAACTATTATAATATAAATCAATTGAGTCTTATGGACTAAGTTTTTTTAAGCTACGTGTTTTATTTGTGGAATGCTTATAACTCTTTATGTATAAATAACTCTCTTTGGCAATGAGAGATACAACTTTCATTATTCATTAGAAAACCTATCTATAATTTCCCTCGGTTCTTTTACTTATACTCATAATTCTCACAAGTCATAAGAAGCTTTCATATCCTTATTAATTATATGCATATTTATATTTAGTGAGCTTATAGGCTTTATTCTATAACACAAGATTATATACTCCAATTAAATGCGAAAACTACAATTTGCGTCCCCTCAACTTTGCACTAATTTTACATTTGATTTCTCATGTTTACAAAAAACATATTTGGTCCCTGATTTTTGCAAGATTTAATAGTCATTTCCATCAATTTTCCGTAAGTACTAATGAAATCGTCCGTCACTGCTTTAACTGACATACTAATGGTAAATTGACGGAAATGACCAAAAATGTTAAATTATTCAAACATGAGGGGACCAAATATGTATTTTGTGAACATGATGGACCAAATGTGAAATCAATGCAAACTTGAGGGATGAAAATTGAAAACCATAATTTCCCCCAATTAAATATATCAATTTTATTTGAATAAAATAAAAACTAGAGATTTATTCAATAACTAATTGAATATATAATAAATACATATCTAAACACGTGTTAATTCTATTAACAAATTAAAATAAAATATCTTTATCTTTATACATGTAAACTGTAGTATGTAAACCGTGTTAAAAAACAATGGGCTTAAAAGTATACTAATGGACTTAAAAGCTCCAATAGCCTTCTATACTTCCAATTACAATAAAACAAAAAAACTTCTTTATCCACACATGGTCCTAATTTTTGTAAATGACTAAAATAACCCCTCTATTTTAATATGCTCCAATTTCATCATTAACTTTATTTAACCTCAATTTGACCCCAAATTTCACAAATTATTCAATTTTGACCCAAAACTTTTTTTTTTCAAAAAAATTTCTTTTTCAAAAAGTTTTTTTTTCCCGCCGGATTCCGGCATTGACTTTTCAAAATTTTTTTTTTCCTTCCGGATTTTTTCGCCGGTCTCCGGCGTTGACTTTTTCGATTTTTTTTTTCTTTCCTTTCTTTCTGTAACCTTTTTTTCTTCGTTTAAACAGCAATATTGTTGTGATTGACAGTAATATTAACTATATTACTGTTAAACACAGTAAAATTAAACTAAACTACTGTTTAACACAGTAATATTGCTATATTAATCTCTAGCACAGTAATATTAACACAACAAAACTCATTATTATTGTGTAATAGAATAATATTACTATGTTGACCGTTCAACAAATGTAAACATAATAAAAAACCAAAAGAATTAATATTACTGTGAGTGACAGTAATATTACTATAACAACATAATATTACCGTCAACTACAGTAATATTACAATAATAGACAGTAATATTATTCCGTTACTCCATGAATCACACAAACAAACAAAAAATCCAAACAAAATAATTATAATATTGATGTGGTTGACAACAATATTACTATAACAACAGTAATATTACCGTCAACCACAGTAATATTATTGTGTTTACACTAATATTACAATAATAGACAGTAATATTATTACATTACTCCGTGAATAACTTAAACAAAACAAAAAACCCAAAAAAAATAATAATATTGATGTTGTTGACAGTAATATTATTGTGTTTACAGTTATTTTACTGTCAACGACAGTAATATAATTACGTTGACTTGTCAACAAATCAAATAAAATAAAAAAACAAAAAAACAAAATAAAAAAATAATAATATTACATTAATTTACTGTCAACGGCAACACAATTACATAAATATATTGTCAACGGCAGTACAATTACGTTAATTTACTGTCATTGACAGTATAATTACGTTAATTTATTGTCAGTGGCAGTACAATTACGGTCAACGTTTAGCGGCGGACGTAAAAAAAAAACAAACAAAAAAAAACGAAAAAAAATCAACGCCGGAGAGCGCCGGAAACCGGCGAAAAAATCCGGAAGAAAAGAAAAGAAAAAGGCAAAAAAAAAAAAAAAAAAAAAAAAAGTCAATGCCGGAGACCGGCGAAAAAATCCGAAAGAAAAAAAAATAAAAATTGAAAAGTCAACGCCGGTCTCCGGGGGCAAATTTTTTTTTTTTTGAAAAAAAAATATATGTGAAAAAAATAAAGTTTTGGGTCAAAATTGAATAATTTGTGAAATTTGGGGTCAAATTGAGATTAAATTAAGTTAAAGGATTAAATTGGAGTATATTAAAGTATGCTCCAAAAAAAAGTCAAAATTGAATTTTTGTGGACAAAATTGATTAAATTGGGGTTACAATTAAGAATTGAGTATAAATAGTTGAGGGTAATATTGGGATATACATGAGTGTTTCCTTTATTTATAATAAACATTAAAGAGATGGGCTTATTGGTGAAAGAGCTATAGCCCATAAACCTAGAATAATAAACATGTTTGGTTGGGACTTTATCACAAAAACCCAAACAAAATAAACTAAAAATCGTAAAAATTAGAAATCGAGAGTTTGGAAATCGGAACAAAATAATTGTTTCAAAATTGGATTTTTCGTACCGAAATTGGTAGAAATTGGAAATTCCGACTTCACCCTTGACCGATAAAAATAAATAAATAAATTAATGTAACATCAAATATGCACAAAAATAAAGACAAAAAAGATAGAACTCTATCTCGTGTTGGATTTCTCCTTTATTTCTAATTATTATATTGTTAATTATTTATTTTCTTTCCTAATTATTATATAACTCCATCTTTTCTCTAAAAGAATTAATACATCAATTTCCCAACCATATACAAACGAATTACATATTCTCTCTCTCTCTCTCTCTCTCTGTCAGGTATATATATATATATAAAATACTGAATAGTCGCATAGCTCCCACGAATTACAATCTGTTGCATATAGTTTTTTGCTTCTGATCTTCTCAGGTACACTAATTAATATGATCCCTTCAAATTTATATTTTTTAATTACTGCTTATTGATCTGTTAATTGATTTTTCTTAAAAGGAAATTGAAGAAGGCCAAAAAAAAAAAAAAAAGATGGCTGCAGCAGCAGGAAGAGCAAAAGGTTACGAATACGGTTACCGTTTCGCCGTTGAAGACGAACTCGTTTCACGTTACAAACACCAACTCCGCCACACCGGAACAAAACCCTATTTATTCGAGGTCACAGCTAACTTCATCGTCCGTACAATCAACGGCGGCGGGGATCGAACCCTCGACTCCGAGAGATACCACGACGTATCCTACGTTGATCCGGCCGTGGGGTTGTTTAAGTTGAGTTGTCGTTTCAATGAGTATTGGATGAACAACGACGAAACCATAAGTTTCAAGCGCGAGGCGATGGATTTCGTTAGAAAAACGGTGGAGGACCCCGAGCTTGCTCCGCGGTGCGTTACGGTGGTCCCTGTATCGATTACCGTTGAGGTTCGGACGGTTCAGCAAGAGGGTGAGGTGGTGGAGTCGGTTATCCAACGGGCGATAAGAGCGGAAGATCTGATCCCGTTACACTTGTGGTTGCCGGATGAATCCGATGATGATTATTATTTTTTGAAAGATTGGTTGGAGCTTCCTAGGGTTAGGGTTGAGGATGTTGAAGAGGTGATGGATTCGATGGAGTATTGCGGGTTATGTTCGCGGGCACCGGTTGTCGGGGCTCAGGTATCGGAGATGCCGTGTTGCGGGCGAGCGTATCATTCGCTTTGCGCTCTTCGGCATTTGTTGGTGGATAGGATTTGCCCTTCGTGCCGTGAGTCGGTTATGGATTCTGTTTATTATGATGATGTCGATGATGTTGATGTCGATGATGGTGATGGTGCTGTTGATGTTGATGTTGATGATGACGATGACGACGACGACGGCGGAAACGAGTACGGCGGTGGTGGTGTTGTTGTTCGTGTTCTTGGTATATTTGGTGTTGCTGGTGGTGGTGGTGGTGACGACGACGACGAAGGTAGCGGTGATGATGATGATGATGACGATCAAGGCGGTGGTGGTGGTGATGACGACGACGACGATGACGACGATGATGCATGGTTATGAAGATGAAGAAGGTGGTGATGGTGATGGTGTTGGTGTGATTATGTTGATTGAACATTGATTGATGATGTCTAGACTAGTTTTATTTTTATTGTTATTATTTCGTTTTCGTTTACTATCAAGATTATTGATATATGCTACGATGCACGTATGTGTGGGTATTTAATGAATCTGAATTACGGTATCGATCCACACGTGCCGATTCACTATCTGAAAATTTAGCCAGATGCTACTCTATCAGTTCATATCTTTGTCCAACTGCTAATGAAGTAAAATTCGATCAAGCTAATACGACTTTTAAAAACAACCGGATTAACACGTAAATGCAAGCGAAACAACAACATCTAAACTACGAATTTCCAAGCCCGAAAAAGGGATGAACCATCGGCTTCTCCCCTCTCGGGCCGCCATAAAACGCAGTCTGAGGCATCAAATTCGAATGCCTAACAGACCCCAAAACCTTGATCTGGTGTTTGCATATCAAATTTAAATAAATATACATATAAAAATATTTTGTTTAATTGTTTAATTTGTTGATTAAGGTATTCTCCTCCAAATTAAAGCATCAATGTCATATTAATATATATTCCTATTACGAATCAGTCATAGACTTTCTCTCCAAAATTCTCTATGTTGCATACGGACCGCCCCGGGGATTAAAATCATAAATATTTCCTTTTACAAACTATAATAATAATAATAATAATAATAATAATAATAATAATAATAATAATAATAATAATAATAATAATAATAATAATAATAATAATAATAATAATAATAATAATAATAATTATTATTATTATAATCTGAAATTTATAAATAGAAAATTAAAGGAATAATTTTCAAATAAAATATATAAAGAAAAAGTACCGTAACTTGAAATTATTCAATGAATGGTTTTTCAAAATAAAATATATAAAGAAAAGAGTTAAACATAAAATAATAAATAGAAGAAAACTAAATAAATCCACGGTAGAAATATTTAAGGTAGTAGTCATATACTAATAGATCTCTAGTTATCTTGTTGTTAACTAAGATAGTCTTCTAATATATAACAGATTCATCAATTTCCTATAATCCTCAACAAATTAGATTTCCTTTTCCTATTCCCTCTCTAATTATTTTTAGAGTTATATATATATATATATATATATATATATATATATATATATATATATATATATATATATATCTGTTGCTTCTCTCTCTATCTATCTTCATCAGAACTTTTTCAATGGCTGAACAAAGACCGGCGCATGGCTACCGTTACGAGCACCGCTACCGTTTCTCCATCGATTACGAGATACTTTCACGGTACAACTACCAAATTAGCCACGGATACAAAACCTTTCTCTTCGAGATTCGAACAAAATTCATGACAAAGGACATCAACGGCCATGAACAAATCATCGATTACGAGATTTTCGATGCCGAGCTATTGATAAACGGAGACCCCTACTCACGGGACATCAGATCGGTGCTGAGCCGTCGGCTGGAAGAGTACTATCGGATGACTAAAGACGAGGTCGATTGGTTCGACAAAGAGGCGCTCGATTTCGTGGACCAAATTTTTTCTGACCCTAACCACGACTTACGATTGGCGATTCCTATATTGGTTGAAATCGAGGTTCGGACGGTGCAGCAGAAAGACGAGCTGCTTTGGTCTGTTATGGAAAGGGCTATCCGAGCAAGTAACTTGCCCCCTTTCATCTGACCTTAATATATATATATATATATAACATATGATCCTAGTACGTTCTATATAGTTTTTATTTTATATTTGTTTTTTTTTAATATTTATTAGTTTTGAGTACAAATATATATATTAATATTACGTTTATCTTGATTTCTACAACTCATCTCCCATGCGTATAGTTCACTGGTATTGCATGCATATATATTTTGTTGCTTCTCTCTCACACACAAAGCCCTAATTATTTTCTTTGAATTATCATTGGATATATACAAATATCATATTTGATTACTGTATGTTTAGTTAATTAGATTAGTAATTAATAATTTGTTGAGAAAAATAAGTATATTTAGCCCGATATTGTAGGATTCCACTTCGTGGTTGTTAGGGTTTTGGTTAATAGCATATTACTGTAATTTGGACTGAAAATTTGAATCTTGATGAATTTCTTAGTGGTGTTTGTTAAATTTAATTCTTATGAATTTTTTATTTATTTATTTTTGATAAAATATAGTTAAGATATTTAAAATAACATAGTTAAGAGTTAAGACTCGTCAAACAACAGTTCTTGATTTTAAGGATCGAGTTTACGATATGCGGATTTGTGACGGGTTTATAATAGAACTCAATCTTCACGGGTTGAAACCCATTATAAATTAAACATGTTTTTTATTTATTTATAATTTTATGCGAAACTATTTATAAACTATAATGAATGGTCAAGCGTAGAATTTTAAATTGAAATCAAGGTAAATAACATCAATAATAAATGTTAAGCTCCGTTGTAAATCCATTACACGAAGCATCTAAATTCAAAGTTTTACTAGACAAGGTTTATGAAAAAAATACACCATTTTATCGGATTTGACGAGTTCAACGAGTTGATGGGGTCCGACTTGTTCACTCTTACTTCTTTCTCAATAAAAATCAAACCAACATAATCAAATTATAAAAAAATAAAATTCAATCATTGAAAATTCTTTAGTATTATGAACAAAGTGATGCATTCTTTAATGGGTATCACTATTTCAAATACTAATTTTTGCTCACTTGAATACCAAAAAAATAAAAAATAAATAATTAATTGTAAATTACTTTAATGCCCTTAATGAAAATTAAAACCAAAAAAATATTACAAATACTATTTTTCTTTCTTAAATACCAAATAATCAAAAACCTAAAAAAAACATTTCCCTCCTCACTCACAAACCCCTCACCTCCTCCACCTCCTTCTTCTCCCTCCCCAAAAACCCTCCTAAAAAACCCCAAAACAAAAGAAATCAAAACCTTACACAACTTGCAAAATGGCGTCAAATGACAATAAAATGGTAGTTTACGAGCAAGGAGAACCCATTCAGGTATGTATTCATGTATTTTTTGAGCTAAAACATCGATTTTGAATTTTTTTTTTTTTTAAACTCGCCATGTATTTTCGACACATACAGGTCGAAAATACCCTTATTTTTCGACGTGTATGTGTCGAAAATACCCCTCATTTTCGACGCCTAAGTGTCGAATTATGATACAATTTTCGACACTTAAGTGTCGAAAATTACCCAAATTTTCGACACTAAGGTGTCGAAAATTGTATCATAATTCGACACGTAGGTGTCGAAAGTGACCTCTATTTTCGACACTTAAGTGTCGAAAATGTGGGTAATTTTCGACACTTAAGTGTCGATTTGGTTCCTGTTGCAAATTTACTTGTCTTATATTTTCGACACTTTTGTGTAGATCGATTGCACCCATTCATTTACCACGTCAGAAAAATTCCCAACAAAAGAAGCTTTATTGGCATGGGTTCGTGAAGTATGTAAAAGAATTGGAATGATGTTAATGATTGGGGGTTCGAGTGACGGGGATAGAGGACGTAGGACACCGTATGTGATTGTTCGTTGTGAGCGTGGGGGCCATTATGTTGGCAAGAAGGTACCAGGTGAAGATGATCAAAGACCGGGAAAAAGGAGCACCGGTTCAAACGAATGCAATTGTCCGTTTAAATTGAAGGGGACAAGAGAACACAAGGATGATGAAAAGGCTGAGTGGAAATTGGATGTTCATAATGGTATTCACAACCACAACTTATTCGAAAACTTGCACGGACACTCTTATGCTGGAAGATTATCAAAGGAGGATGTTTCCTTTGTTCACACTATGAAGAAAGCATTGGTGAAACCAAGGGCAATTCTAAGAGCATTGAAGCAAAAGGACCCGTCTAATGTAACTGGTATGAAGACAGTTTACAATACTATCTCTAAGTTAAATTTCAGTGAATTGGATGGGAGATCTCAATTGCAATCATTGTTCGTCAAGTTGAAAGAAGATGAATACCTCTCGTACCATAGATCGAACGAGTTGAATGCGATTACCGACTTGTTTTGGATCCACCCGAAATGCATTAAGTTGGCACAGTCGTATCCGTACGTATTCGTCATCGATTGCACGTACAAGACCAATCGTTACGGACTCCCATTTCTTGAGATTGTGGGTTTTACTTGTACCAACAAGACGTTCTCAATTGCCTTTGCATACTTGGACCACGAAAAGACGGAAAATTTTGAATGGGCGTTGCGTTGTTTGAAGGAGGCCATGACCAGTTGTCCTCGGCCTAATTGCATTGTAACAGATCGAGATTTGGGTTTAATGAAAGCAGTGGCCAATGTGTATCCATCGAGTCATCACTTGTTGTGTCGGTGGCATGTGAACAAGAATATAGTGGCCAATTGTAAGAAATTGTTCCCAAAGGACATCACCAAATGGAAGCAATTTCAGTCGAGTTTTTCGGCTCTTATTGAAAGAAATACCATAGAGGAGTTCAATGAGGATTGGGAGGATTTGAAAAGAACATTTATCGGTAATCTCCCGGCTATAGAATATGTAGCTAATTCATGGTTGGATCCGTACAAGGAGAGACTTGTATCGGTGTGGACAAATAAGTATACTCATTTTGGAACGTACACTTCTAATAGGGTGGAGGGGGCACACGGACGAATGAAAAGGGATGTGCGTAATTCAACTGGCACATTTGTGGATTTGTATACGAAAGTCCACAATCAAATTGTCGAACAACACAATGACATCAAGGCTTCCTTTGAAGTAAGTAAAAATACTTACGAGCACACTTTCAAAACGTTGATATACAATGAGCTTCGTGGAAGTATCTCAAAATACGCTCTGCAACTACTCAAAGTTGAGGTGGACAATGCGAAACTATTGCAACCGAGCGATATGGGTTGTAGTTGCGCCATCCGAACAACCCACAGTCTACCATGTCGCCATGAACTTCATGAGTATGTTGTTGTGAACAAATGTCCTATCCCACTTGAGTTAATAGGCTCGTATTGGAAACACATGAGTATGGAGCCCGTCGCGACCACAGACCAAGTCATCCTACCAACCATCGACGAAGAATTATCGGAATACCAGAAGCTCTTTGAATGTGCCGATCTCGATGCAAAAACTCGATTGCGCAACCATTTGAGACATTTTACCCACCCAGAGAAGACTAACCTTACGGAGCCAAGTGAAAAAGTTGTTAGCAAAGGTCGACCGGCAAAAAATAGGAAATACAAATCAAGCACTCGGGACAAATCACATTTTGAGTATGTGGAGCCAAAGAAAAAAAAATCGAAGCAAGCTAGTTGTTCTCCAAAGGTAAATGTCGCTACTATCGTCTCATTTCATTGAAGTTTTATTTTATAATTGTGCTGAGTAATGAAGTGTAATATACTGCAGCTTATACCTGTACTGATGAGATTACGAGGGCACTCGAATGATTCTTTTAACACTATACCAACTCAAGAGTCAGGAAAAAGCACTATACCGACGCAAGAGTCGTTCAAACCATTATTTGAAGATGCAGATGTGGGATTGCCACCAGGTTTGATCGGCAAGAATAAGTACATTGACACGATCCATCCACGATTTCGTATGCACGTTCGAGAAATCATCAATGTCGGTTCAGATGGACACTGTGGATTTCGGGCAGTTGCCTCTATGATGGGATTTGGAGAAGATGAATGGGGTCGAGTGCGAGATGACATGCTACGGGAGTTGACTTCTAATTTTTCCACTTACACGACCATGCACCGTGGCGAAGAAACCGTTAGAAGCATGCAAGCTATTGTGAGTAACTGGGATGTTCCTGCAACTCGTGATCATTGGATGTCTTTTCCAAATATGGGTCATGTAATTGCTTCAACATACAATATTGTGCTTGTCTACTTATCCAAGTATCAGTGTCTCACGTTCCTTCCTCTATCGAGCGATCCAAAGCTTTTCAGCGAGAGACAAGAGCACGGAATGGCATTCGTCGACAACTGTCACTTCGTGCATGTTGTCTTGAATAAGAATTGTCCAATACCTCCTATCGCCGATTATTGGTACCGATGTCATGATCCTAAAGCTGATGGTTGGAAGCCTGTAGAAATGGATGGTCGGATTACAGCATTTCGAGAACTAATAGGTCAAAATGTTGCCACGCGAGAGAGTTTCGAGATTATTACTATATTAGACAATGGTGATAGTTCTCCGAACAAAACTATGTAAAGTTACTGGTGCTAGTTTCAATGTTATTAAGTGTTGTGTTTTTATTTGAAAAAACTATGTTTTTTTTTTTTTGAAAAAATTGCAATTTTTATTTGTAACATGCAATAAACCCCAAATATATTGCAATGTAACATAAAAAACACATCTAAGTGTTTTTGGACAAAAAAAAAATTTTGAAATTTTTTCAAAAAAAAAAAAAAAATTGATACTAATCAAATTCAACAGCTAGCTGTCGAATTACTATGTGAGCTGTGGAAAAAAAAAAAAAAAATTGCAATTTTTTCAAAAAAAAAAAAATTGATTTCGATGATATTCTACAGCTAGCTGTCGAATTTCACATAGTAATTCGACAGCTAGCTGTCGAATCTGATCTGTATCAAAAATTTTTTTATTTTTTTGAAAAATTGCAAATTTTTTTTTTGTGAAATTAACCCCAAGTATATTGCAATGTAACATAAAAACATCCATCTA
>NW_012193292.1:189391-241333 GCF_000504015.1 Erythranthe guttata | reverse complement strand
TAAAGAAAAAAAAATCGAAACAACTATAACTTACTATTCGAAGACGACGACGGCGGCGGCTTTGGGCGACGTTGGGCGGCGTTCGGCGGTGTTTGGCGTCGGCGTCCGGCGGCGGCGATGGTTGGAGCGGCGGCGGCGGCGTCGGGCGGCGTGGGAGGGGTGGACGGAGGGAGGTTTGAAGGTTTGGCCGTGTTTTTTTTTTGTGTTTGATTTTTTTTTTCTTTTTTTTTATTTGGTTTTCAAATAGGTAATTTCAAAGAAAAATTGATGTAATTAATATTTTGTATGAAAGGGTATTTTTGTACTTTTATTTTTATTTTGGTATTAAAGTAAGAAAAAACTTATAAATATATACTCAATTGTGGTTTTCAACTTGGTAGTATTCAACTAAGCAAAAGTTGGGATTTAAAATAGTTGCCCCCTTCTTTAAATCACATATATTTAGAGACTTACTTTCAATTAAAAAAAAGAATGACACCCTTTTCAAGGTACTCTATCTGAAAACAAATAAATAAGATAAATTATTTATTTCTTCAAAATTTATTACTCAAAAACAAAAATATTGAAATATAATTAAAAAAAAAAAGAAAAAAAGAAAAAAAAAAAAGAATTTACAACAATTCAGGAAATCAGGCGCGCATATACAATTCCATGATCGTCAGCATTAAGGTCAAACCCACCCCACACACACACCTAGCCCAAATCTCGACAAGCACTATATTTTTCTCTCTCTAAAAAAATGTACTAAATTCGACAAAGACTGCTTTCTCTCTCTAAAAAATGCACTAAAAACTCCAGTTTCCATCTCTCTAAAAACACTTTCTCTCTCTATATCTTGCCAAAAACATATATTTACATACATCGATACATACACCAAAAGAATTAAAGCACACGTATAGTCTCTAATTCGTCAGAAATTGATTCATCCCTTACTCGATTTGAAAAAAAAATAAAAAATAAAATCCCTAATCTCACTTGAATCTCAATCCTTTTTCCCCCTTTCCACTACCCAATTTCATCTCTCCCCAAATCCTTTGATTCGAGTTCGCCTCTGCAAAACCCTAGCTTTTGGCTTCTGTAGCTATTCCGAACTTCGGAGTGACAACTCATTGTCTGTGGGGATTCGTTCGATCTTAGTATTTCTGTCTTGTGTTTATCAGGTATGCTGTATTTTTTTTTTAAATATTACAGTGATTGGATATGAAAATCTCTCCTTAGCTACATAGTTGTTGGGAATTTTCATTCTCGGAAGTATGGGAGTGATAATCGCTTTTTCTGTTCTGTTTTTGGTAGAAGTCAGATGATTGATTGGCTGAAGTAGCAAAGTTTTTATCTCTTTTTTTGTTTATTTGTTTGTTTGTTGTGGCTGCCAAGAAATGTTAACGGGAGAATGCATGAGCTCGATTGGTGTGATCCAGATATTGTTTGTCTTCTATAGGGATGGGTTTTCGTTTATTTCATTAGTTGAATCTGAACTCTATGAAATTACTAAATTAAAAATTGAAAATTTGGAATGAATTTGTTTGGTCTCTACGACGAGCATGATGTAAAATTTTCAGCTAGGGCAGTCTGTCGTGACGGAAGCAATATGAATTGCACTTTTTATAATTCTCGATGCTGATACTGTTAAATCATTTTCTTGAGTTGTTATCACAATATGAATTAGCTGTCATGTACTCATGTTCCAGTTGATCGTTTCTTCTTTACTTGATATAACTTCTGTCTAATGTATACTTACAACTGTCCTATAAATAGTGGCAATCTTTTGAGGAACTACTCTCAGAGATAGAACGACGTATATTTCGTAGCGATTTGATGGTGGTGGCAGCATGCAGATGATTGTTGGAAGAGATGCAAAGGTATCATGCTGGAAACTGCACTAGTGCAGTCAATAATAACAGTACGATTGGTGGAATAAGAGATACATCCCATATCGACACACCTGCAGTGCCATCTAACTTCTCGCTGAATCCGAGGTAGTTAGTGTTGTATTTTTATTTATACATTATGAGTTGTTACATATACATGTGCATGTGGCAGTTTCACCTTGTATGCAGTGGGTTATAATTGATTTAGATGAACGTAAATTCTATGTCCTTTCAAAAGTACAACTATTCTGCTGTGAGTAATTATTATTGTCAAGTTAGTATAGGTGCACATTTGACTCAGTTGAAGTCATTCCGCTAATTGAATTCAGTGTTAGTATGTTTCTGATCCGTTAATGTTTCCCCTCTCTAAAATGGCGGTGTCCTTTTTCACCTATGCTATTCTAACATGTCAAAGATAAGTACATAATCTGCTTTAAGATTTTTATCAGTTATTACCATATTTCGGAAATGACAGTGATTGGGAAATTTGGATGGAAATGGCCAGATCTCTAGAAGCCGAGAACTATTTTTCATCATAGTTTATTTAAGAGTTCGCTAAATAGATAGGGACTGATGCTTAATACTTATAAATTGTATAAATAGATGGTAATCTATTTTTTCTCCCTTAAGAAGTACTGTTTTTAATGCTCTATTCTTTAATCACTATGTATAGATACAAAAACAGAATTTACAATTTTTTTTCAGTTATTTAATCTCGAGTATATTTTTGTTGTGTTCAGGCGGCCATCACAGATAACCCTATACAAATTGAGGTGTGATAAGGAACCGTTGAATTCCCGGTAATTACTATGTACCTTTGAACCACTTGTGTTTTTGTGTTTCCGGGACTTTGAAAGAGGAATCTGGAACAATGTTCTTATAGTTAATATTTCTTATAGTTAATCTGCACAGCCATTGAGTCAGAGCATTATAAAGAATACCATGTTACTATTTATCTTTATTATCCTTCGGACCCTTTCCGATACTTTCATTATGATTGTACTCAATGTCATTTTGATTATATCCATCGTCCCATCACAATTACCTTACCCCAGCACTATTCTTTGGTGATAGACTTGGGCCACCTGACTTCCACCCCCAGACTCCAAATTGTCCAGAAGAGACGCTTACACGGGAATATGTACAGGCTGGTTATAGAGAGACTGTTGAAGGACTTGAGGTAGTGTTTTCAATTCCTTTATGAATATTTTTGGTTTTATGATTTCTTTATTGCATTTCCGTTGTTTGTGCTTACATTTCTTTCATGTGAGAAACTACCAGGAAGCTAGAGAGATTCCTTTATCACAGGTTCAGGCATTCACGAGGCCTGTCATTTTTAAGTGCAAAGAGGTGTGCAATGATATAATTAAGAAGATATGTAGTTTGTTATTTTCTATGAGCTTCACTGTCATACTTGTATTTTGCTTTTACGGGTGATATTAAATTGCTAATTCATTTCTAATTTTTTTTAGGCCATCAGAAAATGTCATAGAGCTATCATTGAGTCTCGTACCAAAAAAAGAAAGGTCCAAAAAAATTGTTCATTTTTTATGCCTTCCACATATTGATATACCATCGTGATGGAAATTAGTTTATCATATATTCTCCTTGTGCAGGCAGGGCAAGTTTATGAAGTACCACTTTCTGGTAATCTACTGATCAAGTCTGGTATATTCCCTGAGCTAAGACCATGTGGTGAAGACTTCCGAAAGAAATGGATCGAGGTTTGTGTTTCCGTCCATTGAATTTATGGAAATATTACATGTAAACCTCAATCTCGGTTATAAAATAAATCAAGTTATATGTGACCCATGTAATAGAAGTACGCGACACACCCCATCCCTCCTCCACCAAAAAAAAAAAAAACTGTTGAATCTACTCTACTGATGGAAAGGCTATTAGAAGGTGATAATAAAATCAGTTACTTGAATATAGAGGCTATACTCTGCTAGTGTCCTGGTTCCTTCTAGCTTGGATGACGTTGCTCTTTAAATATAGTATCCTTTAGACAGCAAAATAATGATCATAGTGATTTAGGTAGATATAAAGTTTTAACCAAAAAGCTGTTCATTTTTTTCTGCATCATATAATTTGTCCTAGGCCATATAACCGATAAATTTGGATTGGTTGGTTTGATTCAGTTAGGTATTTTGCTAGTTTGAGTTCTCCTTGTTTTGAAGTTGTTTGCTGTACAAGGATTGGAAATGTTTTGAGCAAACTAATGCTCATCTGTGCTGGGAATTGCAGAGAAGGATATCGATAGAAAATTTGATTCATTGCCTGCATTGATTTATCTAAGTATTCTGCTTGAATAAAACTCCACATCATTGTGTGTCTTGCAAGCTTGGACTTCTTAAGTATCATGTAATCACTCAATTTTGGGACATTATTAAAACTGTCAGTTTCTTTGCTTAATGATGAATATGTTCTGTTTAATGAACACTATTGAAGCTTAACTTATGTGTCCTCCATTTCCCTGCCGCTGGGGCTTTTGATGTTAGTTTGATGCTTCTTCGTGTATTCTTTGATTTTTATCTATCTCAATATTTTTAAGTGAATCAGATTGCTAAAACATTTGTGAGCTCCCCTCCAGGGCTTATCTCAACCGCATAAAAGACTGCGTTCATTGGCCGATCATGTCCCTCATGGTTATAGGAGGAAATCTCTTTTTGAAGTTCTAATTAGAAACAATGTTCCGTTATTGAGAGCAACCTGGTTCATCAAAGTAACCTATCTTAATCAGGTATGTGTTCTCGGTGAAGAGAAGAATTGATTGCCAGGATTGTCCATAAATGAGTTGGCTTTTCGTATATATTGGAAGTTACAAAGTGTAATTTTGCAGGTTCGTGCGGCATCTTCTAATTCATCGTCAAGTTTTAATGGAAAAACTCAATTTTCACGTTCAGAACAGTGGACAAAAGATGTCATTGAGTATTTGCAATATCTCTTGGATGAATTTATGGCAAGAAACATTTCTCATTCGACTTTGCATATGCGAGAGCGGTCGTCACAAATTTATACTGGTTCAGTGCAGCCACAAGGTGATTCTTTTTCAGCTGCCGTGGATGGTGAGGAGCCTTCACTATACACTAAATGGTGGTATGTGGTGAGGATTATTCACTGGCACCATGCAGAAGGACTTCTTGTTCCTTCTCTCATTATCGATTGGGTTCTTAATCAACTCCAGGTAATGTTCTACTTGTCCTTTTCTTTCCCTAGATAGGTTAAATATTTGCTTAATATATTTTGTTTCTGATGAATATGTTTTGTGGGTTCGAAGCTCTAACTCATGAAATCATGTCATTGCAGCAAAAAGAATCGCTCGGTGTTCTACAGTTGCTATTGCCCATCATATATGGAGTAATAGAAACTGTTGTATTATCGCAGAACTATGTACGGATACTGGTCAAAATAGCCATTCGGTTTATCCAAGAGCCTTCTCCAGGTGGTTCTGACCTTGTTGATAATTCTAGACGTGCATATACTACTAGTGCTATTGTGGAGATGCTTCGATATTTAGTACTAGTTGTGCCAGATACTTTTGTTGCTTTGGATTGTTTCCCTTTGCCGGTGTGTGTGGTAAGTCATGTGGTAAATGACGGAAGTTTCTTATCCAAAAAAGTTGAAGATGCTAGGAAGGTCAAGGGTGGTCGAATTGGAGCTGGAGATAAAAATCAAGCTGATTCCTTGTCCTTCCACAGTGTTGTTTCATCGGTTAAAAAACGAGCCGAGACTCTATCGACAGCAGCCAGGCCAAATCATTCTGGTTATAATGTAGCTAAAGTCTTGCAGATGTTGGACCAGGCTCTCGTGCATGGAGATATTGGAGGTTCTTATAAATTGCTCTTTGAAAATCTTTGGGATGGAGCTTGCGCTGAAAATTGGCTTACAAAAGTGAGCCCTTGTTTACATACATCGCTTAAGCATATCCGTTCGGTGACATCATCATTAATTTGCTCCATCTTTTTCGTATTTGAGTGGGCGACGTGTGAATTTAGGGATTTCCGTACTGCACCTCCTCATGGTCTGAAGTTTACTGGTAGGAAAGACCTCTCTCAGATATTAATCGCAATACGTATTTTAAAACTGAGGGTAAGTAAGATGCCAAACATGTACACTTCGAAGCAGAGAAGTAGAAACATTCCTGATATATTTGAGAGCCCTGGCCCTTTGCATGATATTATTCTATGTTGGATTGATCAGCATGAAGTGCATAACAAAGAAGGTTTCAAGCGCGTGCAGCTTCAAATAAGAGAATTGATCGTATCTAAATTTTTCAATCCTTTGGCATATGTCAGGCAGCTAATTATAAGTGGAATCATGGATGAAAATGGTCCCATGGTTGACCTGGAAAAGCGGAAGAGACATTACAAACTCTTGAAGGAGTTGCCTGCTGCTTATATCCGTGATGCTCTTGAAGAAGCCCAAATTGCCGAACCATCAATCATACTGGATGCGATTAATATTTACTCAAATGAACGTAAAATGGTGCTTCGTGGGCTTTTAGGAAACAGAAAATCCAATCCTAGTGCAAACGGTTCAAACAAGAGGCAGGCACATCAAAAGAGTTATCGAAGTGGAAGTTGTTCTCCATCTTCTGTTGAGCGGTGGTACTTTCAAGAAGCATCTAATGTTTCAACGGCAAATCTTGACACGGATACCAAGCTTGAAGAACTGAAGGCCTCGATTTCTGCACTATTGCAATTCCCTGTTCCCTCATCTTCAATCGATAGTGGAATTAATGAATCTCAAGGGAATTTGAAGAGGTCTGGTGGGGGTTATAGCGGAGCAGATGTTAGCGAAGAAACATCTGGATGTGAAGAATGCAAAAGGGCGAAGAGACAAAAAATAAGTGAAGAAAGGAGCTCGTTGCTTCAGTCATATCCTGCAGATGAGGAAGAAAAATGGTGGGTAAAAAAGGGGGTGAAATATATCGAAAATTCCCGAGTAGAACCACCCCCTAAACCTGTGAAACAGTCATCGTCAAGGGGCAGGCAAAAATCTGTTCGTAAAACTCAAAGCCTTGCACAATTAGCTGATGCTCGAATTGAAGGTAGTCAGGGAGCCTCGACTAGCCATGTATGTGAAAGTAGGATAGGGTGCCCTCACCATAGAGCTGGTTATGATGAGATCTCAAAACCTGTCGACGGAACCAGAAAACCACCATGTGCAGATATTGTTTTAATTCGAAAGCTACTGAAGCAGATGCAATTTATCAAGAAGAGGACTATAGCTGTATGGTTGATATCTGTTGTAAAACAGCTTATTGAAGAGTCTGAAGCTTTCACAGCCAAGGTTGGCCAATATGGTAGGCAATTACCACCAGTTGATGATCGGAGCTCCAAACAATGGAGGCTTGGTGAAGATGAACTTTCAGTGATATTGTATATAATGGATGTTTGTAATGAATTAGTTGCGGCGATAAGGTTTCTTTTTTGGTTGTTTCCAAAAGTTCCTAGCTATCCGCCTTCTACTCTCCACGGCAGGAATATTCTGACACTTCCTAAGATTGCTGAGAACCATGCCTGTGAAGTAGGAGAGGCGTTTCTTTTATCATGTATCCGCAGGTTTGCTCTTTGATTATGTCCTGTGAATTTTTTGTTTCCAGTTTTTATACCCATTGGTTATTACTT
The DNA here is from genome assembly GCF_000504015.1 of Erythranthe guttata. The sequence goes on along the minus strand of NW_012193292.1, from coordinate 233,832 downwards.
ATCTCTCTTTCGGTCAGTTAATCGACTGTTTCATACTTGCTATGAACTTTCAAAATTGGGGTTTTGAAGTCTATGATGTATTGGGCCTTGGAAATGGGGAAGAGAAGTGGAATGAAAATGATTCTTTTTTTAGAAGAATGTGTTTTGAATGTTGATGCAAAGAAGTGGAAATTGTTAAACATAAGTTACAAATTTTGCATTATGATCATCCTTTTATGTAATCCTCTGTTCAAATATTTGTTAGGTCAAAAGTGGAAAAACCTTTTTGGATAAAACTTAATGTTCGTTATTTATTGGTGGTGTTATCTAATTGGTTACCAGAAAGATCGTCTTATTTTATTCTTACTCATAAGTTCTCTTTGGTCTGTTTCAGGTATGAGAATATAATCATTGCTTCTGATCTTATTCCTGAAACCTTGTCTGCCACAATGCGTCGTACTGCAGGAGTCATGGCATCTAGTGGCAGGCTATCTGTTTCACCAGCCTTAGTTTATGCTCGTCACCTACTGAGGAAGTATGGAAGTATATCTAGCATTGTCGAATGGGAAAAGGCATTTTACCCCACATGTGATAAAAGACTTAGTTCAGAACTTGAATCTGCAAAATCTTTAGATGGGGACTTTGGCTTTCCCCTTGGTGTCCCAAATGGAGTTGGGGATCCCGATGATTATTTCCGTCAAAAGATTGGCGGTGTTCGGGTATCCAGAGTTGGTATGAGCATGAAAGAGATAGTGCACAGACATGTAGATGAATTTTCGCAGTACTTTTACAGCAAAGATAGAAAGTCTTTTGGACCTGGAACAAATAAAAGTCCTAGCGTGGAGAAGTGGGACGATGGCTATCAGATAGCTAAGCAAATAGTGATGGGATTGCTGGACTGCATGAGACAAACAGGCGGTGCCGCTCAAGAAGGTGATCCTTCACTAGTGTCTTCTGCTATTGCTGCAATTGTTCATAACATCGGACAGGTTTTCGCGAAAATTCCCGACTTAACCGCGGGTAGTAATCACCTGCACGCATCTCCACCTTATGGCTCGTTGCATTTCACTCAGCGCATTTTACGCATTCACATCACTTGCCTGTGCGTACTGAAGGAAGCTCTTGGAGAACGTCAGAGCAGGGTATTTGAGGTTGCTCTTGCAACGGAAGCTTCTTCCGCTCTGATGCAAGCTTTTAGTGCAAGTTCACCAAACGAAGCCTTAAATCATTCGAATAAAGCAGTTCTTGGGAGAGCTGCAAGAATATCCGCAGCTGTTTCTGCACTTGTCATTGGGGCAATTCTCCAGGGAGTTGCTAGCCTCGAGAGAATGGTTACCCTCTTCAGATTGAAGGAAGGGTTGGACCTAGTTCAGTTTGCAAGGAATCTGAAATCCAATGTGAATGGGAATGCACGTTCTGTGGGGGTTTTAAAGGTGGATAATTTGATTGAAGTCTCTGTGAACTGGTTTAGGGTTCTCGTGGGAAACTGCAGAACTGTTTCTGATGGATTGATTGTGGATCTTTTAGGCGAAGCCTCGATTGTAGCTCTATTCAGAATGCAAAGGATGCTACCTTTGAATTTGGTCTTTCCACCAGCCTATTCTATATTTTCTTTTGTGATATGGAGGCCCGTTATTGATGGAAGTTTTGGAGCGCGTGAAGATTTCCACCACTTGTATCAATTATTGGGTGTCGCTGCAAATGATGCCATAAAGCACCTGCCTTTTCGTGAGATATGTCTCCGTGACACATATGGCTTATACGATCTCATAGCTGCAGATAACCTCGATTCGGAATTTGTATCCATGCTAGAATTCAATGGTTCGGATATGAGTCTAAAAGCTGCTGCCTTGGTTCCTCTCCGTTCAAGGCTTTTTCTAGATGCCCTTATCGACTGTAAAATGCCCCAACCTGTTGTTAAACTGGATGACAAGAATTCGGTCTCCAAGCAAGTTGAGTTGAAAAAACAATGTGGAGAAAATGTGAAAAAGCTTATGGGCAAACTTGTGCATGTTTTGAATACACTTCAACCTGCAAAATTCCATTGGCAGTGGGTTGAGTTGAGGCTCCTCCTTAACGAGCAGTCTGTCAATGAAAAAATGGAGAATGATACCTCGTTGGCCGAGGCTATAAGATCTCTCTCTCCTATTCCCGATAAAAGTACGGGTTCGGAAAATGAGAGCAACTTTATTCAAATTGTTCTAACCAGGTTATTGATCAGACCAGACGCTGCTCCTTTGTTCTCCGAGGTTGTACATTTACTAGGAAAGTCGCTCGAGGATTCAATGTTGTCACAGGCAAAGTGGTTACTGAGAGGTGCAGAAGTTCTTTATGGGAAGAAATCTATCAGGCAGAAGGTTGTTAACATTGCTGCTGGAATTAAAGAGGTCTGTCTAAAACCCCAATACTGGAAGCCATGGGGGTGGTGTCGTTCAGATACTAATAGAGTGACTGACAAGGGTGACAAATGGAAATCTGAAGGCAGTGCACTCGAAGAAGGGGAAGTTGTTGATGAAGGGGCAGCAGATTTCAATCAGCCTGGAAAAGAATCTGGCCTTTCGGACATTGAAGGTTTGACTGTCAGTCAACAGCATGTGACTGAAAGAGCTCTTGTTGAATTAATCCTTCCATGCCTGGATCAAGGTCCGGACGATTTGCGCTATAATTTTGCGAGTGAAATGATTAAGCAGATAAGTAATATCGAGCAGCAGATAAATGCAGTTACTCGGGGAGTTGGCAAACAAGGTGTAACTCCCAGTACTGTAATTGGAAGTCCTGCCAGTAAAGGTGGCAGTAGGAAGAGCGGGAAAAGTGGTAGTCCTGGAATATCGAGACAGTCAACTGGAGCAGCTGATAATACTGTCCCACCTTCTCCTGTAGCATTGCGAGCCTCCATGACTTTGCGGTTGCAATTCCTGATTAGATTACTCCCTATTATTTGTTTGGACAGGTAATTTTATTTATGTTCGTAACTGTCTTATATTACAATTTCTTTGAGCATCTTTGTTATGTCAAAAAAAGAGAGGTTTCAGCTTGTTTCTAAACCCCAACTAGAGTAATTTTGCTTTTTTTTTTTTTTTTCCATCGGACATGCTAAATAGATCTCTAATGCCTAGTTTGGAATGTTGATGGGATTGGTCAGGATTATATTGTCCACGATAATCTAATGTGTGATTAACTTATGTCTGGCGTTATACATACAACTCTTGTATTGGGTAATATCCTTCATATGATTGTTTCATAATAGTGGTTGAGTTTGGACTAAATATACTTCATATGCTTGATTAAAGTCCCGGTTTTTTTTTTATCATGGCCTTGAAACCTAAACCGCAAACATTTCGAAGGTATCTTGTTTAGGTTTGAGTCTCTTTATATCCAGGCTGTCCACTTTGAACTACATAGTTACCTTTTCATGTAACAAAATTTGCCTTCTATTGAATATATTTAATATTGATGCATGAATGAACTACCCCCTTTCAAGCTTTTTACCTGTGAATTACTGAATTTGCTTTGATCCAATTATAATTAAGAATTCGGTTTAGTATGCTTGAATACACACTAGCTGATTGCCTATAAATACTATTGATCTATACGTAGGTTTTATTCCATGAGGAAAACATAACTATTTTAGTTCATGCTCATAATATCTTATATCATACTTCTCAGGGAGCCATTAGGTCGAAATATCAGATACACACTCGCTCCAGTAATTTTACGCCTCCTTGGAAGCAGAGTCGTGCACGAAGATGCCGGTCATTTTATCAGCCCCATATTTACATCATCAAAGAGAGATGTGAACCCTCTCAAGGAAGCTTCTGCAGAACTTCTATCAGGGGAAAACATATTCGATTCTCTATTGTTAGTGCTGCACGCGTTGCTGAGCTGTTATCAGCCTAGCTGGTTGAAATCGAAATCAGAATCCAAGCCCACCGAATCCAGCAAGGATTACGCTGCTTTTGATCGTGAAGTTGCAGAAAGTCTGCAGGTTCGTTTTTCTTTTTTATTCTTTCTCAATTTACATTTTGTTCAAGTTAAATCATCGTGCGATATTTTCTTGCAGAATGAATTGGATCGAATGGAATTACCTGAGACGATTAGGTGGCGGATTCAAACCGCAATGCCGATTCTTTTACCGCCCGTCAAGTGTTCGATCAATTGCCAGCCTCCATCAGTACCACCCACCGTCCTTACTCGTCTTATGCCCATCACTCAAGTAACCACGGTTAACCCTAACCATAACAATTCGAACCCCTCTCAGAGGAGCCCAATCTTACCAGGACACATTGTAAAAAACAAGCAACACGCTTTGCAATTGGAGCTCGACTCCTCGGAGATTATTGACCAGTGGACCCTTCTTGAGGAAGGAACTGGATCGGGTGGTCCACCTTTGGCCACCTCAGCTGGCATAAGCGGTAGTGGTCAGTCGAACTTGAAGGCATCCAATTTGCTTAAGGGAGCTATAAGAGTGAGGAGAAAGGATCTTACGTATGTTGGTGCAGTAGACGAGGACAGCTAATTCCACCAAAAAAATAAACAGTCTAAAAAACCCAGTTTTACATCCCCACCCCCATACCCACTCCTCGGGTTTCTTGAACATATCTTCAGTTGTTGAGGGAAATGGTTGGGGGGTGGCTTTTGTGGCCTTTGCAGGCGAGATGCTGTTTTGAAGGCAAATTCTTTATTGCGGGGCCATTGGGTTTGAACGGAAAAACGTATTCTTGGCTTACTGTGGTACGGTATTCCGAGCAATATTCCCCAGTTCTGGATGGTGAAGAATATGAGGTGATTATATAAATCGACTGAGTACTATTTTTCTTATTTTTCTGATGAGGTGAATTTTTACAAAGGGGGGAGATTTAATTTGTAGCTTCTTCCACGCTATGCAATGTGTTTTTGTTTACACAATAGTCTCGATTATGATCTCCCACGCCCCTTTTGCCACTCGCCTCTGTATGAATGTGATGATGTGGCGGAGTTGAAGAAAAAACACGGAGAGAACAAGAGAGTCTTCTAGAAGGGAAGATCCTAAGTCGTGATTGGACAGGAACTAAAGCTTGTACTCTCTAAATGGATAGGTGTTAGTATGTCATGTTGTTGTACACTATTTCAGTTGTTGTATTCTTGGAACAAATCAAATATTTCAGAATGATTTCTTTTAACAAAAAGAAGATAGTTTTTGTGAAGATATTTTTTACTTTCAGCAGTGCTGAATGAAAAAAAAAAGCTTGTATTTTTACTGTCATTGTATTTTGCAGCAGGATTTTTCCTGCACTGTCGAGAAATTGTATTCAGGTTCTCGTTTTTCGGTTGCGTTTGATGTGTTTGATTGGCTTTCATACATTATTATTAATCAAGGTCGAAATCAATGAAATCGATTAATCGAAACCGAATATCGATAAGTTGAAATTTCGATATGTCAACATCATATAAAGTTGACCAAATAATCTTGACCAAGAAAACCAAAACTTGCATAAGAAAAAAAGGGGTTGGTATTTTACAAGGCAACACACTCTATTACAATACAACATAAAGGGGGGCAAAAAGGTCCAAAGCACATGCTACTTATTCGAACACGAGATAAATTGTCTAGTCGAGATCGTCGATCCAATCACCGTATATCTTACTAATTTTGTCGGGTCCTTTCCATTTCCGTCCAGCTCTAAGTCCAGTCTTGTGTGTCACACTAGACAACCTTTGTGATGGAACATTAATATGATAACTATCCGAATTGATTGATGCAAGAACCGAGTCAACTGAAGTTTTAGCAGGTGTTGACCATTGCTTGGCGTCGGGAGTGGTCGAATCGTTCACCTCCGAATCCAACGGTCCTCCACCGTATTGATGCAGTTCTGTTTTTTACAGAAATATATCATGATTTATCGAAAAAATAAAAGACTTAGAATGATATAATTATCTATTTAGATCGAAGAACAGGAGCAATCAAGAACTCAAAAGACAAAAAAAAGAAATATCATAATAATAATCTTGTTATGCATACATATATTTATGACAACATGCGAAATCAGTTACAATACAAGCCTACGGCAATGACATCGATTTACGAAACTCGATCTAAAATCAGCAAATATAAAATAGCGATTAATTTCATTTAGCTCCCTTCTTTGCCGTTTAGCTAAACATAGAAGAAACAATATACTGAATCTCGAATAATCGTAAATAGAATTTTTATACCTGCAGCTCCATGCGCAAAATGGCACTTGGTTCCAAACGGACAATACCCCGTTTGCTCCCACTTATTACAAATCCTCGTTTTCCAATTCGATGGCTTCAAAGTCATCACATTTCCATTACTCCCATTACCACCACCATATCCTCCACCACCCGCTCCAGCACCACCGCCACCAACCCCGCCACCACCACCGCCGCCGCCACTGCCAGGGCCCAAACTAATCGCGACACTCTCACGGGCTTTCGACTGCTCATCGTGCAGAAAAGTGCAACTCTCACCATACGGACACCCTTCCTCGGTGTAAAACTTTTTGCAGTGACGCCCTTTATAAGACCTTTGTGCATCTTCAGTAACACCCAAAATCGGAATCTGAAATTCCTCTCTCGGCTCAGACGAAACCCCCTTTTCTTCATCGTGTGCCGCCACTATTTCTTGCCAGTTAGGTGGCGGTTTCCGAAGCTCCTCCAAGCTATGTGCGAAATTGCAATTTGTGATGTAAGGGCAAGTGCCCGCTCGGAATTTGCAGCACAGCTTAGTCTTGTAGAACATCTTCCCAATTGCTTTCGACCTATTATTGGAAGCTACTAAATCCCCCGATTGGGAGTTTCTTGATCTTTTATTCGGGGGCTCGCTCCCCGATCGGGATTGCGAAACCCTAATTTCGTAATTATTCGAATCGAGGTCCATCGAAATTTCATTATTCCACATTCCATAATCGTCTTCGGTGGCCCAAACTGCCTGATCATTAGAAGCCGAACCCCAATTCTCATCGACATTGTTTACGGAGTTTCCGGTGAGAATTTGCACCACATTTCCACTCGAAAACCCGTTTTCTCGATTATAATCCATTTACAAAGTAAAACCCCACTAATCAAATTTAATTCCAAAAGAAGAAAAAAAAAAAAAAACCCTTCAACCTTTATTTATTACAGTCAAGAGAAGTGAAAATCCTAGCACTAATATATCTCCTTCAGAGAGATAGAGACAAAGATACAAACTTTCTTACAACAAATTACAAAATACTGCAAATTTAGCTACAAACTACACCAAATGCAAGAAATTTCTTCTAAATTTCACTTTCAAATAAGTGGGTTTTACATATCACCCACGAGTAACACCGCAAAACCCAACTGTCTGCGTACATTTCTAGACAAGAAAAAACGAATAAAAATCTAAGCTTTATCAAGAAAAATTAAGGGTTTACCGCGAAAAAACACTAGAAGAAAGATTTACTTACCAAAATTACAAGTGGGTTCCAGATCTCACTGTCTAAAACTCGTATTTTTCTCGAGAAACTACTTGGAATGTTTCAGGCAATAACACACAAATAAATTACAGTGACTTTTATTTGACAGAAATGGAAAAAAAGACAGGTAAGAAGAGTAATTTGGGGGAGAGGAGAGAGAGAACTTTATAAAATTGATTTTTCTACTTAACTCTGGTGGACTAGTATGGATAGAATTTACTTTCCTATTTATATGTGTAATAAACTTGAATCTTCTCAAAACAAAAAAAAAATATACATAGAATTTGATTTATTGTAATTAACTAATTATTCATTTGGTTGCATGAATAGGATTAGGGGTGGGTGTTTACTCAACTTGGATCGAGTCGAGTCGAGATTTATGTGGATCGGATTTAAAAAGAGGCTGATGTGAAATCAACCTATATGAATGGATTCAAAGTGGATTGGACATTTATTGATATGTATTGGAATCACGTGGATCCGTTGCTTCTTTAACTCGATTTATGAGGTTGAATATCTCAAATTTATATGGTTTAATGTCTTAACTTAGATGGTGGAATATATGAACTCATGAGGTTCATGATTTATTTATTATATTCGACTTTTACACTTAGAGATATTCACGCTAACACATACATCACGCTCAAACACACTTTTGTACACACACAAACACACACTTTTGACACACACTTGAACAAGCACTCGCAGATACTTTTGACACACACACACACACACACACTTTTCACACACACTCTCCAATACACTTTTTCGTACACACATACACACTTTTGACACACATAGATACACTCAAACACACTTTTTACCCGCACAGACTTTTGACACACATATACACACACTCACACACATTTTTGACACACACATATTACATATATATGGTTAGTGCTACTTTTTACTATTATCTTTTGCCCTTTTTTCTCTCTTAGTTTTGTATTGAACTAAAAGTAAAACACAATTGTATCGGTGCGTGCAATCGTGCAATCGAGAGAGAGAGAGGGGTAGGGCCGGGGTACTTTTCTCGATTCGATTCACTACCTCTCTTATCCCATTTCTCTTTATTCTCCCATCATAAGAAAAGAAGAAGGATGTGAAATGCATATTCCATTTCCAAGAATTGTTCTTGATCGTTGAATCTATTTCTAAACGCATCCACTTCTATTCGAGTTCGATACATGCGCGTATAGATACATGCATATTCACATCTAAATCATAAGCAACAAATTTAAGTGAAAGAAAGAAGAAAAAAAGAAATGCATTCCAACACGCTTATTTAGCTCTAACTACCAGTGAAGCAAAACACGCTTTTATTGCCTGATGAGTTGTCCTAACGAATTATGGGGGTCACGAAATTGTTACCTGCAAAAATAAATAAATAGTTCCAAAATTAATAATTAATATTTATAATACACTTCAAAAAAAAAAAAACATTATTAATATGACCATACCTCGTGGGTCCCACCCATTTTCCCGTGACTGGGCCCCACACATTGGCACCGTGTGATTCGCACGTCCGAAGATAAGTGTGTGTCTAAACGCGTGCCAACCTCCCTTTACACACGCTTCCCTCGTGCGAAACCCTCCCCCCTTTTATACCCCCTCCGCCGCATCGCCGCCGCGAAACACCCCGCCGCTCCGAGTACACTCGATCTGCTACTTTTTTTTTTTCCTCCGGTTCCGTGAATTTCGGCTTGTTCGTCGCTTCCGCTCACCTCCGGTAAGTGTGATTTCGTCGCTAACTTATGTCCGTACGCCGTTTGGATCTGAGAGATTGTGAGTTGAGCTGCCTGATAATACTGCAGAATACATACAGCTTGATACTGTATATATATATTTTTTCTGTTTGGTTTTATATTTACCAGTGCATTTTTACTTGAGAATGATTTTTTACTTGATTGAGGAGGATAACTGAGCTAGTGAGCTGTAATTCTAGTGAGAGAAACTGAAATCATGTAGTTACTGTTTTGCCTTATGTAATTGCAACTTAAGGAGTAGTTTTCGAAAATTTGGTGAACTAATAAAACGATACATTTTTTTTCGAATTTATTCGAAGACTATCTTGACATTGTTTTCGCTTCCTATAATTTGTGTCAGATGCTTTTGAGCCAACCAGTAGGTATTATAGTTAACGTGATTATGGACGCACGCATCTGCTTTCATGGAAAGTAAGCTACGGATACACAATGTTGGAGGTGTAAACGGTGACAAGATGATTATCTATTTTTCGTAGCGGAGAATACGAACCGGTGGATAAGAGAGAAAAAAGGTGATGGCAGCGGAGATACAAAGATTTGCCATAAGTGAAGAAGATGATGATGAAATGGGGATGGATGTGAAGGAGGAAGACGACGATGACGACGAAGACGATGATGATAACGAAGATAAGAACATGGTAACATCAAACCCTTCGGCGGTGGTTGGTTCAGACGTTGGCGTTTTGTCGACAAGCGGTAGTAATAGGTTTGTTATGCAGCATAACCAACAATATCAAGATCAACAAACTCCGCTAGGAGGGTCTCGGAGATGTAGGCCACAGGAAGAGAAAGAGCGAACGAAGCTACGTGAGCGGCAGCGCCGCGCGATAACGGCAAAGATTTTGGCTGGGCTTCGTAGACACGGTAACTATAATCTTAGAGTTAGAGCCGATATTAATGATGTCATAGCTGCTTTGGCGAGGGAAGCCGGTTGGGTTGTTCTTCCGGATGGAACCACCTTTCCCTCAAGATCACAGGTACTTATCACTCTGGTGAGGGATAGTAATAAATCTTGAATTTACTCGTGCACTATGGCCATATACTCTTGAATTTTGACTTTATTATTTTAATTCAATGTACGCAGAATACAAGAACTACTGGTGGTGGTGCACCAACTACGGCTGTGACGTCATCATCTGCACAAATGCCAGCACAACATTCGTCTCCTAATTCATCGAGAGGCATCTCTCCAGGCTATAGGGGCGCGGTTGATTATAATGCAACTCACATGAAAGTTGGTCTGCCCCCGACTTCATCTTCGTACGATGCATCAAATGGCGCTAGGTCTCAGACATCAGCTATGATTGGGGATGGAGGTGACCTACATAATGATCCTCTTCTTGGAATCTCCATTGACAACGACAACAACAGGCAGGTGAGATATTTGGCCTCTCTATATTTAGATTGGTTCATTTGCCTTTTGATTTTCTTTATAGTTTCAGAATATTTTTGTCATGCTTGGGATATTTCGTACTCGTCCGATCTAAGCCTGTACGCAATGCTGGTATAGAGATGTCTGATATTCTTTGTTGGCTTTTCTATTTCTCTAGGTTGTTGACATGCCAACAAAATTACAGGAGCGGGATTTCGCCGGCACACCTTATGTTCCAATTTATGTTATGCTGCCTGTGAGTTCTCCGAGTTTGTTATCGTACTTTTTTCTGTGCAAGTCCGTGTCACGTACTTTACAAAAACTAGGATTGTGTGTCCTATCTGTTTCGTCCCTTTGTCTTTTTCTTTCTCCCTTCTAATTCGTAATTTTGCTCGATCTTTTTTTGGTTTAATTAAATGGCGTGTAATTTCTTGAAATGTGAGCTTGTTGTAATGCATGATATCAGTTGGGTGTCGTCAATATGAAGTGTGAGCTTGTTGATCCAGATGGTCTAGTGAAGCAATTAAAAGTCTTGAAGTCAATTAACGTTGACGGTGTTACGGTTGACTGTTGGTGGGGTATAATCGAAGCACATGCACCCCAGGAGTACAACTGGAATGGCTACAAGAGATTATTTCAAATTCTAAGGGAGCTGAAAATGAAACTTCAGGTGACTATGCATATCACTTACTACTTAGCTTTCAATTAATTTGCCTTTCAATCGGCATTTTTCTAGTTGTGGATGATTTAATCTATTGGCATTGTCACTCGATAAAAAATATAAGATCCAATCTCGACTCTTTTGCTAAGAAATACTACTTTTACTCGTTTGCCGTTGCTTTGATATTTCTTTCGAGCTTTTGCAAACACTAGTAAAGATTTACAGTGAAAACAGGTAGTGATGTCCTTTCATGAATGCGGAGGTAATGTCGGGGATGATGTGTGTATCCCCCTACCCCACTGGGTGGCTGAAATTGGTCGAACCAATCCGGACATATTTTTCACAGACAGATCCGGGAAACGTGACCCGGAATGCTTGTCTTGGGGGATTGACAAGGAAAGAGTTTTAAGGGGCCGGACTGCCGTAGAGGTACTTAACTTATTATATTAACCACCATTTTAGTTTTACGTTATTTGTTAGTTATTTTTGTAATTTGGAATACATTTGTAGGTCTACTTTGATTGCATGAGAAGCTTTCGGGTTGAATTTGACGAGTTTTTCGAGGACGGTATGATATCTATGATTGTAGTTGGACTAGGACCTTGTGGAGAGTTGAGATACCCTTGTAACCCTGTGAAGCATGGCTGGAGATACCCCGGCATCGGTGAATTTCAGGTAGTAATCAAGATATTGTCAAAATTCATTTCAAGTTTATTACGATTTTTTCGTTTCTAATCCATATATTGTTTCACCATTTGCAGTGCTATGATCAATATATGTTGAAAAGCTTGCGTAAGGCAGCTGAGTTAAGAGGACACTCTTTTTGGGCTCGAGGGCCGGAAAATGCTGGTTCCTACAATTCACGGCCACACGAAACTGGATTTTTCTGTGATGGGGGTGATTATGATGGCTATTACGGCAGGTTTTTCCTTAATTGGTATTCTCAGGTTTTAGTTGACCACGGTGATCGAGTCCTTTCTCTGGCCAAATTAGCTTTTGAAGGAACTTGCGTTTCCGCAAAGGTGAGATTCTTTGAATAGGTTGACCATGATAAGCATAAATCATTGTATTTGTTTCTATCCTTCCTCCCCTATTTTGCTTATAATTAACTAGTATTCTGTTAAAGGGTGGAAATTGGAACGGAATTTTCGATCCAAAATTTTCTGATTTTGGAATGTTTTTAATTCCGAGTTCTGAAAATTCGATTCTGATTTTTTCCGAATGTTTTTGGATTGGAGTTGGAATATATACGAGAGTCTGATTTCCGGGTCCGATTTTAATTTCCGAAAATTCTGATTTTTTTTTTCCGGAAATTACACTTACAAGATCAATATTATATTCATTTTGTATTTTAAATGACTCAAAAATTGGAATTTTCCGGTCCGAAAATTTCCGATTTTGGAACGAGCTTTTTCTTTCCAATTTCCGAATTTTCCATTTTTTTTAAAAGAATTGGAATTGATTTTCTTCACTTCCGAAAAAAATGGAATATTTCCAAAAATGCTAATTCCGATCCGATCAATCCAATTTCCACCTCTAATGCTGTTGTTATATATATACCCCTAAACTAAATTCTACATATCCAAATTTGGATTTTCCCATAAGAATATTGTTTGAACTTTGATCATCTTCACCACTATCATTTCATGGCCAAGTAAAATTGGAATCTTCGTAAAGCATTACTCTATTTAAAAACATTTTGCTGTATTTTAATTTTGAAGCAGCTATCCGGTTTTCACTGGTGGTACAAGACAGCTAGTCACGCAGCAGAATTAACTGCCGGATTTTATAACTCCTCCAATCGTAATGGCTATGCTGCTATTACGGCAATGCTAAAGAGGCACAAGGCTGCTCTATGCTTTACATGTTCCGAAACGAGCATAGATATGGACTTGTCTCAGTCTCTGTCTGATCCCGAGGGATTATCTTGGCAAGTAAGTATTAGTAACATTCCTTTATTTATTATAGGGTAAGTTACAACCACCCCCTGAGGTATGGTCAAATTACGAAAACCCCCCTCCCGTTTGGGTAATTACATCCACCCCTCTACTATAAATCTTCTTACACGTCCTGCGTCCACCCTTGCGGTTTCAAATTTTGTGGAATCTTCTAGATTATATGGAATATTCTCAATTTTGGACCCGTTTTATCCCATTTGGGCTCCACATTTTGAAGCTAGATGATCATAAAATGTGTTTTTTGGCTTGTATATATCAGATTGTGGTGCATCAGAAACTGTATTTTTGCACAAAACGAGTACAAACTAAAGAATATTCCACGGAATCTAAATGATTATGTTGAATTTGACACCATAAGGGTGGAGATGTAAGAAAATTCATAGTTGAGGGATAGATGTAATTATCCAAGCATGAGAGTTTTTTTCGTAATTTAACCATACCTCAGGGGTGGTTGTAATTTACCCTTTATTATATGCTACTCGTTTCTCGAGCAAGAAAATAAATCAGTGTTTCTTCGTTATATTAGGTTGTGAGCGGTGCTTGGGATGCTTGTATACCAGTAGCTAGTGAAAATTCATTTCCGTGCCATGACAGACAAGGGTATAGTTATTTATTGGAAAGGGCAAAGCCGATGAGTCATCCAGACGGGAGGCATTTTTCGGCTTTTACCTATCTGAGACTCAGCCCACTTCTCACCGAAAGACAAAACCTAATCGAATTCGAACGTTTTGTCAAGAGAATGCATGGTAAGATTATCTTTACCTATAGTAGAACCTCGATAAATTAACACTCGATTAAATAATAGTTTTTCCCGGTCCCGAATCGGTGAAAATGTTAAAATTATTAACTCGATAACTTAATAATTGGCTAAATTAATAGAATTTCCCTGGTCCCGACTGTATTAATTTATAGTGGTTTACTGTATTTCATGTAATCACTCTAGTGATTAAACCCATTATAGATCATGAAATACTAGGTGGTAATAATAATAATAATATGTTCGGTCATGTCTAATTTGCAGGGGAAGCGCTTCTCGAGTATCAGAGATAGTTCGAGTTTCGGACAAAGAACACTGACATTAGCTTTCTAATATAATTAGGTACACATCTGTAAAGGAATCAAAGCAAGCGATAATATCTCGAGTAATATTGTATGTAATTTGTGTGTAATGTAATGAGGATGATGTAAGAGATTCTGCAGATTAGCTGAGTATGAGGATGGGCTGTATTTATATCGAGATGATTCGACCGAATTACGAGCTTAAAATTTGGGGGAAATGATTTTAGGGATTTCGACGATAACTCTTGGAAAATTAGGGATCGAAGCACGATACAGCTACTGGCATCCGAGCAATATCGATCATCAGATTCATCACATCGAACAAATATGAAAAATAAATAAATTAGTTCAAAATTGAAAACTACACTTAAGGATATTAATATATTTGTCAAAATTCTATGAAAGATTGTCAATAGCTTCAATAAACTGCTTTTTCAGTTGGGGAGGAAACCTCAATTAATTTTCAAAAACTCTCAAATTATCTAATAGCTATTATGACGTTTTTATACTTATAAAAACACTATTTTACAGAACTTCAAAAAAATATCGAATTAGATGAGATTTAATTAATTTTCTACTGGTTAAATAATTAATTAATTAATAAGATGTTCGATTCTTTGGATCAAATCTTGTATTAAATTTATTAAATTCTAGTATCATATGCGAGTTGTCTCTAAAACCTTTTAATTAACAAAATTAACATATAAATTGAAGGATATTTTTTTTGGGTAAATTACAACCATCCCTGATTGTATGGTCAATTTATGAACTATGATTTTTTCTTACACATCAATCTTTATGGTGTCAAATTCAACATAATCATCTAGATTTCGTGGGATGTGATTTAGTTTTACTCATTTTGTGTTAAAATACAGTTTCTGATGCACCACAATCTGATATATACAAGCCACAAACATATATTGTGATCATCTTGCTTCAAAATGTGGAGTTCGAATGCGATAAACGGGAACAAAAGCTATAATATTCCATATAATCTCGAAAATTCCACTAAATTTGAAACCGCAAGGGTAAACATGTAAGAATATTTATAGTTAAGGAGTGGTTGTAATTACCCAAACATGAGGAGGGTTTTCGTAAATTGACCATACCCCAGTGTTGCTGTAATTTACCTTTATTTATTTATTTATTTATTTCTTTAATCTTCCGTTTTAAATTGAAATTTGTAGTGTTTAATGGCAAACTTTTTATAGAGGGCCCCACATCTAAGATAACAACCCAATAATATCCTATCTTAAACGACAGCGCATCACTCTCTCTAAAGATCAGTTTGGATCATAAAAAGTTGTGCATTAAATTTACGCGGGTTTCGGGTTTCACTTGCCGGAGCTAGCTATTGCCGTAATACCATAGCCATGAATGCTGATTCAGGTTAGGGTTTATTAATTTAGTCAGAAATTCCATTTACCAACTTTTTTTTCTTTTTCCCGAAGATCAATTATGGGTTTATTTTCATTTGATCTATTTGAATCTGCAGTAATCGAGTTTTTGGGGTGTGTGCCGTTGCTCCAGAGGCTCCCGGGCTCGTCTCTGAAGAAAATCGCTCAAGTGGTGTCCGTTAAACGCTACGGTAATTTGTGGGCGAATGTGTGTGTGTGTGTGTGTGTGTGTGAATGAGTTTGTGTTAGTCTTAGTATGGCATCTACTACAATCATGTATGCGTTGCTGTGGAACTGAAAAGGGAAAAATTTAAGGGATCGTTTGGCTTAAAAATCGGAGATAGTTGTGACTGTTGTAGGAATTTTGGAAATCGAAATTTTCTGAAAATTCTTGCTGTTTATCTTTTATTGCATAGAGTAAGTTTGGGTGCTTTGTTTGTTTCTCATTTCGTAATTCTAACGTCTTCCAATGCATGCAATAATTAAGGTGAGGGAGATTACGTTGTTCGAGAAGGAGAAGCTTCGGATGGGATTTATTTCATATGGGAGGGAGAGGTAATTAGTTTTCGTTTTTATCGATTATGAAGGAATAGTTTACGAATATGTAGAACGGTTTGCTGTTTTTGTACCATACTCCTCTTATTTCTTTTGTAGGCTGAAGTCTGCGGGTCGTTTCACTCCGACGATGAAAATCCCGAATTTCATTTGAAGCAGTACGATTATTTTGGCCATGGTTAGATGCCGATTCTTGAATTTCCTTATTCGTAATTTCATCTTTCGATACCATGATGTACTTATGGACTCACTAGTGCTTTATAAACTTATCTTGTCACGTTATATTGACGACTTATGTGTTAATATTTTGTTGTGTGCGCGGTTCATTTATATAGGAATATAATACTTCGCACTGCAACATGCATATTCTTGAGGTCTTGTTAGCTTTCTAGTATATTATCAATGCATGCAGTTTGTGGATGTTGCATGAGATAATTCAACTTTTAGGTGATATTGCAGGTATAGCATCATCTATACAGCCTGCGGATGTGATTGCGCTGTCTAAGGTTGCTTCTGTTCTTTCATGTAGTCCGTTACTTTCTATGGCAAATTCACATTGCTATCAAGTTAACTTATCAATGTGAGCGCTACGAGAGCTTCTGAGTTCTGACACATCTATTCACATGGCAGCTGACTTGCTTAATCCTTCCAAACGAGCACGCAGATTTGCTAAAAACGAAATCAATTTGGAGCGCAGATGAGACACAGGAGAAATGCCCACTAGTGGAGCAAATTCTTCACCTCGATCCTATTGATGTATGGTACCAAAAACTTATTGTCTTTGGCATGTATTGTTTTACCTTTTTACTGAAATTATGGCCAGGTAACTGTTACACTGATATGCAACTCGTTTTTGTTGCGATGCACCTTTGGAAATGTTGAATCATTTTTCTATATTTTTCTCTTTCTTTGACATGTATGTAGAGTGCAGTATTTGTTAGAGGCAATAACCAAGTAATGAAAAACCTGTTATCCTTGTTGAGCATGACAGAAGCAAATTAGACCCGAGGTTTAATTTACTAGGAATGCACGATACACCAATCACATCAATAAGTTAAGATGACGACCCAAATAATATTCTACAGATAGAAAAGTAACTATGCACGTATACAAAGAGTGGGAGTGAGGGAGGGTTGTTCTTAACTTTGATATTACTGCTTGAAATAATGTTAGCGTATACAAAGTTGATATAGCCTTCGGGAGTCAAGGATCTGTCAAGAACTAGCTTATTTATCATTTTCTGTAAAGGAAAAAAGAACTAATCCATCAAATTGTCTAAACCGAGAAGCTTGTAATTCGGGTACTCCAGTTTCAATCAAGTGATATTTTGTTGCTTCTTAGGTATATATGGATGAATTACTTTTCTGGAAGTTCATATGATTTATCGGATCTATAGGCCTCTAACTTTCTTATCGCTTAAGATGTTTTCGGGGGATTTCTATCCGCTAGTGATTCCTTTATCTGTTGGGTTTCATGACATTTTTAAGTCGTATTCGTTTTAATTGACATAGAGTAGATTCTTTTAAATCTGTTACGATATTTATGATTTGCGCCGAGAGATTGCTGTATTTGGATTGTGTTTTGACTTCAATAATCTTATTTTCAAGAGAGTGGTTTGTGTTTGTTTTAGGTTAACATTTTTCAGGGTATTACATTGCCAGATGCTCCAAAATTCGGAAAAGTATTTGGAGGGCAGTTTGTTGGGCAGGTGAGGTTAAGCTTTCTTCTAGAATTAGGATTTAATTTCTCTCTTTTTCCCTTTAAACCATTTTTATCCGTCGGTTATTTTTTACTGGTTGCTCACAATATCTTATGTGTGCAGGCATTGGCTGCAGCTAGTAAAACTGTCGATTCTCTCAAGATTATTCACAGTCTGCATGCTTACTTCCTTCTTATTGGTGATTTGGACCGTAAGTATTCGTAGAAAATAAATTATTTTGTTATTGCACATGTTTCTGATAGAAACATTTACTACTTGAGAGTACTTTTAAGTCGCAATTCAAGGAAACACGATTTTGAAGCCTAAGAAAGAATAATTGTCTTTGAATTTGCTCACTTCCACTTTCTCATTACAATTTATTAGAAGATTTATCTATAACAAACTCGATATCTTTATTTAAGTGAATGTTTCTAATGGTTTTCAGTACCGATTATATATCAAGTTCACCGTGTACGTGATGGGAAAAGCTTCGCAACTCGAAGGGTCGAAGCTATACAGAAAGGGAATGTTGTCTTTACATTGATTGCTTCTTTTCAGGTAACTCCGCCAATTTAGAATTTGATTCTCCTTTTGATCTACCATTTTCAGGTATACCATTTTTCCATGATTTTCGAAACTTTTGTCTAAATACTATGCAAATAATTTACAGAAAGAGGAAGAAGGATTCAGTCACCAGGTGGCAACAATGCCTTCCTTACCTGCCCCAGAAGAGGTTTCTAGAATGTTGTTTTTCAGTTTCTATTATGATTAGTTTCTTCTGTAGTGTTTGAATTTATTATTCCTTTTTCAGCTTTTATCAATGGAAGAATTGCGAGAAAGGCGCCTTACTGATCCTCGCCTTCCCAGGTTAGACTGTTGTCTTCGACTCTTCATCTTCGGTACATATGCGATCAAATTCATTTATTAAAAGAGAAATTTTAACATTTTTAGCAAAACATGTGTGCTATATAATGTATTGAACTATTGTTTGAATACCTATGAATAAATATCTTCTATATGATATACTTGAGTGTCAAAAAAATAAAACAAGATTTTACATTTAGCTGATTTTTGGCAAAATCGTGTGTTATATAGTATACAATTTTTGTGATTTTGCTTGACTTTTCAAAAAATAGTGAAAGAATTTTAGATGAACTATTGCTTGACTACCTTTGCATAAATATCTTCTATATGATATATTTAAGTGTTAAAAAAACAAAAACAAAAATATTTTACATTTCGGTGATTTTTGGCAAAGTCGTGTGTGTGAAACAATTTTAGACGAACTATATCTTGACTTCTTATGACTAAACATCTTCGATACTAGATATTCAAGTGCTACAGAATATATTTATAAAATATTTGAACATTTCAATGATGTTTAGAAAAACGCGTGTGCTATAACACTACACGATTTTTTGTGAGTTCGCTTTGCTTTTCAAAAATTAGTGAAACAATTTTAGATGAACTACTGCTTGACTACCTATGCATAAATATCTTCTCTATGATATATTTCATTGTTAAAAAAACAATGAATTTTTTTTTTTACATTTCGGTGATTTTTGGCAAAAAATCGTGTGTTGTAGACAATTTTTGTGATTTTGCTTGACTTTTCGAACTATATCTTGACTACTTATGTCTAGACATCTTCTATACTATATATTTAAGTGTTACAAAATGTTAAAAAAATATTTGAACATTTCAACGATTTTTAGCAAAAAGCGCGTGCTAAATAGTATACGATTTTTTGTGAGTTCGGTTTACTTTTCAAAAATTAGTGAATAAATATTTTTCTTACCTATGCATAAATATCTTCTATATGATACATTTGAGTGTTAAACCAAAAAAGATTTTACATTTCGGTGATTTTTGGGAAAATCGTGTGTTATAGAATACAAATTTTGTTGTTTTGCTTAACTTCTCAGAAATAAGTGAAACAATTTTAGACGAACTTCATCTTGACTAGTTATGACTAAACATATTTTATAGTATATATTTAAGTGTTGCAACATATTAAAAAACTATTTGAACATTTCATTGATTTTTAGGAGAAAGCGTGTGCTATAGTATACGTTTTTTTGTGAGTTTGCTTGACTACCTATGCATAAATATCTTCTATATGATATATTTGAGTGTTAAAAAAACAATAAAAAAGATTTTACGTTTCGGTGATTTTTGGCAAAAAATCGTGTGTTAGTATACATTTTTTGTGATTTTGCTTGACTTTTCAATAATTAGTGAAACAATTTTAGACGAACTTCATCTTGACTAGTTATGACTAAACATCTTTGGTAGTATATATTGAAGTGTTACAAAATATTAAAAAAATATTTGAACATTTCAACGTTGTTTAGGACAAAGCGTGTGCTATAGCATAGGTTTTTTGTGAGTTTGCTTGACTACATATGCATAATATCTTCTATATGATATATTTGAGTGTTAAAAAAACAATAAAAAAGATTATACATTTCGGTGATTTTTGGCAAAAAATCGTATGTTATAGTATACATTTTTTTTGTGATTTTGCTTGACTTTTCAATAATTAGTGAAACAATTTTAGACGAACTACATCTTGATTAGTTATGACTAAACATCTTTTATAGTATATATTTAAGTGTTACAAAATATTAAAAAAATATTTGAACATTTCAACGTTTTTTAGGACAAAGCGTGTGCTATAGTATACGGTTTTTTGTGAGTTTGCTTGACTACCTATGCATAAATATCTTCTATATGATATATTTGAGTGTTAAAAAAACAATAAAAAAGATTTTACATTTCGGTGATTTTGTCAAAAAATCGTGTGTTATAGTATACGGTTTTTTGTGAGTTTGCTTGACTACCTATGCATAAATATCTTCTATATGATATATTTGAGTGTTAAAAAAACAATAAAAAAGATTTTACATTTCGGTGATTTTTGGCAAAAAATCGTGTGGTTGTATACAATTTTTGTGATTTTGCTTGACTTTTCAAAATTTAGTGAAACATTTATTGACGAACTACATCTTGACTAGTTATGACTAAACATCTTTTATAGTATATATGCAAGTGTTACAAAATATTAAAAAAATATTTGAACATTTCAACGTTGTTTAGGAGAAAGCGTGAGTATACGATTTTTTGTGAGTTTGCTTGACTACCTATGCATAAATATCTTCTATATGATATATTTGAGTGTTAAAAAAACACTAAAAAAGATTTTACATTTCGGTGATTTTTGGCAAAAAATCGTGTGTTATAGTATACATTTTTTGTGATTTTGCTTGACTTTTCAATAATTAGTGAAACAATTTAAGACGAACTTCATCTTGACTAGTTACGACTAAACATCTTTTATAGTATATATTTAAGTGTTACAAAATATTAAAAAAATATTTGAACATTTCAACATTGTTTAGGACAAAACGTGTGCTATAGTATACGGTTTTTTGTGAGTTTGCTTGACTACCTATGCATATATATCTTCTATATGATATATTTTGAGTGTTAAAAAAACAATAATAAAGATTTTACATTTCGGTGATTTTTGGCAAAAAAATCGTGTGTTATAGTATACAATTTTTGTGATTTTGCTTGACTTTTCAAAATTTAGTGAAACATTTTTTGACGAACTACATCTTCACTAGTTATGACTAAGCATCTTTTGTACTATATATTTAAGTGGTACAAAATATTAAAAAATATTTGAACATTTCAACGATTTTTAGCAAAAAGCGTGTGCTATAGTATAGTTAGTATACGATTTTTTGTGAGATTGCTTTACTTTTCAAAAATTAGTGAAACAATTTTAGATGAACTATTGCTTGATTACTTATGAATAAACGTCTTTTATATTATATGTTTGTACAGATGTACTCATTGTCTTTCTAGTTCTACTTTCTGATTATTGCTTGATTAGAATTGAGTGTTTCTCATTTTAAAATGGAAGTGCTATTTGAAGCTTTTATGTGTGAATTTTCTGATTATAAGCTTTATTTGTCACAGGACATACCGGAATAAAGTTGCAAGTACTAAATTTGTTCCCTGGCCCATTGAGATTAAATTCTGTGAGCCTAATAACACTTTCACGAATCAGACAAAGACTCCCCCGAGGTTTTTTTTTCGTTTCTACCATTGTCTGTCAAATTCACTTTTATTTAATGATTTTGAAAGAATCGAAAATATTTTGCGGTTCTAATTTATATTATGTAATTGTAAATTATCTGCAGTTTAAGGTACTGGTTTAGAGCAAGAGGAACACTTTCCGACGAACAGGATTTGCATAGGTAAGAGAGTCTCTGTTAGCAGTGTCCCTTTTTGGTATGGTTGTATATGTATATGTATATGTATATGTTTGTGTGTGTGTGTTTATTCCTTGCAGATGCGTCGCAGCATATGCTTCCGATTTGATATTCCTCCAAGTCAGTTTGAATCCTCACCGAGAAAGGGACGAAAAGGGTTTGAAGACATCATGCGTCAGCCTAGATCACTCGTGAGTTTCTATTTTTATCACACTGTAACAGATTCTTTTGTTTACAAGTCTTGAATAAATTGTTTCTATCCGCGTAGAGTATAAATTGAGTTACACTTTTCATTTAAATACTCGGAAGTTTCTATTTCTGTAAGGCCAATGGATTTAATTAATACTTGTATAATCTCGTCTATTCTTTTCAGGATGTGGTTTCACAGATCTTTCCGGGCTGATGACTGGCTGCTGTTTGTGGTAAGTATAGCTATTACTCCTTAGTCATTTTACTCGTCTCAAATTCTAATTTCGAAGTGATTTTCTTACTTACAGATCAATAGTCCAACTGCTCATAGCGCACGTGGGTTCGTTTCTGGACAAATGTTTACAAAGAAAGGAGAGGTAAATTAACGACGTCTTATTCATTCATTTAAATACTTGAATTAAAATTTTCTTGTGTATATTTAATTTCTGTGAATATAAATATATCTGATAAATTTTGTTGATTGCCATGCCAGCTTGTTGTATCATTGACTCAAGAGGGTTTATTGAGGAAAGCCAGATCACCAGTTTCAGCCGTCCAATCGAAGTTGTGAAAAAAAATCCGCGTGCTGCAGTCGATGCACAAAGACGGATATTATTATGAGGTTTCGATTTGAAATTAAAATATGATAATCGTAGGCCTATGCAGAAAATAAATTGTGGTAGAGATGTAGAAGCAATTATGCCATTCAAACTTGTTAGAAATAAATATTAGTATTGTATACAAATACAATAACATCTTTTTTAGCATTTTAGTTGAAATAATGTATAAATTATTAAATATTGTATACAAGATTTGCTTGCAATACAATAAATATATTAAGACAGATTCGATCATTCGATCATAATGGCGTCTCACATAACTTACAGTAAACTTACTAAAAAAAATCCCGAAATCAAAACAAACTTGGATGTTGTTATATATCGCTTCTTTACACTAGATTACCATCTACTAAGCCTAAAAATCATCAATTTACCTCTTGTGTTGGACAACATTAAATCAACGTTTCTAGCTAATTACAAAATAAGGATATTCCGCCATACATCGAGCATGTACACAAACAGATTCCATCAAAATAAAGACCGAAAACCGAAAGATTCAAACAAAACAACTCAATCAAATAGTCCGTTTCATTTTAAAGACGGGATGAATGATTCCATTGGACGACTCTAATTTATCCATCTTAGCCATATATTCTTTCATCCTATTCAGAACAACAGGCAGTGCAGATGCATTACTTGAAATCTTCTGTTTCAAGATTCGCAGTTTCTCAGATTCTTCCGGATCATCAGTCACCGACAATGCCATGTTCTCTCTCGTTGGACCTACATAAAACATTTCACTTTTTAAACAAACCAGAAGAAATATACCCCATAAACTTATACTCGTTGATTTACAAACAAGAAAAAGTATGCATAATATGAGCTCTTCGGTGCAAACGAGATACATAGAAAATAAAGTGGAGTCGTGGACAAAAAATTGTTATTCATCATATACCGTGTATTTTTTTTTGTATTTGAAACACAAAATAGTAACAAAAGTCGTTCTCAGTCGTGTGTTGGACCATTGCACGTATCGAAACCTAAAACGAGGTGACGAAGATTGTTGAATAACGAATTTAAAACTATGGAGTCCTTCATGAACCAATTAAAAGCAAAAGGCCTACCCTACAATTATATATTAGTAATGGCATTACGAGACGAAACGAAGGTATTGTTTCGATTTTCAAGCCCCCGAGAACCTAATCTTATTGGATGTCCTTTACCTAACAAAAAGAACATGAGAATCACTCAATTGAAGGTTTCATAATGTTGTACTCAGCTCAACTCAGAAAATCCAGACAACAGAAATTTAAAAAATAACTGCAAAAAATTTCTAAAAAATCAGAAATCTCACGAGAAAAAAGAAAGAAATAAAACACTAACTGCGGAAAGAGTAATTAGTACAGAAAGAACAGTACAAACCTTGGGTGGCGCCAATTACTGAGTTCGGGTCGGGTGGTGCTCTGGTATCCGGTTCGGGCCCAGGGTCGACTAAATGGGTCGGCAAAACGGGTCTTTGAGAGGAGAGAAGAGATGAGAGTGTGCAGCTAAGTTGATCTGGAAGAGTGGTTCGGTATTCGAGTATTTTCTGGGCCATTTGCTCTACTTCTTCTTCCAGCCTTTGGATCTCTTCTTCCTCTGCAGCTTCGTCGACGGTTGACGCGTTCTCCGGTTGGTGTTGGGATGACATTGGAGCTCCGTCGGGGGTCAAGGTTTCCCGGCGCGTGAATTTCTGTCGGAGAGGAAGGGAATTTGGGGATTAGGGTTTCCAGAAATTCGAATTGTTCTTTTTTTCTGCTTCGGGATTTTGCGATGTTGGAGGGAGAAAAAGAGCGGACCTTGTATAATATTTTTAGAGATTCCAAGACGACGCCGTATTCATGCTTAACAGGTCACCAATTGATTTTTTATTTAGTCCCTGGTAACTAGTTAATTAAGTTCTGGGTAAATTACAACCACCCCTGAGGTATGGTAAAATTACAAAACTCCCCCTCTTGTTTGGGTAATTACAACCACCCCTCAACTATAATATTTTTTACACGTCCACTCTTGCGGTTTCAAATTTACTGAAACCTTCAAGATTATATGAAATATTATAACTTTTGTACCCGTTTTATCTCATTCAAACTCTACATTTTGAAGCAAGATGATCATAATATGTATTTTTTAGCTTGTATATATTAGATTGTGGTGCATCAGAAACTGTATTTTTACACAAAACGAGTACAAACTAGAGCACATTCCATGAAATCTAGATGATTATATTGAATTTGACACCATAAGGGTGGAGATGTAAAAAAAATCATAGTTGAGGGGTAGATGTAATTATCCAAACAAGAGGGATTTTTTTCGTAAATTGACCATACCTCAGGGATGGTTGTAATTTACCCATTAAGTTCTTTACTCATATGTGGACTAAATTTATTAAGTTTTTTTCTTTTTTTTTTTTGAGGGAATTTATTAAGATTTTTAAAATATATGTAAACGAATCGAGTGGAGACGAATGCTATTTATTCATGCTTATTTGACTTTTATCAACCTTTGTCTCTGCACCAAGTTTGATATGCAATTGAGTCAAGCTCGAGCATCATGACTTCTTGTACATATTATATTGAAAATCGAGGTGAGACGAGCTTTTAATGAACGAACTTGAATCGAGTATCAAACACTTTGCACTAGCATTGATTGAATATGTCACATATATACATATAATCAAAGAAGTAATACTATTTGATACATATTTATTTCCACATCTACAATTTATATTCACCTAAATAAACAAAAACAAAAATATATATATTTTCCATATATATATTAATTTTTTTTTTCTCAATCAGGCTTTCTATTTTCCAAAGAAGCTGTCCAACCATTAGGAGAGTCTCTCTTGTAGTGAGTCTTTCTTTTCGCATTTACACGAGCCTGTATCAACTTCTCGTTTCTCATTACATCTTCGATATTACTCCGAACCTTTTCGCACAGCTCATCCAGCGCAAGCATTGGGAAAGGTTCTTCAATCAAAACACCAACCTTCAAAAAAAATATCAATTAATAAATGACGAATATATATATATATATATATATATATATATATTAGTTTTTTAATTAATTTTGTTACCTCCTCAATGCAAAATAAGGAAGCAGCACTGATGAAAGTAGCAGGTACAACAATCCAGTGACAATCATCCCAAAGTATAATAGGAAGAGTGAAATGCCAAAGTACTAAAAATCTCGACGTCAATCTCGTGTACGATAGTGGAATTGGTATTCCCAAGAGTTGTTCGCACACGCCAATCCCCTCGTGAAAACAAGAAAGTTTCGATTCCTGCAAGTGTTTATCCAAACACCAATACAAAAAAAAAAAAAAAAAAAAAAATTATCAAATTTCTATCTAGAGATAAAACTGAATATAAGAAATCATTTACGGCCTCGTTTGGTTGGGACTCGATAAATATCTTATCTTGGCTGATTAATCCCATTGTGGCAACCAAAGGATTATAATTCTTGGATATTTAGCCCTTGTTCATTCATAGAATTTGATGCTTTCGATTCTTGGCAGGGGCAAAATGGGAAATTAATTACCAGAACTTGGAGCTTTGTGGGGTCCACATCGAGCGATCTGAGGCTTTGGGAGATGAACTCGATGATGCAACGGGGGCGGTGGTTTGAAGTGAGAACGACTGCTAGATCGTCTGTTTCTAGAATATTCTTGAGATCCTGTTCAATATCCGAGTCATGAATGACGTGGCACTACATTGGGAGGCGTATGTCGGTTAGTTTTCAAACAACAATAAACAAAGAAATTCGAAAAACATTATCTGCAGTTTCAAAGAATTAGCTTTCATTCGATTCTGCAGGCAAGAATTCAATTTCAAAATCCATTTGCCATTGTGGATAAGGTAAGATTTATTATTTAATCATACAATGCTAAAACCAAGTACTTGGGAAGTATTATTTCAGCCCGAGATAATATTAGGATCGATTATCTATCATGCAAATAAAGGACTACTAGTCATGGCCCGACCAATTATTATTATGGTAAATTACGGCCAACCCCTTGAGGTTAGGTCAAATTACGAAAAACCCCCTCCTATTAGGTAATTACAATCACACCTCAAGTATGAGTCTTTCTTACACATTCACCCTTATGGTGTCAAATTCAACATATTTCTATAGATTTCGTGAAATGTTCTCTAGTTTTGTACTCGTTTCATGTAAAAATGCAGTATTTGATACACCACAATCTGATAATTACAAGCCAAGAACACATCATTTGATCATCTTGTTTTAAAATGTAGAGCTCGAATGGGGTAAAACGGGTACAAACTGGAGAATATTCCATATAATCTAGAATATTCCACTAAATTTGACACCGTAAGAGTGGACGTGCAAGTAGACGAGGGGTGGTTGTAATTACCCAAACAAGAGAGGTTTATTTCGTAATTCGACATCATCTCAGGGGTAGCTGTAATTTACCCTTGTTATTATCTAATCCAAGTTTTAGAGTTCGAATCAATAAAGATTATCTTACTTCTTTATCCCTCAAATCGAACAAAAATAACTTTGCGAATGATCCTAGCTAGATAACCTCTTATCAATTCCATCGAACATTTCATGATCGTAAAATCGCATCATCTTAGATAACCTCTTATCGATTCCAACGAACATTTCATGATCATAAAATCGTCTCATATTCGATAACCTCTTATCGATTCCATCGAACATTCTAAAAAACGAGGCCTAAAGTACACAAACACGCACAATCGAATACATTCAACATCAATTACTACGAAACACTTAACCAAGAATACAACTACTTATAAATATAACCAAAAGAACTCGTAATCGAAAATGCTTCGCCATATACGTAAGGAGAAAAAAGAAGCCAAACCTTGAGAGCAACCGGAAACGCAACAACGTACTGCAGAATCGCCGTCTTAAGAACCGAATCATCGGGCCCCACGGCGCTAGCAATCACCTGCCTCGCGAAGTCGTTCGTACCCGAAACGACCTTAGTCCACGCCTTCTTCCCTTCATCGAACCTCGAGTAAGAAGCCTCCGTCCTGAAAACAAGGAGCAGAGCAAGTGCGGGGGCGGTGAGCTGGTACGGCAGGGAGGATGCCCTCAAGATGGGGAAGAACTCCGGCAGCCACGCCAGGGCCACCGCCGTGTTGTAGGTGGAGACCACCACCGCCACGGAGGTGAAGACGATGACGGGCGGCAGCAGGGAGAGGATCACGCGGGAGCCCAGGCTGGAGAGGAAGTGGCGCACGTGCCGGGAGGAGCTTCTGTGCTGAACCCAGTCGCCGTGGTCGTACAAGCTTCGTTTTTTCTCCAACCCCTTTTCTTGGATGCTGTCGACCCAGTTGGGTAGGGCTAGGAGAATTGAGAAAAAGGTCGAATCTTGATTTAGGGAGAAGTTTGAGTCTTTCGAGGATTGGCAGCATGAGAATCTGAGGTGGTGGTTGCTGCGGTGGTGGTTGTTGGAGGGGTAAAGATGGAATTTTTTTAGGGTTTTTGGGGTGAAATGGGAGGAGAGAGAAGATGAAGATGAAGATGGAGATAGTTTAGTTGCAGAGTGGTGTATAGGGTTTGTCATTTGTGGGTTTCAAGAATGGAGGTTTTCTTGATGAATGGGCATGGCAGAGTGTATGTGTGTGTGTGTGTGTGTGTGTGTGTTTTAGTGTGTGGAAAAAGGGAGGGTTTAAGGTGAGAGAAGGTGTGGAAAGATCATGGGAATTAAACATGTGACTCTGGTTTGGACACATGTTTGTAAGAGATGTGACTCAAATTATACTTCTATTTGCCATCTTGATGTAATGAACTAGTGATAGTACATTTTGGTTCAATGGATCGCAACTCGGTCTTAATTTAAATTACGAAAAAGTCCCTCATGTTTGGGTAATTACGGCCCTCTCAACTAGAAATTTTCTTACACATTCATCTTTAGAGTGTTAAAATTAGTGGAATTTTCTAGATTATGTGGAGTATTCTCTAGTTTGTAGCTGTTTTACCTCATTCAAGCTCCACAGTTTGAAACACTATGATCATCAGATATGTCGCTTGGCCTGTAAATACTAATATCACATTGTGGTGCATCATAACCTGCATTTTTTCACAAAACGAGTACAAACTAGAGAACATTTCATATTATGTAGAAGATTGTATTGAACTTGACACGTACAAACTAGAGAACATTTCATATTATATAGAAGATTGTGTCGAATTTGACACCATAACTGTGGACGTATAAACAAATTTATAGTTGAAGGGTGGTTATAATTACCCAAATATAAGGAGTTTTTTCGTACTTTAAACTTAATTGAGGAGGTCGCCCTAATTTACCCTTTTGTTTAAAATCACATTTTACTGATTTTCTTTTTGGGGTTTTATAACTGTTAAAACAAGCACGAAATTAAAGAGATATAAAATATACATGACACAAAGGTTTAGGCCCTTGGATTTTGAGTCTATGATTTTAAGACAAAATGCTAAATACAATCTTACAATAATGCAATAAGACTATACATCTCAATTTTATTTTTTTTAAATTGAGATAAAAACTCATCTTGTAATTAGTAATCCAATTATACTAGACTACAAGAGGTTCAATACTCTTTTTTTCTACATGATCTATATATTCCAAAATTCAAGGAGTATTTATTAGGTAATTTCAAATAAGCAAATTCGGATTAACCGATCCATCGAAGCTCAAGTTTCTTAGACCGACTTCTTGGTGGTCTTTGCATCTTAGACAAACCTAATTAAGGCCAATTAAGATCCAAACAAAACGAACAAAACGATGGGTCCGACAGCCACACCAACAACAATTGACAATCAAAATGTTAGGGCAATAAATCAATAGGCTATACTCCGTTTGCTGGTTAAGAACTTCACCGACAAAGTTAACTAGCAAATTCTTCAACGGCATAGAATACATTGCAATTAGGGCATTTATACTGCATCATAAACTTTGGACATGGGAAAATCGCAGTGGATGTTTTATACAAAGGCTCATTTCTTTTTTTTTTTTTTGTCCGAAAAAAGTGTTATTGAGATAAGCTAGAGAGATTACGGGTGCTTCTCGGGTACGTCGGAAGTCACTTTGTTGTTGATCTCGCTTTGTTGAGCGTCTTTCTTTGTTCCGAAAACAAAGTCTTTCACCGACTTTTCAGTTGATTTTATAGCCCTTTTTATCTGTCATTTCAAAATGTTAAAAAATAAAATGCATTAGGTAATCGAACAACTCAACACAAACGCCACAAAAAGTAAGAGAATCCCAAAGAATTTCGATAAAGTTCCAATATTGATTTTTTTTTTCACCCTAACAGTAGAACCAATGTAGTCAAAATCGAGATCTAAATCGTAAGATTTTACACACCGAAAAGGAATAAGAACGCACTGAGATCACAAGTGCCTTAAATTTCGGGTACAATCGTGTTCAAATAAATAAGTCATTACGATTTGACGATCCGATTTCACTACCCATCTCCGGTTTCAATTAAAATCCCGATTTTGACTACCTTACAGTCTTGAAAGCAGCATGTTAGCAACATATTAGTTCTAATGTTCATTTTTGTATTCACATAGATATGCGAATTTTAAGACACGCCAAAAGATTAGAATATTTGGGCGTGAAAAAAGATCGATAATACCACAAAATTCTCCAGCTTTTAAACTTAAGTGTATCTCAGACAAGTAACTTATTCGAAACTTTACAATCAGAAAAAACGATCGATGGAAATAGGAGCTGTATTAGTAAGATCCAAATTCACAAAGAGTTCTTTAGCAGCAAAATCTCCATTGAAAAGCATCTACGAAAACTGCAATTTCTCGATCCAATTCTTTAGGGCAAAAAAAGCTATTCTATTTTCCCTCTTGTGTTATCGTTCGACCTAACAAACCTAATCTCTACTCAAATCTCATTATTCCATGTTATTGATGATTCAGAGACAACCTCGAACAAAACCTTAAAATTTCGACCGATTTCAGCAGTTCAAAAAGATGATTCCTTTTTCGATTCAACTCAATCGCAACCTAATGTATCAAAACTCAAGGGTTTAACCTTTCATCCTCCAATCACACACACACACACACACACACACACACACACACACACACACACACACACACACACACACACACACACACACACACACACACACACACACTTCCAAATCCAAATCACAAAATTGACCTAATCGAAACAGCAGTAATTCATACACAAGCTAAGGGAAGCGATTCCAGAACAAGCAATCAACTCAGACAAGTAACAATGGATTAAATAGAAAAATAAAAAAAATTAAGGGACTAAAAAGCATAGAAATGAAACTTACGGGGTCGAGAAAATTAGGTTCGAGAAAATTAGGTTCGGGGCCATAATCAGCAGTGAGGAGAAAATAAGAAGCAGTGACAGTGGCGATCATGGTCGTCCTCCTCACCAATTTGTCGGTTTTTGGGTCCATTTTTTTTTATTTTTTTCACAGTTCAAATTTATCTTCAATTTTGGGGGAGCGGTGAAACGGTGATGAATGCAAGAGTATAGAACAATAATAGTTGGATATTAGTTTTTAGTCCTTATAATTTGAGATAATATGGTATTAACCCCTATTTTATTATTTATTCAGGAATGGTACATTTTTATGAGTTTGGGCCTATTACTTGGATATCTACTATTTGATATGTTGGACTAATTTTGAGCCCAATTATCGAATCCAAAAAAAAAAAAGAATTGATTATTTATTTTTAAATTAACCAACTGAACACATATGTAAAGCCCAAATTTAAATTTATTAGCGGTAATGACATTTTTCGCTCGAACTTTGACTCATTTAGCATAGGTGAACTTAAAATATTTGCATGGTGACATCCCAACTCTTTTATTTGGAGCACCGATCAAGAACTTGGCCATTTATGACCAAATTATGGCGTGAATAGTGCACGTGCCATTTACATGTATTTAAGGATGCTCAAAATCGGCTATTCCCCTTACTTTTCAGCCTTCTCACAAAAAAGATTGTCAACAAATATAATCAAAATTAACAAGTATGTTAAAACCTTAAAAATGAGGAATTATATTTCTGCAGGAGCCATATGATTCTAGTATCATATCTATTTTCGAATTTTTAACATTATTTTGAGAGAAAAATATCATAGAATTGGAAAATATTATAAGTCAATTTCAAAACTAGAGTTCATCCAAATTTGTTTCACACATACTTCTTAGTTCTTTCAATATAAAATTTGTATGGTCATTAACATATTTGTATAATTAAAACCAGTGAACAAATTAAATATCAAGGGGTCCATAGCTCAGTGGTAGAGCAATTGACTGCAGATCAATAGGTCACCGGTTCGAACCCGGTTGGGCCCTTCAATGTATATATATTTTTTTTTTCATTTTTTGCTCTTTGCGAGTGGATATCGATTAAATCTAATAAATAAATGTGAATTAGATATGCATCAAAGGGTCCATAGCTCAGTGGTAGAGCAATTGACTGCAGATCAATAGGTCACCGGTTCGAACCCGGTTGGGCCCTTCAGTATATAATTTTTTTCATACATTTCTATAAAATTCAATTTTTCGGACTTTCCCACATGAAAATTAAAATAAAAAAATAGAGAAACCCCCTTCGAAATATTTTGTTGGTTGCACTTTGCCCCAAAAACTTTTTCATTTCTTAGACAAAATACATATCTGTTATAAATATACTAAAGAAAATCAAGTAAAACAAGAATATGGGAAATCAAATGTAAGGATAATAGAACCTTTTCTTCTTATTCTTTCTTGTTTATTCAAGTGTGTCAAGTGTGTCTTTGCCTATTACAAAGTAAGCTATTTATACTACAAGGAAGATTAAGGTCCTAAGAGTTACAAGAGTGCACTTCAATTGAAGACCATTAATGGTTGTAACTCTTCATTAATTGGACATCCACTTAATGCATTTTCAATGCATTTGCAACACTCCCCCTTGGATGTCCATCTTTATAGAGTGATATGCCTCGTTAAAAATTTTGCCAGTAAAACCCAATGAGAAAAACCTGGACAAAGGAAAAAGAGTACACATCCATGTGAAGCTTGCGATCGTGAGACACTGCCTCGTTAAAAACCTTGCCAAGAAAAACCCAGTGGGATAAAAACTTGAACGAAGGAAAAAGAGTACAGTGTGTTAGAGTTAATGATCACGCTCCCCCTGATGTCGGCAACAGATCTTTGAGTCGACGCATTCCAATACTATGGACCATCTTCCTGAACGTTGTAGTTGGCAGTGCTTTAGTGAATAAATCTGCCAAGTTGTTGCATGACTGTATCTGATGAACGTCAATATCACCATTCTTTTGTAGCTCGTGAGTGTAGAAAAACTTGGGTGATATATGTTTTGTTCTATCACCTTTAATGTAGCCGTTTCTGATTTGTGCAATACAAGCGGCATTATCCTCGTAAAGTATTGTGGGTGTATCTCGTATTGAAGTCAGCCCACAATTTTCCCGAATATGTTGGATCATTGATCTCAACCATATACACTCGCGACTGGTTTCATGCAATGCCAGAATTTCTGAGTGATTTGAAGAAGTAGCTGCCAATGTCTGTTTCACTGAACGCCATGAAATTGCAGCACCGCCACAAATAAAAACGTAACCACTCTGAGATCTGCCTTTGTGTGGATCAGAAAGGTAGCCGGCATCTGCATAACCCACTACTTGGGATTCTGAATTGTTTGAGTAAAACAAACCCATACCAGTTGTTCCACGAAGATAGCGTAATACATGTTTAATGCCATTCCAATGTCTTTTAGTAGGCGCAGAGCTATATCTTGCTAATAAGTTGACCGAGAAAGCAATATCAGGTCTAGTGTTATTTGCAAGATACATTAGTGCTCCAATGGCACTAAGATAAGGTACTTCTGGACCAAGTAATTCTTCATTCTCTTCTCGAGGGCGGAATGGATCTTTCTGTATATCCAACGATCGAACAACCATTGGACTACTCAAAGGATGAGATTTATCCATGTAAAATCGTTTTAGAATCTTTTCTGTATATGTTGATTGATGGATGAAGATTCCATTGGACAAATGCTCGATCTGCAGGCCGAGACAAAATTTTGTCCTTCCGAGATTTTTCATCTCAAATTCTTTCATCAAATAGTTTGCGGTCTTTGTGAGCTCTTCAGGAGTTCCCACAAGATTTAGATCATCCACGTAAATCGCAATAATAGCAAAGCCACTATTAGATCTTTTGATGAAAACACAAGGACAAACTGGATTATTTATATACCCTTCTTTAACAAGGTATTCACTTAGACGGTTATACCACATTCTTCCGGATTGTTTTAAACCGTACAATGATCGTTGCAACTTAATTGAGTATAACTCACGAGACCTTTGTTTAAATGCTTCAGGCATTTTAAATCCTTCGGGGATTTTCATATAAATATCACTATCTAATGATCCATATAGATATGCAGTAACAACATCCATAAGGCGCATGTCAAGTCTCTCTGTGACTGCTAAACTGATCAAATATCTCAACGTGATTGCATCGATCACGGGGGAATATGTTTCATCATAATCAATTCCGGGTCTCTGTGAGAAACCTTGTGCAACTAGTCGTGCTTTATATCTCACGATTTCATTTTTCTCATTTCGTTTTCGTACGAATACCCATTTATATCCAACGGGTTTTACACCATCCGGTGTTTGGACTGCTGGTCCAAATACTTTACGATTTTCAAGGGAATTTAATTCAGCTTGAATAGCATTTTCCCATTTTGGCCAATCATTTCTATGTCGACATTCTTCGACAGATTTTGGTTCGGGGTCCTCATTTGCAATATCAATTGCAACCCCATAGGCAAAAATATTATCAATAACAACTTTATTTCTATCCCAGTTTTTTCTGGTATTCAAATAGTTTAAAGATATCTCTTCGGATATAATTTCTTTCTCATGATCCTCTCCAGGGGCATCATGTACTTTAGACTGATCAGTCACATTTTTCATAGCGCTTTCTTGTTCACAGATAATATTCTCTTCAGGAGAATTTACTTCTATTACCCTTTTCCTTCTAGGGTTCTTATCTTTTGCGCCAATAGGGCGCCCACGCTTCATGCGAGGTTTCATTATCTCTTCATGTTGTCCTTCAGGGACATCAACCCGTGCCGGGGTGTTTATAGCGGGTATATGAGATTTTGTTACCGTTTTCATATCGGTAAAAGCATCCAGCAATTGATTTGCAATATTTTGCAAATAGATTATCCTTTTTACTTCTTTCTCACATTGGTTTGTGCGTGGGTCAAGATGAGACAAAGACGGTACATTCCATGTAATTTCACGCCGTTCAACTTGAACCGACGATCTTTCTCCCCCTAACGGCGGGAAAATTGTCTCATCAAAATGGCAATCAACAAATCTTGCCTTAAACAAATCACCCGTCAGGGGTTCAATGTATCTAATTATAGACGGGGAATCAAAACCAACATAAATTCCAATTCGTCTTTGGGGACCCATTTTTGTTCTCTGAGGTGGAGAAATTGGAACATAAACAGCACAACCAAATATTTTTAAGTGAGAAATGTCTGGCTGCTGGCCAGAAACAAGTTGAAACGGTGAATACTTCTGAAATGAACTTGGTCTAATCCTGACCAATGAAGCAGCATGTAATATTGCATGTCCCCAAATAGAAGTGGGTAAATTAGACCGTAAAAGCAAAGGTCTAGCAATCAGTTGCAATCTCTTAATAAATGACTCTGCAAGTCCATTTTGAGTATGTACATGGGCAACTGAATGTTCAACATCAATACCAATTGACATGCAATAATCATTAAATGCTTGAGATGAAAATTCACCGGCATTATCAAGACGAATAGTCTTGATAGGATAATCGGGAAATTGAGCTCGTAATCTTATGATTTGAGCAAGAAGTCTAGCAAAAGCAACAGTACGTGTTGACAATAGACTTACATGTGACCATCTAGATGATGCATCCAATAGAACCATAAAATAGCGAAATGGTCCACAAGGTGGATCTATAGGTCCACAAATATCCCCTTGAATTCTTTGTAAAAATGTTGGGACCTCGCTATTAATTTTCATTGGAGATGGTCTTATAATTAATTTCCCTTGTGAGCATGCAATGCATACACATTCATGGGGCAAAAGAATCTTCTGGTTCTTTAAAGTATGCCCATATGAATTATTTATTATTCGACGCATCATGGTCGATCCTGGGTGACCAAGTCGATCGTGCCAAAGAGAGAAAAGTTTCGGATCATTGGACTTCTGGTCCATCACAATATTTGTTTCTATTGCGCTTATAGTCGCAAAATACAACCCTGATGAGAAAACTGGGAGTTTCTCTTTAACATGCTTCTGGCATGAAATATTGGTTGTAATACAAAGAAATTCCATATTCCCCTCATTCATAGTCTCGATATGAAATCCATTGAGACGTATGTCCTTGAAACTCAATAAGTTTCTTTTGGATTTATTAGAGTACAAAGCCTCTTTGACCAAAATATTCGTTCCACCAGGCAAAACAATATTAGCTCTTCCGGAGCCATCAATTAGTTTGGTAGTACCAGAAATTGTACTAACACTTGCCTTTGCCAATTTCAAACTCGAGAAATATTTTTGATCTCGAAGAATTGTGTGTGTTGTTCCACTGTCAACCAAACAAATGTCTCCACCGTTCAGGTTGCTCACGGACTCATTATATTCCATTTTCTGGGAATAAAATAAGTAATATAAGAAGTTATAATAAAATTTATTTTCTTATATCAATCAAACAACCAACCACACATAAAATTATTTCGAACTCATTTAGGGAATGGAAAGATAAACATTATTTAACTCAAATGCAACATAAATGTAATATTTGATCAATCCTGATTGATCTATTTGTTGCCATCATTGTTATCATCACCATGAAATTTGATTTCATCAATTTCTCCACTTGGCGCGGGAAAGAAATCAGCAACATCCAAATGGGTAAGGTCCATTGGATCAATATGGTCATTCTCGGTGTTGCTAAAATCAGTAAAATTGATTTCTTTTCCTTTTCCTTTTCCCTTGATGGATGCTTGATATAAATCCACAAGGTGCCTTGGAGTACGACATGCACGTGACCAGTGCCCTTTCACTCCACACCTGTGGCAACTCTCATTTTGATTATTAGAAGGGCCAAATTTTACAGCCTTGCCCTTGTCTTGTTTTTCACCATTTTTATTCCACTTCGGGTGGTATGGTGCAACTCTAGGACCATCTTGATGTCGACCATGACCACGGCGATACCCACGGCCACGGCCACGACCCCGACCACGATTATAGTTGTTTGCATTCACTTCAGGGAATGAAACATTTGCATTTACTTCTGGAAATGCTTGTGATCCTGTTGGGTGGGAGTTATGATTTTTCATCAAGAGCTCGTTGTTCTGTTCAGCAACGAGGAGGCAAGAAATCAATTGAGAGTATTTGGTAAAACCTCTTTCACGATATTGCTGCTGCAGGAGCATATTAGAGGCATGAAATGTGGTAAATGTCTTTTCTAACATGTCCTGTTCTGTGACATCGTCTCCGCATAATCTCAATCGAGAAACAATTTTAAACATGGCGGAATTATACTCATTTACCGATTTAAAATCTTGCAAACGCAAGTGCATCCATTCATATCGAGCTTTAGGAAGTATGACACTCTTCTGGTGATCATATCTTTCCTTTAAATTATTCCATAGAGTAGCAGGGTCCTTTACCCCAAGATACTCGGATTTTAAGCCCTCGTGGAGATGATGGCGGATAAAAATCATTGATTTCGCCTTATCTTGTTCACTTTCCTCATTACCATCCTTAATGGTATTTCCGAGGTTCATGGCATTCAAATGGATCTCAGCATCAAGGATCCAAGT
This sequence comes from Erythranthe guttata, assembly GCF_000504015.1. The sequence goes on along the minus strand of NW_012193292.1, from coordinate 196,018 downwards.
TAGATAATTTCTTCCGGAAATATCTAGAGCAGCGAACTCAAGCTTGGTGATGTTTGCCATAGCACTGTGTCATAAAATTAATAGTGCTTTAGATTATATGTATACTCAAAACTTCAGGTTTGAGTCTAATTTATTCAATATATTCAAACTTCAGGCTTTGATATTCGATATAGACTTCGGGCCTATATTTTCTATAAAGAACTTCAGGTTCTTATGATAATTTGCATAACAATAAAGCAAATAAATAATAATTAAAAAGATAGCATTTTAATTAATACATAGTAAATTAATATATTTATTATTGTATCAAAACATTTGATATCATTAAAAGAAAACCGTAGGTATGTAAAATACACACATGAACAGATAATAAAATTATTATGTCAAAAAGAATATAATAATTTTATGAGTACATGCAAATATATACGTATACACAAGCATATATGCATATATGTAAAAAATAAATGCTAAATGGATAAACAAATTTTATTAGTGTAGGCATGTATATACATACGACGTATATTAATGCACATACATATACATGTATTAAGGAAATCATGTTGTAGTGCTATATGATTTTTCAAAAACAACAAAAGTTAGGGCCGAGAGAAAGTGTTGGAAATATATCTATATGTCTCGTACTGAGATTGAATTGTGACAATAAACATGAAATGCATGTCTATTACCGAAACCAACTTCAAATAAAAACATGAGCAAACTCGTGCTGATAACGTGTTATAAATATACTAAAGAAAATCAAGTAAAACAAGAATATGGGAAATCAAATGTAAGGATAATAGAACCTTTTCTTCTTATTCTTTCTTGTTTATTCAAGTGTGTCAAGTGTGTCTTTGCCTATTACAAAGTAAGCTATTTATACTACAAGGAAGATTAAGGTCCTAAGAGTTACAAGAGTGCACTTCAATTGAAGACCATTAATGGTTGTAACTCTTCATTAATTGGACATCCACTTAATGCATTTTCAATGCATTTGCAACAATATCTATATATTCACTTTTTTCCGGACATTCCCACATGAAATTTAAAATAAAAAAATAGAGAAACCCCCTTAGAAATATTTTGTTGGTTGCACTTTGGCCCAAAAACTTTTTCATTTCTTAGACAAAATATATTTCTATATATTAACTTTTTTCGGACATTCCCACATGAAAATTAAAATAAAAAAATAGAGAAACCCCATCAAAATATTTTGTTGGTTGCACTTTGCCCCAAAACCTAAGCCTGGTAACTTTTTGCGGAAGTTGACATTTTTTCAATTTTTTAAACCGTATATTTGTACTTTTTGGGATGTAAAAATGTATTACAACATTGTCCATTTTTCTTTATTGTTTAGAACTCACGAAATGCGCAATTTGGGGATAGAAATCTAACGTTCTTCTTTTCAAAATCACGAATTCACAACGTTCTTTTTTTCAAAATCACGAATTCACGGATCTCACCTTTCTAGAGGTGAAACATTATTCTCTTGTCCCCAAAGCGAAGCGATTATACAAATATATAATGGACTATCTCACCTATATATGGGCCTCATCCACATAAATAAGACCAATTGCATATATTGCCCAGAATGGGCAACCCAAAGATAAAAGCCGATCTCTATCAAAGTGTGACAGAAACAATATTTCGAAAAAATAATTTTTTTCCTTTTATATATTTACATTCAAAAAAATTTAAAAAAATACAATTTTTTATTGGGGAAATTACAGATAAATCTCTAATCCAAAACACAAAACACATATCAGTCCCTAGGTAGTTTCCCCAAGCAAATCAGTCCCTATTCACGCGTCTAACATGCAGATCAGTCCCTAATATGAATTTAATATATTTTATTATATTATCTCTCTTCTTTTTCACTCTCTTCCTTTTCTCTCTCTTCATTTTCTCTTTCTTTCTTCTCTTTCTTTCTTTCTATCTGCTCTCTTTCTTCTCTCTTTCTCTCCCCTGGTTTTCTCTTTTTCCGACGAAAAAATCACTGTAAAACCCACCCACCCCACAATGGCTACAAATGATGTATCTAATGATGTGCCCGTTGTGATTCTTGGAAGTTGTCGATACAAAGATCAACTTCACATTATTTCCATCAAAAGTAATTCGACCTCAATGGAGATATATGGTGCTATTATCAACAAGTGGAATCATATCCATCCAGATGCACCAATCCTCCAATACATGGCTCATCGGAAAAGATTGTATGTGAAATTGGGTAGTGATGAAAATATGGAGAATATGGTTGCATTGCATCTGATAATGAAGATGAGTGTGATCGACATTGTCGTGATCCGCAAAGATGAAGCTAATTCTCATGGAAAGAGGGTTCGCACCGATGGCTGGTAGGTCTCCATCATTTTATGTACTGCTGAAATTCATTTCTTTATGGTTGTTAATTATTGTGTGATACATAGTATAGAATATGACACGTAATAGTATCATGCTAATGTAATTATGGTATGGATGTATGGTACTTACAATACGTAATCGTTATTCGTATAGTATGGGTGATAGGTAAATTTGGTACTGTTTGTACTTTATTATTATGTGATTTGTACTATGTTGATTTGAACTTTGTACTATGTTTTAATTTGCACTATGCTTTTGCTATTTGTATTTTGTACTATGTATTATGTATTCTGTTCATTGATGGTTTATCATTTTCAGTCTAATGGTACTGTTTTTATTTGCACATGGTATTAGATATGAGATAGGATGGTGTGCCTGTTGCTGGTTGATAGTTTATCATTCTCAGTCTAATGGTACTATTTTTATTTACACATGGTATTAGATATGCGATATGATGGTATGACTATTGTTGCTTGATGGCTTATCATTTTCAGTATAAAGGTACTGATTTTATTTACGCATGGTATTATTATGGGATATGATGGTATGTCTTATGTTGGCTGATTGTTTATCATTGTCGGTATAAATGTACTGATTTAATTTACCCATGGTATTATCTATGAGATAAGATGGTATGACTTACTCAATTTATGACCGTTACAAACTGATATAGCCGTTGCTTATTGTCAGAAGTAATCAAGTCGTAATATGATCATAAATGACACATAGACTCGTTTGTTTCTCATTCATGGCTTCTTCGAGTAGCACCACTCAAATGAGTGAGTTAAAATACAAAAAAAGGAAATATAAGCGTCTCGATTGTGGGAAGAAAACAATAATCATGGTTTCAGAAACTATTTCGAATCCCGGAAGTTTATTTTACTGTTGTCCACACCATGGCTACTCCCATTGGTGTGAACCATTTGAAGTTGGGCAAACTTTTTCCCACAACAACTCAAATCATGAAGAAAATGAAGCTACAAGTGCGTCGATGAACCAAGTCCATCAAGAAGTGAAGTGAAGAATTGCAATTCTGAAGGTGGAGTAGTTCATAGTTTGATAGTGTTGAATCTAATAATATTTGTAGTCTACATGCTATGTAAAACCTATGTACTGTTGTTTAATTAGTGAACATAAGAGTACGGTAAAGTTAGGTTATTCGTGAATATAGTACGCTTTGTTCACCAAATAAGTACAATGTATAAGCTGGTAAAGTTCGAGTTATTCGTGAATATAGTACGCTTTGTTCACCACATAAGTACAATGTATTAGCTGGTAAAATTTGGGTTATTCGTGAATATAGTACGCTTTGTTCACCAAATAAGTACAATGTATTAGCTGGTAAAGTTTGGGTTATTCGTGAATATAGTACGCTCTGTTCACTGATAAAGTATATGTTTTGCATTCATATAGTATTGTTACACTCTATATATTATTGTGGGGCCAATGAATCCATATAATCACATTTTAAGACACAATTCTTCATTTTAAGACTATTAAAAATGAATAGAGACAATGTGGGAGTCGATCAATATCGATTATGGTAACATTTGAGAAAAATATTAATTTTACACTTGAGCATTGTACATTTATATGAGTATCTTGTATAGTATATGAGTATCATGTATGAAATTCAACATATTTATTGGATCTTGTATTCCAAACACAACAATAATGTTCACCTACCTTAGAATAATCATATAAAACATAATTTATGCATCTCCCATACTTATTGATCATTAAAGTGTCAATGAAATTGGTACAATTCAATTCATCACAAAATATGGTACTCTTTGTTCATCAAGTAAGTACAGTGAATACACATGTGAAGTACAAGTTTGTCGTGAATATGGTACGCTTTGTTCACTGAGAAAGTATGTGTTTGCCATTCATATGGTATTGTTACACTCTATATATTATTGTGGGGCCAATGCATCCATATAATCGCATTTTAAGACACAATTCTTCATTTTAAGACTATTAAAAATGAATAGAGACAATGGGGGAGTCGATCAACATCGATTATGGTAACATTTGAGGAAAATATAAGTTTTTCGTGAATACACATCTGAAGTACAGGTTATTCGTGAATATAGTACGCGTTGTTCATCAAGTAAGTACACGGTATCATCGAATAGACTAGAAAGTATATGTTGCTCATTTTTATGGTACGCTTATATTCTTTATACAAACTCAATTCATCGCAAAATAAAGTACCATGTGTTCAAAAGGTAGGTACAATTCATCGAAATATATAATACGATGTATACAATGGAAAAGTACGAGTAGAGTTAACCAATAGTATTATTAGCTCTACTACAAAATGACAGATTGTTTATGGCACAAAAACACATTCATCTGTTTATGAAAAAGAAAAAAACACAAAAACCACAAAACCCCAAAACACTTCCACTCCCAGATTTTTCACAATAGCGCTACATCTCTTTCATCTTTAGCTTCCACTTCTACTCCCCGATACCACAGAAAGATAATTGCTAGTTTAGGGCGAAGTATTTTGATATCGCAAGTTTTTGCCTTAAACCAAATATATGTATGTCTACAGCATGACAATATGCCTACAAGCAGACAAACAAGCCGTAATTCATACACATAAAAGTACAATTATAACAAATACAACGTACTATAAAGTTCCACTACTAGTACTTCCAGTAATTTCGTTCAATACCATTGTTGCATATGACACATACTACATTGAAATCAAACATTATACTTCTAGTACCCTTTGTCAATACCATTCGAATGCATCAACAATACCATTCAAATGCACTAGCAATACTATTGGGGCATATGACACACTACAGAACCATCAAACATTATACTTCCAGTACCATGTGTCAATACCATCCAAAGTCACTAGCAATACCATTCAAATGCACTAACAATACTATTGTGGCAAATGACACATACTACATAACCATCAAGCATTATACTTCCAGTACCTTGTGTCAATACCATCCAAAGTCACCAGGAATACTATTGTGGCAAATGACACATACTACATAACCATCAAGCATTATACTTCCAGTACCTTGAGTCAATACCATCCAAAGTCACCAGGAATACCATTCAAAGCCACTAGCAATACTATTGTGGCATATGACACATACTACAGAACCATCAAACATTATACTTCCAGTACCTTGTGTTAATAACGTCCGAAGTCAAGAGCAATACCATTATTAGGACTAAATGCTTTCAGGACAGTACTTTGAGTACCATGTGTCAATACCATCTAAATGCACTATTAATACCATTACTGCGCATGACACATACTATAGAACCAGTACGAAAAATACAGTAAGCCTCTTTCCCATATCCTATATGAAACCCTTGTTAGGACTCAAAATGCTTTGGGGACATGCTAATGTCACCGAAGAATAATACCCAGGAGGAAAGTGGTACAAAATCATGAAATTCGACAACAAACAAATGATCTTTGCAAACCCAAACAATAAAACAACAGATATTGAAACCGATTTAATGATTAGGGGAAACACCGAATAAAGTCGAGGCATAATACCCATGAGTTGATATGTTCAAAATCATGCAATTCTACAACAAATAAACCTTTTTGCAAGCTTAAGCAACACCCAAATGGGTCTGTTTCTAAGAAAATGAAAAAAATAGAAAAAAAAAAATCAAACCTTGTTGTTTACCATGCTTCACCATTGTCTAGAAATGGGTTTGTTTATTTTTATTTTTCCTTTCGCTTTATTATTTTTCTGCGTTTTGTTGATTCTTCGTGCTTCGTTGTTTCTTCCTTCTTTGTTGTTTCTTTGTTCTTCGTTTCTTCTCTGTTTTTTCTTTATTTGGAAATGGGGGTATAAACTGAACGGTGGTTTTTTCTGTGCCTTTTTAGCTTATTTCTTGTTGTTTGATTTTTGAAATGTAACGGGCAAAGAGCGTGTACACAAACGGCGCGTTGGAGGTTGAAAATAAGTTATGTAAAATTAGTAAAAAGTAAAGGGTATTTTAGTATTTGCACATTTTATTAGGGACTCATCTGCATGTTATGCGCGTGAGTAGGGAACTGATTTGCTTGGGAAAACTACCTAGGGACTGATCTGTGTTTTGTGTTTTGGATTAGGATCTTTATCTGTAGTTTCCCCTTGTTTATTGTTATTTAATTTCTAAAAGGAAAGTGCAAAAATGGAAATTTCCAAGCGCAAGTGGCACACCAAATACTGATCCATCCCTAAACCCAAACATAAAGTGCGGGTCAGTCCCCAACAACATATTTTAAGCGTA